>CM076581.1:871590453-871995127 GCA_034641835.2 Pinus albicaulis | reverse complement strand
AGATTTAATCGGAGGATCAGCAATTGGGAGGGCAGCAACAAAGCATGCGATTGAAACATTGCGATTGAATGTTTCGATTGGAACATTTCGATTGGGCGATAACCGTTCGATCTGCAGATCAGATCGACGGCGGGGAGTAAATCGGAGGGGTGGGCCGATCGGGGGAACAGATATAAAGTATGCGATTGGAAACTTGCGATTGAAAACATTTCGATTGGAACATTTCGATTGGACGATAACCGTTCGATCTGCAGATCAGATCGACGGCCTAGATCCTTTGTTTTCTTGCACCGGCGGGACCCTTATACTTCGTAAGAAACCCATAAATTTCAATAAAAACCAAGGTTTTGAGTGAAATGGGCGGAATATATATATGATAGGCTGGCGCCCGATTACGGGGCCACTGGGTGTATGGAGTACCATGGGCCCGGGCTTTATATAACTAGGGCCAATCGTAATCGAAACATTCGGGCCCGGTCTTTCAATCAACCCATTTTAAATTCTCCGATCGCGATTGCGCGATCGGTCTTTTTGATCAACCCATTTTATTTAAACACGTGATTTTGGCATTTTAAAACAAACTTTGGAATAATGGGTTTTCAAGTTTTACAAAGAAAAATATTGATCAGAAAGGGATTTTTCAATAGTTTAGTGCCCGATTGCGGGCTTATGGGGCAGATGAAATGATAATACGATCTGCGGTTTAGGACAAAGGGGGCTGATCGCAATCGACATTTTGAAATAGCTCACAAACATGCACACTTGAATCTTTTCGATTTGATTAGTGCTTCATGGGTTTGGCACTTGGTTTTTATGATGAGGGCGTATTGGGGAAGTGGTTTGGAAACTCAGGCCAAGGGGCTTAAACCTTTAATAAAGAAATGGGTTTTTTACACAGATTTTCAGTGAATTTCAAAGGTTTCTGAGGGTTTCGACAGAGTTCGAAAGAAGTTTGGAACTCTGCAAAGGCAATTTTATATGAACAGAGGGTGAGGAAAATGGAGAACAAAGGAAAATGATGAAAATATGAAGGTTAGTCTCTGAGAGAAAAAAGGGGAAAAGGAGGAGGATATTGCAGCAGTCTTCTCATGGAATTTTTAGCAGAATTTTGAGTTTCTGAGAAATAACAGTGAAAACCTTGAGACATGAGCATGAGGTCATCTACAGGCTTCAAGAGATAACATTTTGGCCAGGAAATTGTTTCTTGAAGGCTGAAAACATGTTTTGGCCACCTTTTGATAGACCAAAATTTACAGGTGGCCAACACCTTAAAGGGAGTCGCAACTCCAGAGTGGCTACTGGATGCAGATGTGCCGCCGGTGGGCAGCCGTTGAAGGATCTGAGCAAAGTTATCCATCATCGCGTTCCTTTGTTTTTCGAGGGCCTCCTCGAGAAATATTTTGATAGGATCTCCTGCTCCCTCATCTTTATTTTCATCCCCCATGGGCGTCCGTCAAGGTTTGCGAGGCTGATCTTGCAAAGGTTCTACCAGATCGAGCCCTAGCTCCTTATACCCCGACCTCGTTGGGGACATGCAAAGAAGGATTGAGAAAAAGCAGACCGCTCTGATACCACTGATCCGGATTTATGCAAGAACGCAACAGAATAAACATATAACCATAAATACAGAGATGCAGCGGAAATAACACTTCATTTCATTAATATCAAAGAACTGAAATTTGCTTACAGACAAAATGGAAATAAAACTAGCTAGGGCGCTGGTAGCTATCTCTGAGAAGAGATGTGGAGGCTACAGGCCTCTGAACTGAGTTACAATGAGGCTCGAGGGCCTATTTATTATTGAGAAACAATGGAGAATCCTAAACATCCAAAAACCTAACCCTAGGAGATGAAGCGCCAAAACTATGGGCCCCGCTTGGGTAAATTGGTGTTTCAACTTCCCAGGGACGTAACTTTGGCATACTATCTCTGTTTGACGCACATGATACATCATTAGAAAGCTCTATCCAAGGACTACAACTTTTGTGACGATTTTGATCAAATTTAATATCCAAAAAATGTCGTTTAGGGCCTCAAAATGGCTCCGGAAGTTCAGGACCCGAAAAACTGCTAAAAATAGTAAGTTATGCCAAAACTGAAAAACTGAAAGAGACAATGGTGGGGGCCCAAGTGGAATAGGCGGGTGGCCACCAATATCCACCTGGATCATTCCTCCCCCCTTAGGAAGCAATGTTCCCCATTGCGTTAAGTTCCTCCATGAGATGAGGAAATTTCTGCTGAACTTGGTCCCTGGTGAACCACTTTCCTTGGTGCAGGAGTTGGCCAGCTTTGACAACTCGATACAGTTGGATCTGCTGTTGGCGAGTGTTCTTGATTTGCATGTCCATGATACAATATGTGGTGGCCTGTTCCATGCAGTCTGGGTTTAACTCTGTTGGTGTGAGTTGTTCTGCAATGTCCGAGGTGTCCAGTAGAGGTGGAAAGTAAGGACGAAGGCGATCCACATTGAAGATTGGGTGCAGACCAAGGAATGGTGGAATACTAAGCTCGAAGGCATTGTTACCTACAGCCTTGGTGATGGTGTACGGCCCGTATCGGAGCGGGAAAAGCTTGCGGTGAGGTCCAGTGAGGCGCTCCTTCTGCAAATGCAGCCATACTTTGTTGCCCACCTGGAAGTTGTGTGGCACCCGGTGTTGATCATGGCGCTACTTGTACTTCGCATTGGCTCTGTCCAATATATCATGAACCTGTTGGCGGATGTGTTGAATGCGCTCGATGAAGCTACTTGCTTTGTCAACTTCAGACTAGACATGAGCTGAATCGGCCTGAGCTGCTGCAAACGGCATGACTATGTCAATGGGACATAGTGGCTGGAATCCCAAGCCCACCTGAAAGGGGCTATGGCCAATTGAACTGTGGAGAGCCCGGTTATAAATATGTTGTACATAGGGGAGGCTCTCGTCCCATGTGCGTGGATGCTTTGAGTTGTACATGCGCAGAATGTGTACAATCATTCTGTTGACGACCTCTGTCTGGCCATCTGTTTGGGGATGGAAAGCTGTGGACTTGGTGAGCTTTGTGACCATCATTGACCAGAGGCTGGACCAAAATGTGCTGAGGAACCTGCTATCTTGATCTGATATGATAGACTGTGGGATCCCAAAGTGAACCCATACTCGTTCAAAGAAGAGTTTAGCAGTAGCTTCTGCTGTGATATTCTTCTTACAGGCCGCCATAATGGCCATCTTCGAGAATCTGTCAACGACCACGAAAACACAGTCATTGCCATTCTTAGTAGAGGGCAGCCCCGACATGTAATCCATGGAGATGAATTCCCAAGGTCGACTAGGGGTAGGTAGTGGAGTATATAGGCCTTGCTTCTTGATGGTCGATTTGGCAATGGCACAAGCAGTGCAGGATCTGATGTGCTTCTCGACATCCTTTCGAAGGTTCGGCCAATAGAAATACTTCTGTAGTATTGCTACTGTTTTCTCGACCCCGAAATGCCCAGCGACTCGACCGTAGTGTGCTTCCCATATCATCTTGGCACGCTCGCTTGAAGGAACACAAAGGTGTCCCAGGTGACATAAAAGTGCATCTTGGAGGTGAAAATTTGGAACTTGCGTACCCCCCAAGAGTGCCTTGTAAGTGTGGCTAAATTCTGGGTCACTCTCATAGAGAAGTGGCCAATCAGAAGTCTCGTGCCCACAAGAGTTGAGCACGGTGGTGAGCGCCACGATCGGTGGTCGGCTGAGGCAGTCTGCAACATTATTGGTGCTACCCTTCTTGTACTTCATGTTCAAATGAAACTGTTGCAGATATGTGGACCACTTCTGATGGCGATCATTCTGCAACTTCCCTTGTGTCTGTATGAACTGCAGGGGCCGGTGGTCCGTGTGGATGATTGTTTCCTTCCCCAAAATGTAATGCTTCCATTGTCGACAGGCTTGCACAATGGAATACATTTCTTTGTCATAGGTGGGATACTTGCGAACTGTCTCAGACAATGTCTCACTGTGATATGCCACTGGATGTCCCTGTTGAGTAAGAACTGCCCCAATAGCATAGTCAGAGGCATCCGTCTCGATCTCAAATGGCTGCTGCAAGTCTGGTAAGGTGAGCACTGGGGCAGAACAGAGGCGATTTTTCAATTCTTTGAACGCCTTCTGTTGAGGTTCCGACCAAAAGAATTTTGCTCTCGCTCCTCCTTTGGTGACTTGACTCAAGGGCCAAGTGATATGAGAGAATCCCAACACGAATCTACTGTAGAAATTAGCAAGACCCAGAAAGCTGCGAAGCTCTGTTATAGTAGTCGGGGCTGGCCAATCCCGAATGACTTGGATCTTGGCTGGATCCACATGCACCCCCTTTCATCAATAATGTATCCCAGATATTGAACCTGGGTCATGCCAAACATGCACTTCTCCAAATTGGCACACAACTTGTGTTGCCGCAGTGTTTGGAGGACTTGTCGGATGTGATGAAGGTGCTCTTCCCAAGTCTTGCTGAAGATCAGAATGTCATCCAAGTACACCACTACGAATGAGTGGGTGAATGGCCGCAAGATGTCGTCCATCATCCTCATGAAGGTTGCGGGAGCATTCGTCAACCCGAAAGGCATGACCAGCCATTCAAAAAGGCCTTCCTTGGCTTTGAAGGCAGTCTTCCACACATCAGAGGGTTCAATTGGTACCTGGTGATACCCCGACTTCAAGTCGATCTTACTGAAATATTTTTCACCTTGGAGTTGGTCCAGAAGGTCATCAATCCGTGGGATTGGGTACCTATTCCGGACAGTGATCTTGTTCAGCGCCCGATAGTCAATATAGAGTCTCCACGTCCCATCCTTCTTTTGTACCAACACGATCGGGCTCCCACAGGGCGATGAACTTGGTCTGGTGTGACCTTTCTGCAACAGCTCCTGAATCTGACTCTTGATTTCATCATTTTCCAGAGCAGAGCGTCGATAGATCGGTCCATTCGGTAGCGGCGCACCTGGGGTCAGATCAATCGGGTGCTTGACCTGGCAGTGCAGAGGAACCCCTGTGGGTGAGGTGAAGATGTCCTCGTACTCCTCCACGACCTTATCCATTTGTTTACAGTTGTAGAGGTGCCCTATCCGAGGTCGGGCCACGCCTTTCAGATCTTGCCCTCGGGGGCTAGATCAATGCAAGAAAATGAATTCTTGGTTTTGGAAATGAGCCATCGCATTGTTTTGGCAAAGAAATCCAAAGAGATAAGTCGTAGAGGTGGTACCTCCGGTATCCAGACAACTTATTTCCCAAAGTAACAATAACAGCACGAGGTCGAGACTCATACACAACATGACGCTTCCACAAGTATGGTTGTCCTAATAATACATCATAAACATCAATAGGAGCAACATCACATAATACCTCATCTGTGAAGGGCTTGATGCTATAGGGAAGGCGGCACTGCTGGCTGACGCGGAGATCTCGTCCTTGGTGAAGCCACCCGATGGTGTATGGATGTGGGTGAGTTGTGGTCGGCAAGCCCAACCGCTTCACGGCGTCTACTGAAATGAGGTTCTTTTGGCTCCCATTGTCGAAAATGAACTGTACAGGGGAGCCCTTTACCCACATCTGGGAGTGGAAGGGACTTTCCTCCTCCTCTAGATCTTTCGGTTCCTCCTTCTAGACCTTTGTAGTGGCAACAATGGCCTTGGGCTCCGCATCAATAATCTGTTTCCCTTTTTCATTCCCCTTTTTAGGTTCTGATTCAGAGTCGGAGCCTGCATCTGACTCAGAAGCCCTCATCTCGGCCACTAGCGACTGCTTGGCCCGACACTCACTTGTGTTGTGAGTGGAGCTCTTATGGAACTCACACCACTTTCCCGTGTCCTTCTTTGGCTTTATGGTGTTGTTCTTTTCTTGTGGCTTTGACGGGTTGTCTTTAGCCGCCATGATCTGTCCTTTGTTCTGCGGTTTGGAAGCACCTTTTCCTTGCTTTTGATTCGCAGATCCAAAGTCTCGCTTCTTCTGTTTGAATTTCTGCTCAATCTTGGCAGCATAACGGTATGCCGTACCAAGCGAGGAGATGTCGAGGAACTCCATTTCCTCCTGAATGTATCTGTGCAGACAGCTGCGATACTTTAGCACCAAATGTTTCTCTGAATGTTTGATACCCAACTTTGTGCGCAGGGTATGGAACAGATTCGTCAGCTCGTGCACATCTTGATCCCTTTGTTGTCGCAGCGTGGTCCATTGGATGTACTTGTCCTCATAGCTCCCCACAGGATAGTACTATTCCTTGACGGCGTCTCGGAAAGAATTCCAAGTTGGTACGGCCGAGAACAGAGAGGGTTCTGTCTGGTCCTTGTTCTCACAGTAGGTTTCCCACCAGTCCTTAACATGGGGGGTAGCTTTGAGGAGTGCAAAAATAATCTTCTCCCGGTCCGAAAAGTCATGAACAGAGAAATATCCTTCTAATAGATTCAACCATCTATCTACGGCATCTGCGTCTATTTGACCCTCAAATATGGGAATGTCAAAATTTACTTGTACCTTAAAAGGAGTCGCCACTCCAGAGTGGCTACTGGATGCAGATGCACTGCCAGTGGGCAGTCATTGAAGGATCTGAGCAAAGTTATCCATCATCACGTTCCTTTGTTTTTTGAGGGCCTCCTCGAGCAATATTTTGATAGGATCTCCTGCTCCCTCATCTTTCTTTTCGTCCCCCATGGGCGTCCGTTGAGGTTTGCGAGGCTGATCTTGAAAAGGTTCCACCCGTATCGTTCACTCCCGACCAAGCCTGAGCATGCATCCGACTCGTAAGCCTCATCTCACCTACCTAGCACTGTTGGGTCTGCGACACTCACTTGTGTTGTGAGTGGAGCTCTTATGGAACTCACACCACTTTCCCGTGTCCTTCTTTTTATTTTATGGTGTTGTTCTTTTCTTTGTGGCTTTTACTAAGTTGTCTTTGTACGCCATGCCTTGGCTCGTCCTTTGCTTTGCGTCAGCGTCGCCTCGTTTTTGGATTCGCAGATCCAGTCTCGCTTCTCCGTTTGAATTTCTGCTCAATCTTGCAGCATACCGGTATGTGCCGTACTGCGCGCAGGAGATGTCAAGGAACTCATATTGAATGTATCCAGGCAGACAAATGCAATACTTTAGCACCAATGCTTCTCTCGAATCTTCGATACCCAACTTGTGCTATGGCAGAAATGTATCTGGTCACTCATGCACATCTTGATCCCTTTGTTGTCGCAGCGTGGTCCATTGTATGTACTTGTCCTCATAGCTCCCCACGGGATAATACTATTCCTTGACGGCGTCTCGGAAAGAATTCCAAGTTGGTACGACCAAGAACAGAGAGGGTTCTGTCTGGTCCTTGTTCTCACAGTAGGTTTCCCACCAGTCCTTAACAAGGGGGGTAGCTTTGAGGAGTGAAAAATTAATCTTCTCCCGGTTTGAAAAGTCATGAACAGAGAAATATCCTTCTAATAGATTCAACCATCTATCTACGGCATCTGCGTCTATTTGACCCTCAAATATGGGTATGTCAAAATTTACTTGTACTTTAAAAGGAGTCGCGCCTCCAGAGTGGCTGCTGGATGCAGTGATGCTGTCACGGGGGTATCACGTGCTGAAGGATCCGAGTATCGTATGTCATCATTGCGTTCCTTTGTTTTTCGAGGGCCTCCTCGAGCAATATTTTGATAGGATCTCCTGATCCCTCATCTTTATTTTCTTCCCCCATGGGCGTCCGTCGAGGTTTACGAGGCTGATCTTGCAAAGGTTCCACCAGATCAAGCCCTAGCTCCTTATACCCCGACCTCATTGGGGACATGCAAAGAAGGATCGAGAAAATGCAGACCGCTCTGATATCGCTGCCGTATCTCTAACAATTGTATTTAAAATTCTAAAATTGTAATTGTAATTGTAATTGTAATTTGAATTGAATTGTATGTAAAATATTTGTAAAATTGTAAATGTAATTGTATGTAAAATTAAAATTATAATTGTAATTCTAATCGTAATTCATGTATGTGAAATTAATGTAAAATTGTAATTCTAATTGTAAATGTATTTTTAATTGTAATTGTATGTAAAATATTTGTAAAATTGTAATTGTAATTGTAAATGTAATTCTATGTAAAATTGTAATTGTAATTATATGTAAAATATTTCTAAAATTTTAATTCTATTAATGTGAAATGATTTTATTAAAATATTTAAATTTGTAAATTTGCAAATAATTGTAAAATAACAAATCTAGAATAATACGAATTTTTGTAACATAATAAAGTTTAGAAAATAATGAAAATAAATTCATGTACTTTAGAATTATCATTATTTTATTATGATCTTACATATAAAAAAGAGGAACTTTATACAGTTTAGTGCTCTTATCATCATAACACGCATCGGTGTGTCGTATTACGAAGATGCACCAGTAATGAATAAACGCAAATAAAAAAATGCAACTCTATTTTCTTTAAGTGAAAAAAAAGTGGCAATTTGAAAAATGGGCAGCAAAATATTTTCAAAAATCTAATTTCATAAAATAATTCTTTAAATACAAAACACTTCTCATTATTTCAATATTTTTTCTAAAGTTTTCAGCCAGATATTTGCAGGAGACAGACCTGGAGCAAGAGAGCACGAGGGAACTGTGGAGCAGTGAAATACGTTCGAACAGAAGTATTCAAACAATCAGAAACTAAACCTCTGGTGATTCAAACCCTGTATCATAGAATTTCAAACCATCTCGTGATTAAATTTGATTATTTTTTTTACTTTTTTTTCTACAGTTTTTTTTATTTTTTCTGTAGTTTTATCCATTTTTACCCTAAACCCTTCATTTTTTTTTGCCCTTTCTTCTCTCTATTTCTGTGATTTCAGAATTAGGGTTTTTCATTTTATATTGACGTCCAACCCACGGGATGACTTGCATATTCAGATCCCAATCCATTCGGACATTGCGTGAATTTTTGGAAAAATGGATTTTTCTTTATCGGTACGCCATGTGTACGCTACCGCACCAGTGCGCTGTATTATACAACGGACCACGCAAGTACTGTGTAGTAAAAAAAAATGAAAACATTTTTTCTAAATCAGTGCGCCATATCTGAAATAGGGCACCAGTGCTCCATTTAACGAGGATAGCATCGTACGGTGTATTACACCGTTTTTGCGGTGTGTTTTTAATACCCTACTCACCGTACGGTCTATTACATTTTTTTTGCGGTGTGTTTATAATACCCAACACACCATACGGTCTATTATACTATTTGCGATGCATTTTTAATATCCCCACGCACCGGCTGCAGTGCGTACCTCATGAAAGGCGCACCAGTGTCTTGAGCTTTATTTTCTACCTAAAAAGTTGAGAATTTATTTATAAATATATTAATGAATGATATGGTACAGGTTTCATATTGATAAAGAAATGACTAACAAGAGGTCAAGTAACAAAAATACTGTTAACACATCAAGAAAAAAAAAAAAGACAAGTTCTTTGTAAATTCTTTATAAAAAATAATATTTTTGAACTATATGTAAGTTTAAGTAATATGTATTGTTTACTGTGTATCATGCAGAGCCACAAAATGATAAAGCTCGATATGATTCTGATCTAGGACCAGAAGAGCGTAAAATTTTAATGGAAAAATTGCAAAAGGATGAATGAGGTGAAAGAAGAAATACTATCGATCGAGTATGAGTTTCTTATTTTAATTATCATTAATAATATACTTAAAATTATTAGATAACATGTGTCAAACAGACTACTAATTCACATATGTTTAATGTTCTATAGGGACCAACAACTCAGAAAAGGAATGTTGTTCTAAGAAAAGAAAAAAAATAGAATATGAAAATGAAAATGAATTGCTCCTTAGCTCATCTGGAGTGGTGCTGGAAGTTAACGAAAGGGGGAAAAACTTTTACAAAAGTTTGAGGGATCTAGTGGACCGAATGTATAGATGTTCTTTCCACTTACAATACAAAAATCAATCCAATGATTCCAAGAACCAAATTTTATCTAAACTACAGGAAGAGTTTCCAGAGAATTGGTCAATGAGACATGTCAGAATTTTAATAGCAAAAACGTACAACAACAAAAAAGAAGGAATGAAAAAGTAATATTTCTTTAAATGTTTGTCTAGAATTATTTATAAATATCACTTTTGTTATATTTACATTTCATATATTAATATAAAATTAAATATTTTATTGTTATGTTACATTTTCAGGAAGATTATGAAAATCTTAAAAGATGAACAAATTGATATCAGAAATATGCCAGCAGGAATGTCCAAAAAGGTGTACAAGGAGATGATCAAAGAAATGGAAAAAATTGCATTGCAGGAGGAGCCATCTCAACAACAATGTGCTTCAAATGTAATATGTAATCATTGAATTTTCGATCATTAGGTATAATAAATAAACAATTTAACATTAAATATTAATTTTCAAGAATTTTCTTGCAGAAAAGAAAAGAAAATGGAACCCATTCAACACATAAAACAGGATGACAAGGAAGAAAATGGTTGATCTCTAAGTTTGCGAGTAATTGTTACTTCCTTATAACAACTTAACTAGATTTCATTTTTGTATTTTTTAAGTTGTTTTACAAAAATCATCATTGAATGTCTTCAAACAGGTGCTAACATACAAAGAAGAACCATCAGACGAATTGATTGAAATTGGGTTAAATATGGGTTGTGAGTATATGTTGGCATATCAGAATTTAATTGTGGAATTTGTAAGCATCTATCGATATTGTTTTACTTAGATCCGTCTATAATTAATAGAAAAAAAACATCTTTTATATTAAATTTATGATTTGTTATGGGGTATAAAACTTGCAGGAAACAAAGTATGGAACTGCGCCAACAGATGAAATTTTGAAAGATGGCATGGTACATGGTTTTGAAAGAATGTGTATAGTTTATGAGTCAATTGTTGCTATGGTATGTCATTTTTCTTTTCGATTTACATTGATGTATATTATTTAATATTGCAATTTTCATTATTCTCACCAATGTATATACACTCATTTCAGTTTATTTGTATGTTTGTAGATGGAATGTGAAGAAGAAGAAAACAATAAACCTCGTTCAAACATTTTTTTTAATGTAATGGACATAGTGTCCCAATTGAAAGACAAAGGGATATGAATAACTGTCCCATTTTGTATGATAAATATTGTCTTATTCATATACATATATATATATATATATATATATATATAATCATAAAATATGTTTTAATTTATTCTATTGCGTTCTCCATTGTCGTTCTCAAATGCACTAATAAAAATTTAATTCATATGAATATTGTTATAAGATATTTATGTGTCGACTTTTGATGAATAATGAATTTTAAAAACCACAATAATTCTGATATAATATAACAAATTAATCCAAACAACACATTCAAATGCATTAATAAAAATGTAATTAATATGAATATTGTTATAAGATGTGTCGACTTTTGATGAATAATGAATATAAAACAATCACAATAATTGGATTGTCACGAGTCGATGTTTCTAAAAAAAACAAAATGAAAACCGATGCATGTCAGTAATTTTCAACTGGTGTGTTTATGTGTCTATACACACCGGTGCTGTTGTACAATCTATGGGCACCACACAAATACCGATACCAGTTATAAATATTGGTGCGTTTGTGTGATACTGCATACCGGGGCGTTTATGTATCTATAAGCACTGGTGGATTTGTACGATCCATGGGCATCGTACAAATACCGACACCAATTATAAATCTCGGTGCCATTCTGTGATACGACGCACTGGTGCATCATAAAGGTATATGCACTGGTGCGTTGATACAACCTATGGGCACTGCATAAATCCCAAGACCAATTAGAATGGCCCCATGCGTTGTATGACCAACACTACGCCTGCTGCGGTTTTACACCTAAACGTCCCGCTGTGTTCGTTCGACTGAGGCAGCCCCGGGGTATCGTCTTCATGTATGTACCAGTGCGTTAAATCCAGAGTAGCGCACCGATGAAAAAACATCTGTAATAACCTCCGACTGCCCATTTTTTCTTAGTTGTGTTGAATTTCCGTTAAAAGCTCTTCCAAAACCTCCGTAACCATAAATAGATGTTGTAACAAATGCTTTTTTGACAATTTTGGCCAATTTTATAACACTAAAAACCTCCTTTATAACCTTCGCTAGAGGGTATTTTCCTTATAGTGTATACCACCACGGTTTGGAATGTTGTTGTCTAGATATTGGGGAGTGAAGTTGAGAGGCACTTTGCAACCAGAATTCTCTTATGCCCATCCCAGTTTTTGGGAATAATGTACTGGATATCTTGAAAATGTACAAGAATAATGTACTGGAATAATGTACTCGATATCTTGAAAATGTTTCCCAAACATACATTGTCAATAGTGCCGAGAAATCAGAATCTCATGGCAGATTCACTTGCTACATCGGCAAGTAATTTTAAAATACCTATATATATTCTAATAAAAATTTTGAAATCCATTTCAAACATCGACCCATTGTTCTTGACAACTTGCGGTATTGGCAAGTATTTTGGGATGATAATCAAGTTAACAATTTTCTGCAGAATGAAGGAGAATTAGAGAATTCTTTCATTGACAAAGTTTATGACAAGGAATATCAGGTAATTGAAGCTACCTAGGTTGATATTTTACAGTTGAAATACAAAAATATTCCAAGAGGTCTCATACCTTTGGAAGAATTTTTTGATTGAGATGATGTGGCTCAGAAGCCAACATTGATTCCTACAGAAAAGGATGTGGAGGATGTAAACATCGGAACATCGGACAAGCCTAAGATGGTCAAATTGTCCAATTCTTTATCTCCTGATGTAAATGAAAAGTACATTGATTTACTTTCTGAATTTTCTGATGTTTTCTCTTAGGATTATGCAGACTTAAAGGTCTATAATAAAGATATCATACATCACACTATTCCAATTAAGCCCAATCAAAATCCATTTCAGAAAAAATCTAAGAAGGATCAACCCGAGGTTGCTGACATCCATAGAAAAATAAGTGAATAGGCCCTAAAAATTAGGTATCATTGTTCCTACCAGGTTTTCCGATTGGATATCTAATCTATTCCCAGTAAGAAATAAGGCTAGTGAAATAAGGCTTTTCATAGATTTCAGAAATTTAAACAAGGTGTCTCTTAAATATAATTAGCCCCTTCCCAAAATGGATCACATCTTACAGAGAGTGGTTGGGGATTCTCGAATGTCTTTGCTTGATGGATATTCAAGATACAATCAGATTTTAGTGCATGAGAAAGATCAGGACAAAATTGTCTTCACTACACCTTGGGGTATGCTCAAATATGCAAAGATGGCATTTGGATTAAAGAATGCAGGGGCTACCTTTCAGCTGGTGATGGATATAGCCTTTGTAGATGAGAAAGATGTTTTCCTAGTGGTATATTTAGATTATTTGACAGTTTTCTCCCATTCCAATTATGAACACTTGTATCACTTAAGGATTGTTTTTCAGAAATGCAGGAAATTCAAAATATCTCTTAATCCAAAAAATAACATTTTTACCATGGAGGAGGGAAAACTTCTCGGTCACATCATCTCTAAGGATGGAGTCCAGATTGACCCTTCTTGGGTTGAGGAAATTCAACAAATTGACTTTCCATGGAGCAAGAAAGAAATTCAGGTTTTCAATGGTAAGATGAATTACTTACGCAAATTAATTCCTAATTTGGCTGAGCACCTTCGAGAAATGACGAACATGTTGAAAAAAGAGAATGAGGTGAAGTGGTCTAAGGATGCCAAGAATTCCTTTAACTCAGTGAATTTTTCCTTAACCACAAACCCTATTTTAATCAACACAGATTATTCAATTGATTTTATCATTTTCTCATTTTCCTCCAAGCATACATTGGCTGCATTATTGATGCAGAAAAATGATAAGACTGATCAGCCCATAGAATCTTTCAGCCGAACCATCAGGGATGCAGCTCTTCGGTACAATATCATAGAGAAGCAGGCTTTGGCTTTGGTAAAAGCGTTGAAGGATTTCCGTGTTTATATTTTACATTCGCATAGCTTGGATTATGTCCCCAATGCAGCAGTAAAAGACGTTCTTATGCAGACAGATTCGAAAGGTAGAAGAGTGAAATGGATAGCAACAATGTTGAAATATGACCTCGAGATCAAGCCCACAAAGCTGATCAAATTTCAAGGTCTAGAAAATATTATGGCCAACTCAAATTTGCATGTTCTAGAAATCAACCTTATTACAACATTGTCCGATGAAGAAGAGGATGTCACTCTTATACACATATCTGATATGTTTCTTTTGTCTCCTTGGTATTATGATATGATTTTCATAAAGGATAATGTGGGGGCCATATTTTCTGGAAGACCACGAATAATAAAGTGTTGAGAGCGGGATACTACTGGCCAAATCTTTTTGCGGACTTGTACAAAATAGTGATGAGTTTCCATGAGTGTCAATTGTTTCAATGTAAAAGAAAACTTCTTCCTTTACCTTTGCAGCCTATTTCAGTACATGCACCTTTTCAGCAGTGGGGACTTGACTTCATTAGAGAGATTCACCTTACATCATCTGCACATCACAAATGGATATTAACAACCACCGACTACTTCACCAAATTGATCGAGGTGATACCAACAAGGAAAGCAACAGACCTAGTAGTTATTCAATTTTTGGAGACTAACATATTGTCTCATTTTCGTTGTCCTCATAAGATTATTACCAACAATGTGACAGCATTCAAATAAAAAGGATGGTTGAGTTTTGTGATAAATATAACATCAATTTGGGGCACTCAACCGCCTATTATCTGCAAGTTAATGGCTTAGCAGAGTCCTCTAATAAATCTTTGATTAATATCATAAAGAAGATGCTAGAGGCTAATAAGAAGAACTGGCACAAAATTATTGTGAATACCTTATGGGAAAATAGGGTGAGTAGTAAGAAATCTATAGGAATGTCCCCTTTTCAGTCAGTTTATGGTGTAGACATTGTTTTTCCTACATCACTTGCAGTCTTGGTTATGAAATTGTTGCAAGAAGTAGGAAGTGAGGATAATTATGTACAACGCCAAATAAATTAGATGATCCATTTTCAACAGATGAGAGACGAGGTATTTCAGAACACCTCAAAGCTTCATGAGAAGATAAATAAGGTGTATGACTGCAAAACCAAGGCGAATGATTTTAAGCTTGAAGATGTAGTCCTTTATTCGGATGCAAGGAACGAGGAAAAAGGAAAGCACGAAAAAATTGAAAACTTATGGAAAGGGCCATACAATATCTTAGCATTCTGTGGGCAGCATGCTTTTATACTGAAGGAGTTGAATGGAGAAGAATTCTTATGAGGACCATTCAATGGTAGGCTCCTTAAGCATTATCTTTTCTGATGCAGATTTCAAATTTCTCAAATCCATTGTAAATATCAGTTTAAATTTCTGCAAAGTGTGAAGCAGAGAATCACTGAAGCTTGGAGCACGAGGTGAAGACCATAAAGTTTCATTGGTTTTCTATTGTTTTCAAAAATTAAGTCAGTCAAAGTCAAGTTAGTTTTAACTCAATTTTTAGTTAGTTTTCAGTCAGTTTGAGTTTGTTTCAAATCAATTTAAGATTTTATTTTTCAGTTTGTATTTTAGCTTTTGACTCCATGCCAAATGAATAGGCACTTGGTCTACGGTGTTCTTGGCAGCTCCAAGGAGCTACCATCCCCAGCTGGAGCCGATGTTAGTGTCAGTATTTCATCCTTCCACCAGTGATCAAATAAACTCTTTCATGTCATGTTAAGGGTCCCATTCTGAACTTTTTGTCATTCTATTAGGTCATCATGGAAAAAATTGATCACTTGGTGCAGATTTAGGTCAAGCTTCACTTTTCAGAAATTTCATTACTTTCTGGCTCATTTCATCACTTTGTTGAGTGAACATCAGTTATGAGTTTTTGTCATCATTTTATTCCTTTCATCATGAAATTCATTTAGTCAGAGTCTTCATTAGTTATTAGGGTTTCCAAGGTCCATCAAATCATCATTTGCATGCATAAAAGACCAGCAAGTAAGAGAGTGGCAATAAAAACATCTCATTGTGAAAGTTTGATTTGTAAATTTAATTTCTATTCAATATGTAATTTTATGTTTCCTAATATGTAATAATTTCTCATGGTTCCAACAAGTTGCATACTCAAGGTTCCAATCAACCAAATAAGTAAATGTTCTAAAAAGCTACAGTGTTCAAAATCCATCAAAAGATCAAATCCAAAGATCAGGTTCAAAAGGTAAAGTGCAATGTAAAAATTGAGTTTAAAAGGAAATGTGGGTCCCAAAGCCAAATTATGAATATTCAACAAGTATAAAAGGTGATCAAAGACCAAAAAGACACTCATTTGCATCTTCATGCATTGAGATCTCGAACTCCCAATGAATTTTGAGCGAGAAAGTCAATTTTTTTTGCAGGAGTTGTGCTTATCCTCAAGGAGTTGCGCTTTTCACAGACAGGGCGTTGCACTTCTCCTTAAGGCACCATGCTTTTACCAGGGAGGCGTTGCGCTTATCCTCAAGGCGCTGCACTTTTGTCAGTTTTCTTCCACAACTCCAAATCTTCAGTGCAAATTCTCCAACCATAAAAAAAGGGTTTCTTCAGTCCAATGCAAGTAGGTTACACCTCTTTTAATCATCCCTTCAGTTTATAATTTGAATCCATGTTGTAAACCATCCTCATTTACCATTTCATTTTTTGAGCCAAGAAACCCTAGTTTTTACCACTGTAAACTAAATTTGTTTCCCCTAGACCCTATTTTCCCTTCCCATACTCTAAAATCACTCTCCTTATCCCTTCACTAACCTATCCCTTATCCCCAAGTTCCATTTCCTAAAACCCTAATCCTAGGCTGCATTTCCCTAGGTAGCCATACCATATCACTGTAATCAAATTCCCTACCTTGTTTCCCTAAGTTTTGCTATCCCCCACCACTTCCCTAAGATCCCTAAATCCCTTCCCCAATTCCCTAACTTTTCCTACACTAATCCCGATTCCCTAAACCTACATCCTACCCCTTTCCCTTCCCCTTCCCTAGGGTTTCAAAAGAAGACAAATGGAGGAGGAAAGACATATTATGGAAGAGGAGATGAACATAGAAGAGGAGAGAAGACAACACAAAGGAGGCAGAATTTTGAGTCTTGAACCATCCAACACTAGAGAATTGCTGGCCTCACCCATGACAGTCAATTGATTTAAACATGTGGGTTGTTTTGACTTTTGTGAAATGTCCTAAATATTATAGCATCACCTTGCTTTGACCAGAGTTTTTATCTCAAACCTCAAAGAAAATCAAGTGACCATTGCAGGAGTAACCTTCACCATCTCCACAGATACTATTGATGCATCCAAAGGGATACCTAATGTGGGTGAGAAGTGGTTTAAGGCCAAAGATATAGATACCTAGCATTATGAACCATTTCTCAAGCCAATATAAAAAAATGATAAAAAGAAAGTTTTTCCTTCAACCACCTACTTGACAGATTTTCTCCCATGATGAAGATCATCATGAAGTATTTCACCTATGAGGGAATATTCTCTAGACTATATGCTTATCACATTAGACTGCTCATGCATTTCAAAAGGGTGAAATTTCTCGACATCCCTCACTATTTGTACAGGAGTATTGATAAAATGTCATACATAGTGCATAATAGAGAGTATGAATATTAGATGAACAACCTCTTTCATCACTCTCTAATCAAAATAATTTTCCTTCATCATCTCAATCAGCTAAATATTTCATGGGATACCTTTATTGAGAATGATACCTTCAATACTCCACCACCTCAGCCTGCTAGACCAATTCCACCACCAACTTCAGTGTCTCAAAGACAAATAGGGTCATCTAGCAAGGCTATAGTCAAAGAGGTCGAAGAAGTCAAAAAGGTAAAAACCTATCAGAGGGGACCTAGGAAAGTGTTTTCTCCATAGATTGTGGAAGGGGCCTTGCCTTCTTCATCAGCAAAGCAGGTACACCAGGATGAGCAGCAGGAAGAGACAATTGTCCATGAAGAGGATGTAGAAATTTTAATAATAGCTAAATTATTCACCGAGATTATCCTGATTACACACTATTTAAGCTTCATTCATAATACATAACCTCTTCTACAATTGATCATCAATTTGCGGAAATAGAAGCAGTCACATGCGCACATTAAAACAATAATCAAGCACACATATAACACAGTATGTAATGGGTAAAGCATACAGCTGAAAACCCCCAACTATATGTATATTATAATGATAGAGAACATGTAACAATACATAGCACAAAGCTCCTCACAGCTCTCACCACTATCTCACATGCTACACACAAACTAGCACGGAAGATGAACAAGTCACGGGTTCAAATCTTCTCCACAAGTTTTCCTGCCTCTACTATGCAATCCAAGATGAATAATGATGAGATCCAAGTTCGAATCCCACTGTCTTGTACTGCGCAATCCTCATTGGAAATCTCAATCAATGTGTGTGCAAATCTCATGCACAACCATAGTCACAACTGATAGTAGACTCACCCTTTCACCCACCTCTAACACTGGTCTCCACTGAACTGTCCATGCATTGCAGTTAACTGATGTATTCTTTAGTTGATTTATGAGTTAATAAATAGTGAATTAATTAATAATTAATTCACACCACTCATCACTAGTGTATTTGTCAGTTAGACTAAATACAACTAGTTCAACTAAGTTAAACCGAACACAACTCCACCAACTGTCTCATCAACTCCACCAAACTCTGCCACATGAGTTCTAACCGAAGTCAACCATGCAATAGCTCAACTAACCCTTAGGAAAAGCGTATTTCCTTCTGTCAGCTGCATGTGCCACATCCAAGCATCAAACTGAAGTGCTCCAAGAGGAAAAGATAATGTTTATAGTCTAAATATTATTAAGGGTTAATAATATTTGACTGCTCTATTTTTAGCCCGGCAGTCTAAAAATAGAAACTGCCCAATGTCTAAAAATAGAGGTCCATTTATTTTTACCAACTTGACCAATCATCCATAAATAGCATCCTGCAACTCATAGACCATGATCCATATGTCTAAAAATAGACTTTGCGCCAAAAATAGCCTGCTGGCCCACTTAGTGAAGAAGACTTCTTTTCACTAAACTCCATCATCTTGTTGCATTTTCAACAGAGGAAGACCTTCATGAGGAAGAAAGAGACTTTGAGTTGATGGATTTGGATGATCAAGATGATCAAGAGGCCTCAAAGCAGATCATCAAAAAGAAGGATGCCATGATCAAATAATTTCCGGAAAACATGGAAAGAGCTCAATTTTTCATATCATTCCTTGAACAAGAGAACAAGTAACTAAAAGACAAAAAATTACTCATGGAGCTAGAGCTGCTCAAAGCAAAAAGACAAGACACCAAGGGTCAGTCAATGATGGCACTTGATGATTCTTACCATGATGATACTCAAAACATCAAATCATGTTAAGTCCCTATATTACTAGTATAGTCCCTTATTGTTGTTAGTGTAACCCATTTATTGTTATTATTGTACCCTTGTAACCCCCATATTTTTATTATTGTGCCCTTAAATTATTATTGTCAGGTCGGCTAGGATTACATTGTGGCCCCACTAGGATTACATTATGGCCCCATGGACTCTTATATATAGAAAGGAGGTTTTGTAAATTGTATCATCCAAGAATTGTTCATTTATGTAATGTATTGGAGGTTTCCCCCTCAAAGTGGCCTATTTCTAAGGTGTTGATATCTCTTTTCTTTATTTTTGGAGCTGGTTACACAACATTTGGTATCAGAGCTTTGGATTCTAGGGTTTCGCTGCTCTAAACAGGTCATTGTGGAATTTTCGCTATAACTTTTTTTCTACGAAGGTTCATAATCTAAAATTGTTAGGGTGCCAAGCCGAAATCCTGAGGAAACTCGTCAAAACATTTCAAAGCTTGGTTCACAATATTTTCAGAGATATGATCTGTGGAAGCTAGTGCTTTTTCAAGCTCCCAAATTTCATCTAAAAGAGGTGAGCGTGGGAAAATATTCATAACTCTCTCTCTAAGCATCAGATTGGAGTGCTATAAAAATTGGTCGCAAGTAAACAAACTTTGGTTTCTTGGATATCAATTTTAGAGCTGAAGGACGAAAAAGTGACACATGGAAAGTCGTACAAGTTCACTCTTCTGAACCAGTCCATAATTAGGTCATTGTGGAGATTGGACACAAATTTGTCTTGGAGAATCCAAATTAGGTCAGACCTATGGCATTCGAAAGAGAATTCAGAGGGCTACGTCGGTGCTGAAATTCAAATATTGAAGTGTTGTAATCACAGATATAATCCAATTTCAATATCGAGCTCCTCAAAAGGAAGAAAAATGTGTGTATTTTTTTTCCGAATTTCATAAGTCTTGTTTGAAGAATCAATTTGAATTGATTCCAAGGGAATATTGTAGAATAGATATCAGTATTGGGTTCTAAAATATGCCCCGTAAAAATAATTCAACACCCATTAAGCCTTCAGAAGGCTCTACTATGACTCATGAAGATGAAGAATTGCAACATGATCTATCAAAATTACAAGAGCAAGTGCACTAAATTCCGCTCTCGCAAAGAGCAAAAAAAAATGAAATGGAAGTTTTGAAGAAAGGCGTGGAAGCGAAGATGGACGGTTTGAAGAAATGTGTGGAAGCTAAGATGGATGGCATGGAAGCTGGCATGGAAGCTAAGATGGATGACATGAAATACAACATGGAAAACATGAAGAATGATCTAAAAGAATACATGGAAGGTTTGACAAAGTTGATACAAGAAATGCTTCCTAATGGTGAAAAGATAGTAGAAGAAACTCATGATGAGAACAAAATAAATGTTAATCGTGATTTCATAAACTCTAATGTTGGCGGGAAGAACCACTATATTCCAAAAATGGATATAAGGAATTTTGATGGAAAGGATCCTGTAACATGGATACTACAGATGGAGCAATATTTTGATCTCCATAATGTGAAAAACACACAAAAGGTACGCATTGCAACTTTACATTTAGAACAAAATACATTTGTATGGTATTGATGACTTTGCTCCCATAAAAAAATTGTCACTTGATCAATTTTTACGGAGGAAATGATAGCACATTATGAGGATACAAAGAGCAACACCTTCTTTAGCCAATTGATAAATCTCAAACAAAAGGGTTTAGTGGGGCAGCACATTGAGGACTTCCAAAAATTGAATATAAGGGTAACTGATATTCCAGAGGAACACAAGATTGATATCTTCATAGGCACTTTAAAGGATAACATTCAACATGAAGTTCACGTTCTGGAACCTGATTCATTGGAGAAGGCATTCAGGTTGGCAAGAAAAGTTGAATGTAAAATTATGGCGACAAGGAAGCCTACCACTCAATTCTATAAAGAAGGAAGTGTTGCTACGCCTAGATTTCCACAACCTACAAGGCTGACACCACAACAATTGGAAGAAAAAAGAGCAAAAGGGATTTGCTATAGTTGTGATAGAAAATACACTAAAGGTCATAAGTGTGCTGAGAAGAAATTATTTTACATAGATTGTGAAGAGGAAGAAGAAAATGAACAAGAAGAGGATATACACCAGGAACCAACCCTAGAAGAGAAAGAAATGAATCCGACCATATCGTGTAATGCACTGGCAGGAATTACCACTCCTAAAACTCTCAAGATAGAAGGACAAATCAAGAAGAAAAAGGTAATAGTGTTGATTGATTCAGGTAGCACCCATAATTTTATTCATTGTAAGGTAGCTAAGGAATTAAATTGTTTCCTATACCCAGCACCAGAATGTCAAGTGATGGTTGCAAATGGAGGAACTATAAATTGCTCTAGAAAATGCCATAATATCAAGCTAACCATTGGGGAATATGTATTGACTAGTCCAATGCTTTCCATTCCTATGGGAGGTGCTTATGTTGTACTAGGAGTACAATGGTTACAATCTTTGGGGACGGTAGCTTTTAATTTTCAAGAACTTTTCTTGAAATTTTTTTCAGAAGGAAAGGAAGTCGAATTACGGGGTATTGCGAGGAAGCCAGGAAAGATAATAAGCTCTATTGTCATGACAAAGCTTCTAAAGAAAGAACAACGAGGCAATTTCACAATTATGCTCACTAGAAGTTCCAACATCAAAATCATCTATTTCTGAAGATCTCCAACAAGTCTTGGACAATCATTCCAAGGTGTTTGAAACTCCCAAAGGACTCCCACCTATTCATGATCATGATCATGCTATTCATTTGATTCCAGTAAGTGTTCCTCCAAACATCAGGCCTTATAGATATCCTTACTTCCAAAAGAGCGAAATTGAACGTATGATTGCAGAAATGTTAGAGGCGGGTATAATTCAGCCTAGTCAAAGTTCTTTCTCTGCTCCTGTAGTATTGGTACACAAGAAGGATGGATCATGGCGAATGTGTCCGGATTATAGGGAGCTCAATAAGCTCACCATTAAAGATAAATTGCCCATTCCTGTGATTGATGAATTATTGGATGAATTACATGGAGCAATTTATTTTACCAAGTTGGATCTTCGTTCAGGATATCATCAAATTAGAATGAAGACTGAAGATATTTCAAAAACAGCATTTCGAACTCATGAGGGTCATTATGAATTTTTGGTCATGCCTTTGGCCTTACCAATGCACCTTCTACATTTCAAGGGTTGATGAATTCCATTTTCATACCCTTCCTTAGAAAATTTGTGCTAGTATTTTTTGATGATATACTAATCTACAGCAGGTCTTGGAAGGATCATGTTCAACATGTTGACAGGGTGCTCAAACTATTGGAGGAGAAACAATTATTTGCAAAAACATCCAAATGTTTCTTTGGAGTACAAGAGGTGGAATATCTGGGTCATATTGTATCTCACGAGGGTGTTAAGGTAGACCCTAACAATATTAAAGTCATTAAGGAATCGAAAGTCCCCACAACCATAAAGTAGTTGCGAGGATTTCTTGGGTTAAAAGGGTATTATCGCAATTTTGTTAAGAATTATGGGAGAATAGCAGCACCTCTAACAACATTATTGAAGAAAGATGCATTTTCATGGACTCCTGAAGCAACTAAGGCCTTTGAACATCTTAAATAGGCAATGTGCCTAGCACCGGTCTTAGCTACGCCAGACTTCACAAAAACCTTTATTGTGGAATGTGATGCCTCAGGAAATGGAATTGGTGCAGTTTTAATGCAGGAAGGAAGACCCATTGCTTTTGAAAGTCATCCAATCAAAGTAAAGTATTTACAAAAACCTATTTATGAGAAGGAAATGTTAGCAATACTGCATGCACTAAAGAAATGGCGAACTTACCTAATGGGAAGACACTTCAAGGTGAAAACTGATCATGATAGTCTTAAACACTTTTTGGAACAAAGACTATCTTCAGAAGAGCAGCAAAAATGGGTCACAAAGATGTTGGGTTATGACTTTGAAATAATCTACAAAAAGGAAAGCTTAATGTTGTTGCAGATGCACTCTCAAGAAAGAATGAAGAGGTGGAAGCATTGCTTTGTTCCATTTCTATTATCCAACCAGATTGGATAACTGAAGCAAGAGATGAATGGAAGAAGGACAAAGATGTATGGACACTCATTCAAAAGCTGCAGCAAGATCCTAGTACATCTGATACATTTAGTTGGAAAAATGATTCCTTATGGTACAAAGATCGCTTATATCTTTGCAAGAATTCCCAACTAAAACAAAAGATTCTTCTGGAATTGCACACTTCTCCTTTAGGAGGACACTCAGGATTTTTAAAAACTTACCACAGGTGAAGAAAGAATTTTTTTGGGATGGCCTTAAATCTGATATTCAAAAGTTTGTGGCGGAATGTTTGGTTTGCCAGCAGAATAAAGTGGAAACAATTAAGACCCCGGGACTTCTACAACCTTTATCCATTCCAAGTCAACGTTAGGAGGAGATTTCAATGGATTTTATCACAAGTTTACCTAAGTCTGAAGGAAAGAATGTCATCATGGTGGTAGTTGATAGACTTACCAAGTATGCACACTTTTGTGCATTATCTCATCCATTTAAAGCAAGTACAGTTGCTACTACATTTATGGACAGAATTCAAAAGCTACATGGGAGCCCAAGGGTTATTGTGAGCGACAGAGATCCCATTTTTACTGGAAATTTTTGGACGGAGTTATTTTCTTGTTTGGGTACTCAATTAGCTCATAGCTCATCTTATCATCCTCACTCGGATGGTAAAACTGAGATAGTAAATAAATGTTTGGAAGGATATCTTCGTTGTTTTGTATCTGATAAACAAACACAATGGGTCAAGTGGTTACCTCTCGCCGAATGGTGGTATAACACTTCCTTCCATACTGCAGCAAAAATGACCCCATTTATGGCACTTTATGGATATCATCCACCATCCATCACATCATCTTTAAGGGAAAATTCGAAGGTTCAAGCAGTGGAAGATCACATCGAGCATCAGCAAGAAGTTCTCCAACTCTCAAAGGATAACCTGAATTTGGCACAAAATCGAATGAAACAACAGGCAGATCAACATCGTAGCGAGAGAAGTTTTGATGTAGGAGATTGGGTATTTTTACGGCTACAACCATACAAACAAATGTCCCTCAAGCAAGCAAAGAAGAATAATAAATTATCGCCAAAGTACTATGGTCCTTACAAGGTGTTGCAAAAGATTGGTACTATGGCATACAAATTGGAGCTTCCTGCTTCTTCGCGAGTACATCCAGTTTTCCATGTTTCATGCTTAAAGAAGGTTATAGGTGAAAATCTTCCAGTTCAAACAATATTGCCAGAACTTGATGAGGAAGGAAAATCATATTGGAACCTGAAGTGGTCATGGAAACAAGAACTCAACAGCTACGGAATCGATCAATTTCAGAGTATCTCATCAAGTGGAAGAACTTACCCACTGAAGATTCTACATGGGAGGATGAGAATTTTATACAGAAGCACCCAGAGCTATTCAAGCGTTGAGGACAACACTTTTTTGAAGGAGAGGGGCATGTTAGGTCCCTATTACTAGTATAGTCCCTTATTGTTGTTAGTGTAACCCCCTTATTGTTATTATTGTACCCTTGTAACCCCCATTTTGTTATTATTGTGCCCTTAAATTATTATTGTTAGGTCGGCTAGGATTACATTGTGGCCCACTAGATTACATTATGGCCCCATGGACTCCTATATATAGAAAGGATGTTTTGTAAATTGTATCATCCAAGAATTGTTCATTTATGTAATGTATTGGAGGTTTCCCCCTCGAAGTGGCTTATTTATAAGGCGTTGATATCTATTTTCTTCTATTTTTGGAGTTGGTTACACAACAAATCAAGACCAAAAACAAGAGGTCTTAAGAGAACCCTACAACAGCAAAAACATGAAACAGAGAAACTTAGTTTTGAAGAAAGGATTGCTAAGGAAGTTGAAGATGATAGAGAGGTATAGCTAGACAGGGTAAACCTCCACCTTGAGAATCTCCTTCACAAGGAAAATAAATACAATGAAATGCTCATACACATGTCAAATAGTTACATCACTATAAACAAGATCTACAATATCAAACTCAAGCAGTTGAAGGAGAAGTACAAGCAAACCCTAATCAAGAAAAATGAGGAAGATAAACTTGACATCCCTGTTGATGCTTCCTTGATTGCTTAAGGAACATTATCAGCTCTTCATATACCCATTTTTAAGTTTTTTGGGTGAAATTTTGGGCATTTTGACAAATTTTGACTAATTTTCAGCACATTCCACTTGTCAAAAGCGCAATGACTAGGGCGTTGTGATTCTTCTAGGAGCCTCCAAATAACAAATTTCCACCACCATTGGATTCATAAGGCCTTCTACATCAAATTTTTACTATTGGCACACCAAAATTGGACATTCTGGCAGGGCGAAATGGCCAAAAACACCCAAAAAATCACCTTTCTGCCTCATTTTTCAGGTTGGTGCTACGCTTTTGACCAGTCTTGGAAGATTTGACTTTTGAGGGCCTTAAATGCATCATTTTCAGAACTTAAGGGAATTTTTGGAAACTAGAAAGGAGCATATTTCCAATGAGCTATCATGATATCGATTTGGACTTCATGAAGTCCTCCAAAAGTGGCCTTGAAGTTGGTGTTGTGCTTATGCTTTAGGTGTTGCGCTTTTGCCAGTTGCTTGATATTTTCAAAATTTTCCAGAATTCTCAATTGATGATAGAATTTTTGAATTTTTACTGATGTAATTCATCCTTGTAAATTTAATTATTACCTAAATAGTTACTATAGGGTAGATACATTAGGTAAAAGTGGCTTTTTGGCTAAAATGATTCAGTTTCACCAAAGTTAGGGATGAGTTTGTTGACCTCCCTAGTATTTGGGTTTCCAGTTGAGAATTTTGTGGATCAGCTCCTCAAGTTAGGGATTCGACCCCTGAGCTGGGGAGAATCATTTTTGGTCTATATTATTCACTTATTTACTCATAGCAAGGGTTTCGATGTTGTTGGATTGATCTTGGAACACTTTTTGTAATCATAATTTTGGCCAATAATAACAGACAAAGTTGCAAATATTTTGATGGAATTCATGTGGTAAATTATTTAGCATTGTTTCTTCTCTTGTTATGAAAATGTGTGAATGTATTGTAATTCATATTTCATTCCATTTATAAATGTAAATGTTTCCTAAGTCAGAAAGACAGAATTCACTAAGTTTATGCTCTGTTTTGGAGGGATATTTATAGTTTGTCTCATTTTCTTCTTAGTAGAAAATAATTCATAGCTCTTATGTTCTTTTCTCAAAAACCCTATCAGTATAAACCATCTCATCAGACACCCTCTTGTGTTGATTTTTTTACCTACCTTGCTACATCATATCCCTGCAATTTTGATCCTTGTTTTCCTGACATAATTTCTTCCTTGACCTATTCACCATCCAGCACCTCAAAATTCAATCAATAACCCCTGTGCTACTATACCTACCCTAATATCTCATTGACCCAGTCATATTGGCTAAGATCCATTGGAGAGAGCCCTCTCCTGCCTAGTAGGGTTAGCTACTTGGCGAAAGATTGGTTTGTGGTTACCTTCGTTGGTCTCTTCTCAGCGTCGAAGATCCGGTGGAGTGCTAACAACTGGGATGATTGTGATGATGATCAAATGGAGGAAAATTTCTCCAATTTACTACTTATTTATTTTAGGGCATGCAAATGTAGCTCTGAAGCTAAAGCCAACTTTTTAGAAGATTTTTCTAACAAAATTGAGAGGGACATTAAGATCTTAAATGTTCGAGTTCATTCTTACAATTTTCAAGATCAAAATTAGTTTTTTTAGGACCTTTTACAGTTGAAACCAGTGTCTAAGTTAAACAACACATATGAGCAGTCCCATTTTGAAAAAAAAATTAAAGAACTTCTTGATGATAAACAAATGAAATATGTTTCTTTGATCCCATAGATGTCTATATGGAGGAATTGTCACTACAGAGTTTCGATTATGTTTCTTCTGTGAAAGAAAAGTCTACAACAAGCTATCATTGCACTTACATTTTCCAATTTCCATTTTGTTGAAATGAAGTTCAAGAATCACATCAAGTATGCAGTTACTTGATTGGTTGTTTTGGAATTTTTATATTACTTAATTTTTCAGGGATATAAGCAGCCTAAAGCAGATAGGAGTGTGAATAAGCTCGACATTCAGAGCATCTTTTTCAAGCTTATTTTTTAAACTTCAATTTGCAGTAGAGTTTTCAGTTTTCAATGTACAGTTCAGATTCCAGTTTGAAGAATGGATTTGGTTCAGTTTGAGGATTGGAACATATTACCAGTTGGGTTCAGTTGTAGTGGTTTCTGGTCAGAGCATGTTGTAGGTTTGGGATCAACCCAATGGATCGGGCTACTAGTCTACAATGTTATTTGCACCTCACAGGGAGGATTCCATCCCCATTGGAGCCACTCTTAGGGTCCTATAATATAGGTAATCAAAGTCTTTTTTTCTAGTTATTTTTTTTGGGAATCTGGTTGTAAATTTTAGCCTATAAATTCACTAGGTATTATAGTCTAAATTGTCTTTGTATAAAGGTCTCAAATTGGTCAAGTCATTAAAAATATGTGTAGGTCCATTAGTCTTGATTTGAACTGTAAGGTCCCTAAAGGGTCATCATTGAGGTGTCATGAGTGTCTTGTCATGAGTAAGTTGTCAATAACCCTTTCCATTGCTAAAGGATGAAATGTCTCTAAGTTATTTTTAATAATTTTTATTTTAAATGTGATTTAATTTTAATATATATATATATATATATATATATATATATATATATATATATATATATATATATATTTAAAATATTAAACTTAATTTAAAAATAACAAATCAACCTAATCTCTAAACTATAGGAACCAAATTTATTATCATGCTAAATACGTCAGCCAATAATAAATTCACAAGTCAAAATCGAAAAGTCAAAATAAATTTATGACCCCACCCCACACTTCATACATTAAACTTCCCTAATCTAAATGCCTCGATATGTGTGAATAATTGAATCAATAGCTATCGATGGATTTGGGGGGGGGTCCTGATTTAGCTTTACCACTTCCCCCTTTCCTAAACCATTTACTGCCTCCTCCCTCCAGAAATATTTTATTTATATTGCTTTAAATCTTATGAATATATGGCGGGTCATAAGGCAAGAAAGTCTACGAAGTATGTAAGCAAGATTATATATTATAAAGTTCATAAAAAAGGAGATAAAGGAAATGAGACTTTTACAGTAAAATATTAAGGTAAAAAGAGGCTGAGTAAAATGAGGTAAAATGAAATTTTAGAGAGAAGAGAAATATTGTTTTTGCTATGATATAAAGAGGAGAAATGCATGGAACATAAAATTTGGATAAATATTGTCGAGAGATTTTACAAGTGTAAAAGGGGAAAGTAAAAGATACTTTACCAACTATGGAAAAACAAGACATGGTTTTTAAAAAACTATGGGAAGGAAATCAATCAATGTTTTTTATAAAATATGTTTATGAATCCCATTTATTCATCAATATATAAATTTAGGGAAACAAGACATGGATTTCAAAACAAGAGGATGGTTTATAAATAATTTAAGGAAATATTTTGAGATTTTATTTATGAAATTCATTTACAGGTTTAAGCAAAATATTTGGGAAATATTTATCAAAATATTTTCTTATCAAATATTTTTTGACAATGGTGAAGTATTTAAAATATGATAAAGGAAAAGACTATGGGAAAAAAGGTCAACATATAAGTTTGGTTTTTAACTCAAAAATACACATACGCCATTGGTCAACTAGGTGGAAAACATAAACATGCATGCAATTATTTTCAGATTTTTGACTTAGAAATAACAGTCAAAGGGACAACTAGTTGATACAGGTGGCATAGTTAATCAAATTGGAAAGGGAAGCTAACAGGTTTTGTGAAAACAACTTGAACCACTCTAGATTCCAAGGAAGAGGATCAACATTAATGAACTAATTTCTAGATTTGAAGGTTGAGGATTTTTCAGCAGTTCCAAATTTCCTGTAGTTTTCTAGTGATTGATTTTATCTTTAGTTTATTGTCAAGGTTTTTTCTAGAAATATAGCCCTAGTTAGCAACAACATTCCTTAAATGTGAACAAAACATCCAAATTAGTCCATTTTTCCTATTATTTTGTTTTGTTTTTGAAATATTTATATCTCTGTTAGATATTATTCTGTAATCAATTCGTTTTGGAATCCGAAGTTAGTTCAATTTAGAAGGGGTTGGATTATGCATGAAGAAAAGAGCTCTGCCTTGATGTATGTTGTGGATTGTACTCAAAGTAATCAATTTTCAGAAATACAGAGGCAATTTTGTTATAGGATTCTTATGTCAAACAAATGGTGATGTGTTCTCTTATGTTAAATTGTTCTTTTTTCTCAGTTTCCATATGGATTTCCCTTCCTAATTGTTGCAAGAAGATTAAGACTTGAATTTACTTAAGTTTACTCTACTTTGACTTGTTTAAACAATCTTAATGTTTTCCTTTTGAAATTAACTATAAAATTCATTTAAATATGCTTTATATTTAATTGATCATCTTCTTTTTCATCTCAGCTGCACCATAAATATTTTAACATCTAGGAGTTTTCCTACCCTTCCCTGTTGCAGCTACTCTATTTATTTGTGATTGATTATCGAGAAATTTAATGACTCCATGTCCAATGGAATTTTCCTACATTCTTCAACCAATATTTTAAAAAACACACCTCGAACTTCGATATCTAATCTAAAATCTTGAAAACAGAAATTAAATCATATAGAGAGAGAGATCTCTCTAAAGCTACAAGGGCTAGATCCCAAATTTAAAAATGGTTTGTGGTTACCTTTGTAGTTTTCCTCCTCAGCCTAGTAAAATTACAGAGTGCTAAAATTGTGCATACAACATTGTCACCTCTAAGTTTGTACGAACCTTGGGTTGATAATTTGAGTTGAGAAGCCCTTGCGAGTTGCAAAAATTTTGGTGCAATACCAGGGCTCATCACAATGATCAAGCAAAAGTTTTCTAATTACCTAATTGACAAGAAAAAATAATAATCCAAAAAAAATCTTATCAAAGGCTACAAAAACCAAAATCAAACCAAATGAAGGCTTTTAGGAGACCAAAACACACCCAGGGATAGAAGGAAGACTAGATGGAACAAGGAAAATCATAGAGCAAGACACAAAATTATGAATTTTTGCATGAAACATGGGTCACCGCAAGTGTTGAAATGGCACTAGTGCTCTGCAGCGCAAGTGCGGAGAAGGCTAGGGTGTGCTACAATGCTTTGTCTTCAGACCATGGGGAGTGTTGATGCAAATATGGCCAAATCATAACACAAAAAATAGATCAAGCTAAGAGAAAGGTCTTCCTAAATTCAGTTAAGGTCTGAGTGAGGCAATGAGAGTCGGTTCAAGAGATGAAACAAGTGCTAACGTCAAGGAAACCACTAAGGGAAATAAATAGTCCCTAGTGGAGTCACCATTTTTTCATGTGGGATTTATGATTGTAGAAAAAAGCATCCTCCTAGACTTACTAGTGGACTGGTCTATAAATACAAAAATCAAATAACATAGAGTTTTCCTTAGAGAAATTGAAATATTGAAAGAAGCCTACTCGAAATCCGTCGCAATATTTACTTTCCTTTTGGCTTGTAAGCTCTAATTGTAGCTCTGATTGCTATACTGAAAACCTACACATTCAACCAAAAAAAGCCAAGGATATACAACATCTACGTAGCAAAATCCAATTACTCTATTCAATGAATTGATGAGGCATTGAAGTACATGAATGTAAACATAGCATAACACATATATGAAAACAATATAATCTTTGTATTAATAGAAATAGGGGAGAGTTTACAACCAAAAATAGTGTTGATCTTGTAGAGATCTCCCCAAGTTGACTTTTCCTTCTTGTCACAAAGCACACCTCAATGTCACCCTAATGCATGAAGATGAAGACTCTCTTAGGTGTAAGGCAACAACATGAGGGCATAGTCAGTCTCCAAAAGCCAACCCTGATGTTGTGGATGACAATAAATATATAGGAGAGTGTGGTAGTTTAGGAATTATTATCCATTTACCAATATAGGCTTTAGATCCACTTAATACAGGAGGATGATCTCAAGGGATAAGAGGTGAAATCTCCAAGGTAGGATTCAAGGCTCTTATCAAGGTAAATGGTTAAAACAACTCCTATAATCTTCTAGAAGAGGAAGCTTCAAGATTCTTTTAATTTTCCCGAATTTCTAGAATCAGCACACCCCGAGCAAGGGACAAGTTGCTTTTTATCAGTGTTGGTGCAGTAAGGAGAAACCTCCTGGTGAACACAAATCCCTAAAGGGCGAGGGTGCGTTGGGCCTTAAAAACACTAATTTGGAGTAGCTAGACCCAAAAATTCAAGCACTTGGAAAATTCATGCTTAGGGATTTGTGTAGGGATGATGACAACATGTTCCTAGATGATGATCGATCTAGTTTATAGGCCTATTGACTAGATGCGAAAAAATGGCATATAACAGATAGCTTCTCCTCCAGTTTCAAGGACTTATCATTCAATGTAAATAAGATTTGGGTCATTTCAAGGGTAGTCTTCCTCGTCGCTCTCTACAAATATGGAGCTGGGGTGTCTGTCTTGTAATGAGTATATGGGCCTAAGCCTGCTGCCATTAAAAAATTGTTCTTTCCTAAGGTCAACGTAATTGTGAACCCTGATTCAAGGAAAAATATTATGGTTAGAATTAAGAAAGGTATCAAATATAAGAAAGTGTCCAAATTTTCGGGGGTTTCCTTTGATCTTCAATCTTCTTTTCAAGAGGAAATGGAGGAGGTCCATAATTCTCCTATGTAACCTTTCTTTGGTGTCATAGGCTCTTTTTATGATTCTAGTTTATGTGTCCTTAGAGGGAAAACACCCGCAAGTGTCCCGCCCCAATGACCATTATGTCAATCAACATAAGGGGCTTGGTATCAACTCCAAAAAGAAGATCCATGTGTAATATTATCCATATGAAGAATCCAACGGTTTTTATTTCTCAAGAAACAATGGTAAATAAGATGAAATTGAGGGACCTTTTAGTGAATATCTGTCCAAATTGGGAGGTCTATGCAATTTTCCCAACGGGACACTTGGCAGGGTTGGTGGCTATGTGGGATCCTAAATACATTTCTTTCCATGTTTTTAACTCCTTTGCAGGGATAATTTTAACGGGTTATATTCAAATTTGAAGTCACAATTTGTACATTCTTAACATTAATTCTCCTTATTCCAACAATAAATATTTTTCAAATTTCCTTGACTCCAATGGTTTAATGGATTTACATTCACTTACCCTGGTAGGAGACATGAACTTTAAAATGGATGTTGGCGAGGTATGGGGCTATAAGGGTAAATAAGACGAGTTGGAAGGATATTTAAAGGATTTATTTTCACTTAAAATTCTTAAGGATGTCATTCCATGACCACTAAGGTTGACTTGGAGGAACATGTGGTCTGATAAGGAGGGAATCTCCAAGAGATTGGATCGCTTCTTCATCCAATCTGATTTTATAAAAAGACTAATAAATCTTAAGACATGGATTTATTTCTCTGATATTTCTTACCATGACCCTATATTCCTTTAATGGTTTGGGGAAAATGAATATAAAGCTTTCCCTTTCAAGTTTAATCACTCTTGGATGCAAGAGAAGATTTTTTTTCTAAATTGGTTCAGTCATGTGGGTCAAGTCGATCGTTGTCCCTATGTAGTCTAAAATGGAGGTTGTCAACTACAAATTGAAAAGGTTAAAGGAAGAGTTTAAAAAATGGGAAAGAAGGAGAAAAAAGGAGCTTATTATGGAATTTATTTCCATCGACTCAAAGATCGAATCTCTGAATGACCCAATATACATGGCATACTTCTTTGATTCCACAAGAAGGAGTTGTTGGCCTTAGAGGGGAGGAAGAGTAATTTTCTGAAGATGCAAGAGGAGGATGGGCGACTAAAGAGCAGATCCATTTGGGTGGCGGAAGGAGATAAGAACACGTGTTTTTTTCATAATTATGCCTCAAAAGGGAAGAAGTCAAAAGCCGTCTAGCATATCAATGATGGAAAATGCAATTTGCTAACAAAACAAAAGGAAATACAACAAGAAGCGACTATATTCTTTAGTAACTAGTTCAAAGTGAAATAAGGAGGCAACCTTTCCAATCAGGTGGAGTTTGTAAATGTTTTTCCGAATATGGTGAGCACAGACGCAAATGCACATTTTCAAAGGCCAATAACTATGGAGGAGTGGATCGGGGTTCTGAAATCCTTGGCTAGGGATAAAATCTCATGACCAGATCATTGGTTGGTCAAGATTTTTCTTCATTTTAAGGATATCGTGTGGCTAGACCTCCTAGATATGACTAAAGAATCCATACAGACTCTATTTTGGGCTCAATTAACGTTACATTTGTCTCAATCATCCCCAAAAAGCTTAATCTGTATAGTTTTTAGGACTTCAAGAAAATATCTTTATGCAAAAAATTTTATAAGATGATGTCCAAATTTATTGCACTAAGGTTGTGGGCAAGGTTGATGATTTCCTTGAATCTTCAACTATTTGAACCACATCATTACTAATAATAGGTAAACACTCCTTAAATAATTCAATAATGAATCCTTCCCACCTTGGAGATTTGTTTTTAGGCATTCCCATCACCACCTTTGTAGAAGTTACTTCTCTCATGAACATATAATTCTTCTCTTCAGTGATCATTTTAGGCATGTGTTTAGTTATCTTCTTGATAAATAGTCTTCTTTCCCTTATAGGTTTTGTTAACATCTCTTGGAAGCATTGCTTGAGCTCCAAATTAATTTCATCATGACTCTATATTTTTTATTCTGGATATTCTTGAGACTGGGAAATCTATTTCTTTCATTGTGCTAAATCATTGATCTATAGAAGTACTTTGTGTTATTTTCTCCCTCTTTCAACCATTGTACTCTTAACTTCTGCTTCCATAGAATTTCCTCCTGCTCTAATCGCTCTTTAAGCTACATTTGAGCGATTACTTCTTTGTGTTGTAATTCTTTAGATATACCCTCCTTTATGATTTCTTGCTATGTTTTTTTCATTTCTTTTTCCAAACGATAATTTTCTTCATATATGTTACCAAATTCTAGGTTACTCCATTCCTTAAGTTTTTGTTTTATGAACTTCAATTTCTGTTGGAATTGATACATGGTTTTGCCTTTTATGCATTTTCTTCATTCCACAACTTTTTAATGTTATTCTTGAAATAAAGGTGTCTCATCTAGAAGGCCTCAAAACATAAAGGTTTATTTCATGGTATTCCTTTCCAATCTAAGGGGAGTTTTATGGGCCAATGATTCAAGCCATGACAAGGTAAAATTTAAGCCTCAAAGTTGAATATTGAGAGGAAGAGGCTTTCATAAAGAAAGTATCTATCTAGTCCTGAATCAACTTGGGAGGATCCCCCCTCACTTGTTGTTCCAGGTTAAGACTCTATTGTTGGTTTCTTGGTCTGCTAATTTTTACTTTTGTAGAAATTATGTGAAAAACTGCGAATCTTCATCCAATATTCTAATTCCTCATTTTTTCTCCTATAGAGATATGATTACGTTGAAGTCCCCTCCCATTATCCAGTAATTTTCCCTCGTTGTTTTTTCCAGATTTTGAAGGATCTAGATAAAGGGTCATTTTTCCCTATGTTGAGTTGGGCCATACACATTGGTAATGGATCCTGCTTTTGTGGATCCTAATAGTTGAAATCTTGTTGTTATGGATTTTTGGGTCGCTAGAGAGTCTAGAAGTCACATCATGATTCCAAAGGATGGCTATGCCTCTTAAGGCTCCACAAACATCATTTGTTATAGTTTGACAATTTATCTAAATGGATTTGGAATTTTTTTTTAAGAATTTCCATTGGGAATTTAGTTTGTTGTAGCATGACAATGTCATGATTTTATTTTCTTATTTTATTCTTAATGAGTCTCTATTTGGTTTTACCTTTGAAACCCCTAATATTTCATGATATTATCTGCATTGAGTTTGTGAGGGAGGAGGTTGAAATGGTTCTGTCATCAAGACCACTTACCTTCATTTACTATTTAAGTATTGCCCCATTTCCTATATTATTTGTTTGCCATTCTTTCCGCCTTTTTTTATCTTATTTCCCCCCCTTTGAATATTTCTTGTTGATGTTTCTTTTTATTCCTAACGAAACATATGTGGGTTTTGAGGTGTTAATTGATGTCTTCTTGTTCGCCCTTTTTTGAGTTTTGAGATACACTTTGGTGATTATTTGTAGTTATTCTTCTAGTATGGTGACCAAATCCCTCGATTCCCATTCTAGCACTATTCTTTGTAGATCCATGTTGATTCCCATTCTAGCGCTATTATTTGTAGATCCATTTTTCCTAGATTCACATCCTCCTTTTCTTCAACATATGGTTCCTCTTGTTCCTCCTCTTCCATTATTATATCTTCCATATTAACCTTCTACTTTGGTTGTTCCCTTTGATTTTTCTTGAATTCTTGTGTATTTTCACGAGTGTTTTTAGGTTCACTGATTTTTACCCTTTTCTCCTCATTCTCTTGAGGGGTTATCTTTGTATGTTGGCAGCACTTAGTAATGATTACCTCGTGTTTCTCCTCAGGTTGAGGGGTTTTTTATTCCCCTTCTTGTTGCTTTTTTTTTTATATTTTAGTAAATTTTCCTGATCCTTGTGTTGTCCTTTGAGTTTGAATATGAGGTTACTCCATATAAGTGGCCATATTTATGGAGTTTCTGACATTTAAAGGGTATTTTCTTGTAGTCTTTAATTTTCTCCCGTATTTCATCTTGATAACTTATTTGTATGCTTGTTGGGAGGGCTTTTGTTAGATCTACGTATATGCACCATCTTGCATATGATGTATATCTACCAAGTTTATTAGTTTATGATACCATGATCAAAGACCCAATATAATTTCCAATACCCTCCACTAAGTTTTGTCCTAAAATTACTGCGGGGATGAGTATAGGTATATCCATATCAATTTTGAGTTGAAGTCCTCTTTATTCCAGTCAGGGAAAATTTTAAGGATGGAAATTTATCTTAAAGTTTAAAAACCTTGGTGAATATTGTTTGGTGATATTTTGTAAAAAATATTCAAATTCCTAATGATGGAAAATTAGCCCACTTGTGGATATTAGCCCCTAAAATTTCCCTTGATTTGGGTTGACTATCTCAACCTAGGGTTTTATATACATTCCTACAAAGTTTAGAAAATATGGGACTGCTTAAATATTTTTTCTTTGTCCTCTATGTTGTTAAAAATTATTGTAAAGAAACCCTTTGAGGCCAACTTGATTTCAATGTCTCCTTATAACTGCTAGTTCTTTTTTTTCTGATCCACCCTATGAGTGTTCTCTATAAATGCCAAATACCCACAAATTTGCATATTAAAGCATGATATTTCATGTATTGTAGCTTTTATGTCACTTTCTGTGAAATTGTTTCATACAATTCTCTATTTGTGGGAGGCATGTGCTTGCATTACTTGAGATTTTTGCTTACTGATTTTCCTACCTTGTTTCATTTTTCCTTCCTCTATTTGTGCTTTGGATGTTGAGGAAGGTTGCATGATATTCCTTGAAAAGTTGGGATTGGGTATGCAAGATGGATTCCTAGCATCTAGCCCTGCCACAATATTGCTAAAGAAGGGGAAGGATGTGATACAAAGTTCAATTTAAGGTCATTATTTCTTTTTATTCTAGATATTGATCTAACTTGCTTTCCTTTATTTTATATATTTTTAAATTATATTTATATAAAGATAAATTACTTTATATTATTTTAATTTTTTATTTAAATTAATTACTTTTTATTAAGCTATTGTTAATTTTTCTATATTTTAGTTTTTTTGGTTAAAATTACACTATACAACTTTGCTTGATATTGTGATCTTTCATTTTAAATACATAAATAAATTTAATATACCTCCATAAACTCTTAAAATGTTTAAATTATGCAAATTACCTCATACAAATTTATAATTTTAACAATTCCAAAAAAATTAAAACAAATTCACTAAAAAATATATATATATATACCAAAAAATAAACAAAAACATAAAGAAAAAAACTAAACTAAAACTTTTCTTAATATTCATTATTCTTTTAACTAGTATATTTTATTTTTAATTTATATTCATACTAATACTTTTATTTAATATTTTTTAATTATTATATTTAATTTATATTCATATTAATACTTTTTATTTAATTTTTGTTAGTTACTATTGTTACGCTCTCTCATCCATTGTTCAATTTCAGGACTACTCCTTTTATTTCTGGAAACAACTAGAGTAAATATCTAGAAAATAACTGAAGTGATTTTCTTAATTTTTGGAAACTAACTACAGTAATTTCCTTAAATTATGGAAATCAACTGCAGTTCATTAATTTCTTGTTGGGAGCTTCTGAAGTGGTCCATTACTCCCACTGCAGTTCTCTACCATGATCATGGAGCATTTGACACATAGCCAACAGAAGCTTGATGGAAGCTAGGCTATAAAATTTATGTTTGGTCCCCAAGCTCCCTAATTCAATCCTTTCAGTTTTACACCATCAAACTATGAATGAGCAGAGCTTGGAAGATTTTTCAGATTTTCTGCTTGTGTGAAGTTTGTGTTAATTATTTGATAGGCTCGTGTACACCGGAGTGCAGAATATACGCTGTGTGAATAATTGTCATTCGATTATCATAGAAAAATATTGTTGTGTGTATTCTTCTCACGAGTTGCATTCAATGTTTCTGTTAATAAACTTGCGTTACTTTAATCAAAGAAATCCTAGGACTTAAGGCTCATATTCCCACGACAGCCTTGGTTTCTTGACTGCAAGAAAACGTATATCAGAGTTAATTCCGTGCCATACGTGGGAGCTGGAAGGAAGCCACTCCAGAAGCTAGTGTTATTCTGTGCTTGAGAATTCAAATTTACGTTAAACCACTGAACAATTTTGAAGCACAGAGTATTGACCAAGTGAAACGTGACAAGTGGACTCCTGATTGTGTGGTTTTACTTGAAATTTTTGCTTTGAAATTTCTGCTGGAAGCTTTGCATAAGCAACTAATGGCTGGAGGTATTTATGTTTTTAACTGGGCAAGTTTTACATTCCGCATTAAAGAATCTTTATTAAGTTTTTATTGAGGCTTACATATCATTAAAATTGTTTAAAGTTTTTTTAATTTTGATATGTTTTTACTGCGCATAAAATTGCTTTTTTTACTGAGCATAAAATTATTTATGCATGAATTTTGTTTTTACTGAGCATAAAATTTTTTATGCATCAATTTTTATTTAGTTATTAAAAACTAACATTTGGTATCAGAGCATTTTACATCTCTGCCTTGGTGATTTATAAATATAATTGGAAAAATGTCCTATTTTTAAGATTTTCTAAATTAAAGCATATATTTAAAATATGTCTATTTTTTGCTTAATTTTTATGCTTATAATATTTAGTTTAATTATATGCAATTTTGGAAAATATGCTCATATTTAGTTATGCATGATTTAATTATTTAAGATTTAATTAAAACATGTTATTATGAATGAGTATATGAAACCTATGGTTAAATTTTATGCATGAATATTGTAGTTTTATTCATGCAAATTTATCAGTTAATTTTTATTTCTAGTGATCCATATAACTTTAATTGATTAGAGAATAGCCACAACATTTCTAATCAAATAAAATTGTATATTATGATTGATTAGAATCACATAAAAAAAGTTTAGACATTAATTGTAATTAATTATATTAAATATAATAAATTTTATCCCACGGGAATTTTTATTATATTTAAGTAATTAATTAGGATAAAATATTCATAACTTACCCACAGGAGTTATGAATTAATAAGTTTTATCATAAAGTTCAAAAGATCAATTGAATCTGCTTAAATTAAAAATTTAGTCCACAAACAATTTTTATGTCATTATATTCAACTTTAAAGCATGGTTTACATTGGTAAAGCATGAAATTTTATTTATGCCTCAATTTTAACATAAGCATTTGTTTTTAATATTATGCAGTTGTACAACCTGCAAATTTCTCTGAAATTCGTACTGATATCCCTGAACTTAAGGGAGATAACTATAAAGTCTGGAAGGAGAGAGTTCTCCTTCATTTGGGGTGGATGGACATAGACTATGCTATTAGGAAAGATGAGCCACCAGCACTCACTAATACCAGCACTGCAGCAGACATCGCGCTCTATGAACGATGGGAACGATCTAATCGTTTAAGCGTGATGTTCATTAAGACTAAAATTTCAGCTGGTATCCGTGGTTCTGTTGAACAGCATGATAAAGTCCGAGACTTGTTGAAAGCCATTGATGATCAATTCGTCACTTCAGACAAGGCACTTGCAAGCACCCTAATCATGAATTTCTCATCCCTAAGGCTCACCAGTGTAAAAGGTGTGCGCAAGCACATCATGCAAATGAGGGACACTGCGGCTCAATTGAAGAAACTCGAGGTTGAAATATCGGAGTCTTTTCTAGTGCACTACATTCTGAACACCCTTCCACACCAATATGAACCTTTCAAAATCTCATAAAACACACATAAGGATAAATGGTCAATTAATGAACTCATGACCATGTGTGTTCAAGAGGAAGAGAGACTTGTGATGGAAATGGGAGAAAGTGCAATGCTGGCAACGCGAGGAAAGGGAAAATCTCAAGCCAGTCGGAAAGGGAAAGGTAAAATACCTCCCCAAGCCGATATCAAGAAGGATTCCAAGTGTTTCTTCTGTAAAAAGAAGGGACACATGAAGAAGGAATGCGCCAAATTTCAGAAATGGCTTGCAGACAAAGGTAATCCAATCTCGTTTGTTTGTTATGAATCTAATATGGTTAATGTCAATATTAACACATGGTGGATTGATTCTGGATCAACAATTCACATTTTGAATTCCTTGCAGGGTTTGCAAAACCGAAGGAAGCCGGTGGGAAGTGAGCAAAGCATCTTATCAGGAAACAAGATAGGCTCGCATGTGGAGGCTATAGGAACATGCTATTTAACTTTAAGTAGTGGCTTTGTTTTAGAATTAGAAAAGACTTTTTATGTACCAAGTTTCTCTAGAAACTTGATTTCAGTTTCAAGGCTTGTACCTTTTGGATATTCCTTTAACTTTTCAGAAACGTCATTCAGTTTATTTTATAAATCTGATTATGTTGGGAATGGTATTTTGTCTAATGGTCTTTACTGCATTAATTTACAAAATAATGTCACTTATGATTCAATGCATGTTCACACTAGTATTAAAAGATGTGCTATTGATGAAAATTCCTCTAAATTATGGCACCGGAGACTAGGTCATATCTCCATAAATAGAATTAAAAGATTGGTAAATGAAGGGGTACTTAATACTCTAGATTTTACTGATTTTGAGACTTGTGTGGACTGCATAAAGGGAAAGCAGACCAACAAGTCAAAGAAAGGTGCCAATAGGAGTTCAAACATATTAGAGATCATACATACTGATATATGTAGTCCAGACATGGACTCACATAGTCAGAGATACTTCATCTCTTTTATAGATGATTACTCACAATATATGCATCTCTACATGCTTCATAAAAAGAGCGAAGCATTAGATTCCTTTAAGATCTTTAAGGCTGAAGTAGAGAATCAATGCGGCAAGCAAATTAAGATCGTGAGATCATATAGAGGTGGAGAATATTATGGTAGATACACAGAAGATGGACAAGCACCTGGGCCATTCGCTAAATTTCTTCAAGAGCATGGGATTGTTGCCCAATACACGATGCCTGGTTCACCTGACCAGAATGGTGTAGCAGAAAGAAGAAATCGAACATTATTGGACATGGTGCGGAGTATGCTTAGCAGCTCCAATCTTCCTAAATCCTTGTGGACTGAAGCACTTAATACGGCAGTGTATATATTAAACCGAGTTCCAACCAAGGCTGTTCCTAAAACGAATTATGGAAAGGTTGGAAACCGAGTTTGCGACATATGCACGTTTGGGGATGCCCGTCCGAAGTGAGAATATATAATCCACAAGAGAAGAAACTGGACCCAAGGACCATTAGTGGGTATTTCATGGGATATGCTAAAAGGTCTAAAGGTTACAGATTTTATTGTCCATCTCACAGCACTAGGATTGTGGAATCAAGAAATGCAAAGTTTCTTGAAAATGACTTGATCAGTGGGAGCGATCAAACCAGGAACATAGTTTCTGAGAAAGATCATTCAGAATCTCAACCTTCCACCTCAAGTGAAAGATTGATTATTGTTCACAGCACCCCTCAAGTACAAACTGGTGTTGAACAACCAATTTTTGAGGTTCCACAAGCTGTTGACAACATTCCAGTAGATCAGATAGTTCAAGAATTGCCAAGAATTTTTGAACAATGAGTTGAACCACATACTTCTCAGGAATATGGTGGAACAACATTAAGAAGATCTACTAGACCAAAGAGATCAGCAATTCCTAATTATTACGTTGTGTATCTGCAAGAATCTGACTACAACATTGGAGCCGAAAATGATCCTAAGTCTTTTTCACAAGCCATGAATTGCAAAGAATCAGAATTATGGTACAATGCCATGAAAGAAGAGATGAATTCTATGAAGAGTAACGAAGTCTGGGATCTTGTTGAGTTGCCTAATGGTGCAAAAGCCATTGGATGTAAATGGGTCTTTAAGACAAAGAAAGACTCATTGGGCAACATTGAGAGATACAAGGCAAGGCTCATTGCAAAGGGATTCACTCAGAAAGAAGGAATCGATTACAAGGAGACTTTTTCTCCTGTATCTAAGAAAGATTCCTTACGCATTATTATGGCATTAGTAGCCCATTTTGACTTGGATTTGCATCAAATGGATGTGAAAACGGCATTTCTCAATGGAGATCTAGAGGAGGAGGTTTACTTGAAACAACCTGAAGGATTCTCCTCTAGTGATGATGAGCATTTGGTTTGCAAGCTCAAGAAGTCATTATACAGATTAAAACAAGCATCCCGTCAATGGTATTTGAAATTTCATAATGTAATTTCTTCTTTTGGTTTTGTAGAAAACATTATGGATGAATGTATATACCTTAAAGTCAGTGGGAGAAAATTTGTTTTCTTGTTTTATATGTGGATGACATTTTGCTAGCAACCAATGATAAGGGTTTGTTGCATGAGGTGAAACAATTCCTCTCTAATAAATTCGATATGAAGGATATGGGTGAGGCATCTTATGTCATTAGCATTAAGATTCACAGAGACATATTTCGAGACATCTTGGGTCTGTCTCAGGAAACCTATATTAATAAAATTTTAGAGAGATTTCAGATGAAGGATTGTTCACCAAGTGTTGCTCCCATTGTGAAGGGTGATAGGTTCAGTTTGAATCAATGCCCGAAGAACGACTTTGAAAGGGAACAAATGAAGAACATTCCATATGCTTCTGTTGTCGGAAGCCTAATGTATGCTCAGGTTTGCACAAGACCTGACATTGCATTTGTTGTGGGAATGTTGGGACGATATCAGAGTAATCCAGGTTTAGACCACTGGAGAGCTGCAAAGAAAGTAATGAGGTACCTTCAAGGAACCAAAAACTACATGCTTATGTATAGACGGACGGACAACTTGGATGTGATTGGCTACTCAGATTCTGACTTTGTTGGATGTGTTGATTCATGCAAATCAACATCAGGATACATTTTTATGATGGCCGGTGGAGCTGTATCATGGAGGAGTGCCAAGCAGACCTTGATTTCCACTTCTACTATGGAAGCTGAGTTCGTCTCCTATTTTGAGGCTACTTTAGATGGTGTATGGCTTAAGAATTTCATTTCCGGGCTTAGAATTATGGATTCTATCTCTAAGTCATTGAGAATATATTGCGACAATTCAGCTGTTGTTTTTATGGCTAAGAACAACAAAAGTGGGAGTCGAAATAAACACATCGACATTAAGTATTTAGCTATAAGAGAACGTGTTAAAGAAAAGAAAGTGGTCATTGAGCACATTAGCACTGAGTTGATGATCGTTGATTCTTTGACTAAGGGCATGCCACCGTTTAAATTCAAGGATCATGTAATGAATATGGGACTTGGTTCCATTATGTAGATTCTCATTGTATGAAGAATGTTATTTTTAATGAAATTCTTAATTATTGTGATGTTTTTCTCATATTTATGTGCACCTTAATTTCATTTGAGAGAATTCGTCTATGTAGGACCAAGAATAAACATAGGGTTTATTCATTAAGAAATTGTTGCCACATAAATTTTAATAGAAATAAATACATCGTAATACATGGAAGATAATACTCGTCTTTAGAGGACTTATCGCCATGATTCATGTATCTATTACTTAATACAAATTATCAATGGGTTTTAAGATGAGACATTAAGAGTCGAAGTATGGACCAAGTGGGAGAATGTTACGCTCCCTCATCCATTACTCAATTTCAGGACTACTCCCTTTATTTCTGGAAACAACTAGAGTAAATATCTAGAAAATAGCTGAAGTGATTTCCTTAATTTTTGGAAACTAACTACAGTAATTTCCTTAAATTATGGAAATCAACTGCAGTTCATTAATTTCTTGTTGGGAGCTTATGAAGTAGTCCATTACTCCCACTGCAGTTCTCTACCATGATCAGTGGAGAATTTGACACATAGCCAACAGAAGCTTGATGGAAGCTAGGCTATAAAATTTCTGTTTGGTCCCCAAGCTCACTAATTCAATCCTTTCAGTTTTACACCATCAAACTATGAATGAGCAGAGCTTGGAAGATTTTTCAGATTTTCTACTTGTGTGAAGTTTGTGTTAATTATTTGATAGGCTCGTGTACACCGGAGTGCAGAATATACGCTGTGTGAATAATTGTCATTCGATTATCATAGCAAAATATTGTTGTGCATATGCCTCTCACGAGTTGCATTCAATGTTTTTGTTAATAAACTTGCGTTACTTTAATCAAAGAAATCCCAGGACTTAAGGCTCCTATTCCCACGACAGCCTTGGTTTCTTGACTGCAAGAGAGCGTATATCAGAGTTAATTCTGTGACATACGTGGGAGCTTGAAGGAAGCCACTCCAGAAGCTAGTGTTATTCTGTGCTTGAGAATTCAAATTTATGTTAAACCACTGAACAGTTTTGAAGCACGGAGTATTGACCAAGTGAAACGTGACAAGTGGACTCTTGATTGTGTGGTTTTACTTGAAATTTCTGCTTTGAAATTTCTGTTGGAAGCTTTGCATAAGCAACTAATGGCTGGAGGTATTTATGTTTTTAACTGGGCATTACAGTTTTACATTCGGCATTAAAGAATCTTTATTAAGTTTTTATTGAGGCTTACATATCATTAAAATTGTTTAAATTTTTTTTAATTTTGATATGTTTTTACTACGCATAAAATTGCTTATGTTTTTACTGAGCATAAAATTGTTTATGCATGAATTTTTATTTAGTTATTAAAAACTAACAACTATATTTAATTTATATTCATATTAATATTTTTATTTAATTACTATATTCAATTTCACATGGACACTCTTACTCATACTCATCGCTAGAAGACTAATTTAAAAAAGTTGTTGGGCTTCACTAACTAAGCTTTGAAGACAATATATTTTATAATATCTATAAGAGAGCCACTCACAACTATGGTGTACGAATTATTGGTTTATGTTGTTAAATTTCATTTTTGGGATGTGAATATTTTGAGTTATTATTTTGTTATACATGTGATTTTTATTGAAAATTTGTATATATATTTTATGGATAAAAAGTCAAATTTTTAAAGTTATTGATTATTAGTTTATGTTTTTAACTTTCATAGTAAAAAATATTTTATCGAACATTAATATTATTTTTTGCTGGTTTCGATTTTGTTATACGAATTATTGGTTTATGTTTTTAAATTTCATTTTCGAGATAGCCAAAAGACATGGATATTTTTATATTTTATTGGATATTAATATTATTTTTTTGTTAGTTTTTTTTTGCCTTAAGTTATATTTTATTTCCAAGTGCAATTCACTCTGTTCTACCTCGAAACTAATTTCTCTTCCATTTAAAGCAAGAAGCAATTGTTTTATCATCCAAAAAGTTTCCAAAAAATGACTCTCATTTCTTTCAAAGCGACCTCTCCTTTATTTTACTATATTTACATATTTAACAATGTTTGATTTTCTTCTGAATCCCATATGTCACAATGGCACAAGGAAGCATTTAGCATTGATGCCAGCTCCCCAATGCATAGTGGTTAATGACTATCATTGTTGTGATATTATTGATATGATGACGAGGATGGGAGACAGTTGTCCATCACTATCAGTCACCATCACAGTTGTCCAAAGCAACGTTCAAGTAATGATCTGATGACGAGTGTCGGAGACAGTTGTCCATCACTGTCAATCACATTCAAACAACAAAGCAACGTTCAATTCAAACTAAAAAGGAGTTGCTCCTTCCATTTCAATTTTTCGAAAAAGCACCCATACCCTCCAGGCCAACGGTCATTCAGAAAAGCAAGCGCTTCCATAATTATAGGAAAGCCGTTATTTATGGAGTTGTCAATTCATGCAACAGAATACTCTAGAAAGCTGTTTTTCTGCTGGAATTTGGTAAAAATAATTTCAAAAAATTAGATAATTAAAGTGTTTGAATTTCATTTTTGATGGTGAAAATGGATTCAACACCATCAAAAACAGTTAAATATCTAAAATACTAAATTTTAACAACTATAACCCAAATTTTCAAAAATCTTTGGCAAAATTTTTAAATTTTTTTTTTTCTTAAAGACTACATCATCCCATTCCCTTCAACCTAGAAAGGCAAGCGCCTCCATCGCCTCCATCGATTTAAAGAAGCCATTACCCACTTCGATCGTTCCATATTTTGTTCACAATGGTCATGGATTGATTTCTTTTATGGCATCGCTATTTGCTTTACTTTCATGCTATGCCTCTTCTATTTTGTTTCTTTTCATGTTATTCTATCATTTCCATGTTTCGTTTTTGTATTGCCCACTTTAGATTTCCTCTTTTTGCATGTTTAATTGTGTTGCATAGTATGCTATGTTTCTGTTTCTTTTTTTCAAGGTGCACCGCATTTTGTTTTTCAATTTTATCTTCTTGATTTCATATCCATGATCATCCTAAATAGATAAAAATATAAGGCAGCTTGGATTGCATTAAAAATTTCAAAGGATCAAAATTTTACTCAGGTAATATTCTCCTTAATCCTTTTCTGAAACAAAAATTAGTTTCAGTTAGGTACTTCTGTGATATGTTTTAGGTATTAATTTTACATACAACCTTATAAGTCTTAACACATTTTATGTCTTTCAGAATTAGGTGGAGTTCGTTTAAAATTCAATATCTGTGACATCGTATTTGTTCGTTAGAATGCCGAATCCTATTTCTGGATTTAGGGTTCTAAATAGTGTAGCTGTTTGTGGAATTCGGATATCCATGATTTTTTTATTTATTGAATATTTATGTATTTTAATTATGGATTCAAGGTTCTAAATAATTAGTTGTTTGTGGAATTGGAAGATTTATTTTAATATGCTTGGATGTATATGTGTTAGGCAATAATTTTTGTTTAAGATGTGATATGATAATGATGTGTTGTTGCAGGAGGAGGGTATAGTAAAAAGCTTATGAGGAGGGTATAGTAAAAAGCTTATTTTTCAGGCTATCTACCTATAAATGCCTTTGGGAAGTAAATGCTCACAATTGGATGGTGTATCTATTTTAATCTCTGTTGCACGAGAACGGCTCCCGAGAAATGGGAAACTCGTTCCAGAGGTGCCTCCGTTCTTGGGAGCTTTGGAACTCTGTGGGAACTTACCATTTTCGGTAGAAGCTGCGACCAGAGCTGGGGCACGTTCCGGAATCTTTGACCATTATGATGATTGACGTTCCGAGTTTCCAACAAAACTTGCCACCAAAACAAAACTTCTTTAAATGTTTTTAGTAAGTTTTTCCAAAAAAGAATTTCGTTTCTGTAAATTTTCCCCAAAATCTGCCAAAAGAAACTTTCCTTCTCAAAGTACACACAAAAAAAAACTTTTTCTCGCAAAACTCACTCACAATCTTGTATAAAGTTTGTCCTCCATTCACTCCATCACTGTAATTGTTAACTTGTTTCAGAGCGCAACCTTGTATTCATTTGCAAACAGTGCCTGAAGCAGCAGTTCTCTGCGCTCAGTGAGTTTCCAAATACTTTGTTTTTTCTAGGCATTTAAACTCCAATAGTGAGGGCCTTAACTTTTCAAGGATTTCTTCTTTTTTGTCCTTTCTGTTTGTGAACTCTTCTATGGGGATATTTCATTTTTGTGTCTTGTTTTATGTGATGTCTAAACTCTGGTTTCTTGCTTCCCTTATGTGAAATTACTCTTGCCATTAGTATGTTAGTTTCGTTTCCTTTCAGTTTCAGAGAGACTCTCTGGACTGGTTCTTGTAAAGATATTATATTTTTCACAATAAAAAATTATATTAAATTAGTAAATGCATCAACGATGTGTCTGAAATTTCTAGAATTAGTAACATTGACGCTCCTTTGACAAGTACAAAGTATCAGACTCATTCCATAGATAAATTATGTAATTAAAAAAACATTTTTTTTTATTATTATATAATATTACCGCTCCCAATTAATCGTTTCCTGTAATTTTTAGGGAAATCTCTAGCCGTTCCGGACACCCGTACCCCAGAAACTCATACAACATAGGTTTTAATTTTAGGATAGGCATTTACTTCCCAGATACATTTATGGGTGGATAGCCTTAGAAATAAGCTTTGCCTCAGCCCTCACTGTTGTTTATTTATGAATTTTTTGGATTTATCAAATTCTCAGGACTCTTAAATTTTCTTACATAGTACATTTTAATTTTTATGCTTTTTTAATGTTGATTTACAAGTGAAACGAAATTTGTAAGCTTTACAATAAATTTAATATTTAAGGAAGCTTAATTTTCTTAAAATGTAAAAAAATTTAAATTCAGTTATTACTTGAGAGATGATATATTTGAAAATTTTTAAAATCAGTAATTATTGTTTTGGAAATTCCTAAGCTGTTTGAGAACATTGAAAAAAAAAAAAAACGATGAAGAACAACAATTTTAGAAGATAAGTAGAAATGGTCTAAAAAAATAAATTCATTTACCAATCAAATAAAAATATATACAATTAATTTTTAATTATATATATATAATATTAATTAGTTAGGTTGAAATATGTATTAATTGCTATTATAATATAATTAGTTAGATTGAAATTTGGTCTAGTTTATATATATTTAATATTTTTACAAAATAAGTAGATATAATATTTTGAGTTTTAAAAAATAATAGTGTTTTTGAAATACATTTGAAATAGGTTATATGTTTTTCTCTTTCTCAATATACTTTATAAGTTTTAGTGAAATTATGATTTACAATATTTACAATAAGTATTCTAGAAACACTTAAACTATGTATAATATATATCTTATAACTCAAATTTGTAATTCTAATAAATCTCTATAAAATTTCAAAGAAATTTAATTAAAAAATATACCAAAAATTTAATTAAAAAATATACCAAACCAAAAAAGTTCTTCCAAAATTGGGGAAGAACAAGAAAGTTCTATTAAAATTGCTCACTCCCGAATTCTTTAATCTTTTGAATAGTTATCATAATGCACAATTAAAATAATCTTTTGGAATATCACTTTCATCTTAAATAGGTATTGATAACTATTTCATTTTCATCTTAAATAGGTAATGATAACTTTGTCAGTAAATCTTTTTAAAATAAGATATATTAATTTGCTTAGTCTAAAAAAGCAGTAGAATGGCTTAGAGTTTGGCAAAGATTTGCTCATAATCTTGTTCACAGTTGTTAAAATTTAGTATTTTGAGTGCCCTAAGGATTTTTGATAGTGTTAAATCCATTTCCACTATCAAAAATGGATTCCAAACACTCCAACTACTTGATTTTTTGAATTTTAGATTACCGAATTCCGAAAAAAAAAAAAAACTGCTATTTCACATGCTAGATAAACAACTTCATATTAATTTTTTAAGCTAACATATAAATAATATATTACTTTTTTATTAAAAAAAATTATTTTTAAAGATAATATTTAATTATATCTATAGACATTATATTAAGAAGTTCTTCCTAATGATTTTATTAAAAAAATTATTTTTAAAAATAATATTTAATTATATCTATAGACATTATATTACGAAGTTCTTCCTAATGACACTGAGATTTGTAGTTCCCAAGAGCTAGAGCTAATCTCAACAATGTCCTTTACTTTATAGTTGGTAGGGGAAATTAAACATTCAATGCTTTTAAATGCCCAATTTAATCATAATTCCCTCGACATCCTCCGCCAGCGCTCGCCACACTTCCTCCGCTCTGCTGTTAAGAGTGCAATTTAATCAGAATTCCCTAGATATCCTCCGCCAACACCTGCCACACATCTTCTGCTAGGTAAAGTAGTCACAACCATCGTCTCATTGATGCAGTCGAGACCATCGAAAAAGTTCACAATTCTCGCATCAGGATCACCCGTTTTCGTCTGCAGGATCTTTTCGAGATACGTCAGTGTGCACTTCGTGGCGATGCCTTGCATCCCCTAGTCGTCGATGCTTAGATTGCAGAACTTTTAGCTTGCCCTCTTTTGTTAAGCTCCCTCAAATTCTGGAAAAGGCCGCTTAATTTCTGGAAAGCTCCCTCTCCCAACGTGCCAATTTCTAAAAACTGATATGTAGTTGTTTCCTTAATTTATGGAAACGAACTGCAGTAATTTCCCTAAATTACGAAAATCAACTACAGATAATTAATTTCTTGTTGGGAGCTACTGAAGTGGTCCATTACTCCCACTGTTGTTCTCTACCATGATTTGTGGAACACTTGACACATAGCCAATAGAAGCTTGATGGAAGCTAGGCTATAAAGATTTATGTTTGGTCCCCAAGCTCACTAACTCAATCCCCTTCAGTTTTACACCATCAAGTTAGAGTGAGCAGAGCTTGGAAGTGCCTTCAGATTTTCTCCACGGTGTGTGCTCTCAAGCTGAGAGTCTCTCTACCCTTCGTTGGAAACTAAACATTTATTTGGTGCTAGAGTTTTTCTACCGTGGTAAATTTAGTTACCATAGAATGCATTTCTAATCACAACCAATCGAAGGAGAGCTTATGGTTAATTTCGTAAGGGTTCATTCATGTGTTTTTTTGGTGAAAACGTTTGACTTGTGTGGACCATAGGTTATGGTTTCTTGTTGTTTTCTGTTCGAGCATATTATTTTACTTTGCCATAAATCTTGTTGAAGACTCGTTGCATAGAAAGAAATAATATTTTTCATAGCGACGAAGTTTCATTACTTGAAGAAAAATATGAAGTTTTAAAGAGTTTCAGCAGAACAAATTGGAGTTTCAGCAAAACAGATTGGAGTTTCAGCAAAATAGATTTGTAGCAAAACTTTTTCATACAATGAAGCAGCCGGAAATTTTTTTGCATACAAAATAGATTTGGAGAATAATTTCAACACCAATGGTTGGAGGTATTTAAGATTTACTGGGCAATTTTAATTTTTACTTTTTGATTCTTTTAAGTTTTTTATTCCCCATTATAGAATCGATATTTAGCTATCATTTGGTATCAGAGCAAATTGTTTTATCTCTGCCTTGGTGATTATAGACATAGTTTGGCTAAATGTTTTATTTTTTAAAAAATTTCTGAATTAAAACATTTATTTGGAAATATGTCTACTCAATTTTTATGCATATAATATTTATTTAGTTTAATTATATGCAATTTTGGAAAATATGCTCATATTTAGTTTGCATGAATTAATTATTTAAGCTTTAATTAAAACATGCTATTATGAATGAGTATACAAGAACCATGGTTAAATGTTATGCATGAGTATTGTAGTTTTATTTATGCAAATTATTTGTTAATTTTTATGAAAATAATGTCTAGTGATCCATATAATTTTAATTAATTAGAGAATAGCCACATCATCTCTAATTAAATAAAATTATATATTATGATTGATTAGGATCACATAAAGAATATTTAGACATTAATTGTAATTAATTATATTAAATATAATAAATTTTATCCCACGGGAATTTTGTTATATTTATATAATTAATTAGGATGAAATATTCATAATTTACCCACAGGAATTATGAATTAATAGTTTTATCATAAAGTTCAAAACTAAGATAGAATTTGATAAATTCTATCATAAAGAATAATTGAATCTGCTTGAATTAAAAATTTAGTCCACAGACAATTTTTATGTCATTAGATTCAATTATAACCATGATTTACATTGGTAAAGCATGAAATTTTTATTTATGCCTCAATTTTAACATAAGCAAGTGATTTTTAATTTTATGCAATTGTACAACTTGCAAATTTCTCTGAAATTCGTACTGATATCCCTGCACTTAAGGGAGATAACTATAAAATCTGGAAGGAGAGAGTTCTCCTTCATTTGGGGTGGATGGACATAGACTATGCTATTAGGAAAGACGAACCACCGGCACTCAATAATACCAGCACTACAGCAGACATCACGCTTTATGAACAATGGGAACGATCTAATCGTCTAAGCGTGATGTTCATTAAGACTAAAATTTCAGCTGGTATTCGTGGTTCCGTTGAACAGCATGAAAAGGTCTGAGACTTGCTAAAACCCATTGATGATCAATTCGTCACTTTAGACAAGGCACTAGCAAGCACCCTAATTATGAAGTTCTCATCCCTAAGGCTCACCAATGTAAAAGGTGTGCGCGAGCACATCATGCAAATGAGGGACACTGCGGCTCAATTGAAGAAACTCGAGGTTGAAATATCAGAGTCTTTCCTGGTTCACTACATCCTGAACACTCTTCCACACCAATACGGACCCTTCAAAATCTCATACAACACACATAAGGATAAATGGTCAATAAATGAACTTATGACCATGTGTGTTCAAGAGGAAGAGAGACTGGTGATGGAAATGGGAGAAAGTGCAATGCTGACAACGCGAGGAAAGGGAAAATCTCAAGCCAATCGGAAAGGGAAAGGTAAAATACCTCCCCAAGACGATATCAAGAAGGATTCCAAGTGTTTCTTCTGTTAAAAGAAGGGACACATGAAGAAGGAATGCACCAAATTTCAGAAATGGATTGCAGACAAAGGTAATCCAATCTCGTTTGTTTGCTATGAATCTAATATGGTTAATGTCAATATTAACACATGGTGGATTGATTCTGGATCAACAATTCACATTTCGAATTCCTTGCGGGGTTTGCAAAACCTAAGGAAGCCAGTGGGAAGTGAGCAAAGCATCTTATCAGGAAACAAGATGGGCTCGCATGTGGAGGCTATAGGAACATGCTATTTAACTTTAAGTAGTGGCTCTGTTTTAGAATTAGAAAAGACCTTTTATGTACCAAGTTTTTCTAGAAACTTGATTTCAGTTTCTAGGCTTGTACCTTTTGGATATTCCTTTAAATTTTCAGAAACATCCTTCAGTTTATTTTATAAATCTGATTATGTTGGGAATGGTATTCTATCTAATGGTCTTTACTGCATTAATTTACAAAACAATGTCACTTATGATTCAATGCATGTTCACACTAGTATTAAAAGATGTGTTATTGATGAAAATTCCTCTAAATTATGGCACCGGAGACTAGGTCATATCTCCATAGAAAGAATTAAAAGATTGGTAAATGAAGGGGTACTTGATACTCTGGATTTTACTGATTTTGAGACTTGTGTGGACTGCATAAAGGGAAAGCAGACCAACAAGTCAAAGAAAGGTGCCAATAGGAGTTCGAACATATTAGAGATCATACATACTGATATATGTAGTCCATACATGGACTCACATGGTTAGAGATACTTCATCTCTTTTATAGATGATTACTCACAATATATGTATCTCTACATGCTTCATAAAAAGAGAAAAGCATTAGATGCCTTTAAGATCTTTAAGGATGAAGTAGAGAATCAATGCGGCAAGCAAATTAAGATCATGAGATCGGATAGAGGTGGATAATATTATGGTAGATACATAGAAGATGGACAAGCACCTGGGCCATTCACAAAATTTCTTCAAGAGCATGGGATTGTTGCCCAATACACCATGCCTGGTTCACCCAACCAGAATGGTGTAGCAGAAAGAAGAAACTGAACATTATTGGACATGGTGTGGAGTATGCTTAGCGGCTTCAATCTTCCTAAATTATTGTGGACTGAAGCACTTAAGATGACAGTGTATATATTAAACCGAGTTCCAACCAAGGTTGTTCCTAAAACACCATTTGAATTATGGAAAGGTTGGAAACCAAGTTTGCGACATATGCACGTTTGGGGATGCCCGTCTGAAGTGAGAATATATAATCCACAAGAAAAGAAGTTGGACCCAAGGACCATTAGTGGGTATTTCATTGGATATGATGAAAGGTATAAAGGTTACAAATTTTATTGTCCATCTAACAGCACTAGGATTGTGGAGTCAAGAAATGAAAAGTTTCTTGAAAACGACTTGATCAGTGGGAGCGATCAAACCAGGAACATAGTTTCTGAGAAGGATCATTCAGAATGTCAACCTTCCACCTCAAGTGAAATATTGGTTATTTTTCACAGCACCCCTCAAGTAAAAACTAGTGTTGAACAACCAATTGTTGAAGTTCCACAAGTTGCTGACGACATTCCAATAGATCAGATAGTTCAAGAATTGCCAAGAATTTTTGAACAATGAGTTGAACCACATACTTCTCAGGAAGATGGTGGGATAACATTAAGAAGATATACTAGACCAAAGAGATCAGGAATTCCTGATGATTATGTTGTGTATCTGCAAGAATCTAACTACAACATTGGAGCCGAAAATGATCCTGAGTCTTTTTCACAAGCCATGAGTTGCAAAGAATCAGAATTATGGTACGATGCCATGAAGGAAGAGATGAATTCTATGAAGAGTAACGAAGTCTGGGATCTTGTTGAGTTGCCTAATGGTGCAAAATCCATTGGATGTAAATGGTTCTTTAAGACAAAGAAAGACTCATTGGGCAACATTGAGAGATACAAGGCAAGACTTGTTGCAAAGGGATTCACTCAGAAAGAAGGAATCGATTACACATAGAATTTCTCTCCTATATCTAAGAAATATTCCTTGCATGTTATTATGGCATTAGTAGCCCATTTTGACTTGGAGTTGCACCAAATGGATGTGAAAACAACATTTCTAAATGGAGATCTAGAGGAGGAGGTTTACATGAAACAACCTAAAGGATTCTCCTCTAGTGATGGTGAACATTTGGTTTTCAAGCTCAAAAAGTCATTATACGGATTAAAACAAGCATCCTGCCAATGGTATTTGAAATTTCATAATGTAATTTCTTCTTTCGGTTTTGTAGAAAACATTATGGATGAATGTATATACCTTAAATTCGGTGGGAGTAAAATCTGTTTTCTTGTTTTATATGTGGATGAAATTTTGCTAGCAACCAATGATAAGGGTTTGTTGCATGAGGTGAAACAATTCCTCTCTAAAAGTTTCGATATGAAGGATATGGGTGAGGCATCTTATGTCATTGGCATTAAGATTCATAGAGACAGATTTCGAGGCATCTTGGGTCTGTCTCAGGAAACCTATATTAATAAAATTATAGAGAGATTTAGGATGAAGGATTGTTCACCAAGTGTCACTCCCATTGTGAAGGGTGATAGGTTCAGTTTGAACCAATGCCCAAAGAACGACTTTGAAAGGGAACAAATGAAGAACATTCCATATGCTTCTGTTGTCGGAAGCCTAATGTATGCTCAGGTTTGCACAAGACCTGACATTGCATTTGTTGTGGGAATGTTGGGACGATATCAGAGTGATCCAGGTTTAGACCACTGGAGAGGTGCAAGGAAAGTAATGAGGTACCTTCAAGGAACCAAAGACTACATGCTTATATATAGACGGGCGAACAGTTTTGAAGTGATTGGCTACTCAGATTTTGACTTTGTTGGATGTGTTGATTCACGCAAATCAACATTAGGATACATTTTTATGATGGGCGGTGGAGTTGTATCATGGAGGAGTGCCAAGTAGACCTTGATTGCCACTTCCACTATGGAAGCCGAATTCGTCTCCTGTTTCGAGGCTACTTTACATGGTGTATGGCTTAAGAGTTTCATTTATGGGCTTAGAATTATGGATTCTATCTCTAAGCCATTAAGAATATATTGCGACAATTCAGTTGCTGTTTTTATGGCTAAGAACAACAAAAGTGGGAGTCGAAATAAACACATCAACATTAAGTATTTAGCTATAAGGGAACGTGTTAAAGAAAAGAAAGTGGTCATTGAGCACGTTAGCACTGCGTTGATGATCGTTGATCCTTTGACTAAGGGCATGCCGCCATTTAAATTCAAGGATCATGTAATGAATATGGGACTTGGTTCCATTATGTAGTTTCTCATTGTATGAACAATGTTATTTTAATGAAATTATTAAAATTTGTCATGTTTTTCTCATGTTTATGTGCACCTTAATTTGATTTGAGAGAATTCATCTGTGTAGGACCAAGAATAAACACAGGGTTTATTCATTAAGAAATTGTTGCCACATAAATTTTAATAGAAATAAATACATAGTAATACATGGAAGATAATACTCGTCATTAGAGGACTTATTGCCATGATTCATGTATCTATTACTTAATACAGATTATCAATGGGTTTTAAGATGAGACATTAAGATTGGAAGTATGGACCAAGTGGGAGAATGTTAAGCTCCCTCGAATTTTGGAAACGTCTGCTTAATTTCTGGAAAGTTGCCTCTCCCAACGTGCCAATTTCTAAAAATTGATCTGTAGTTGTTTCCTTAAATTATGGAAACCAACTGCAGTAATTTCCCTAAATTAGGGAAATCAACTGCAGATAATTAATTTCTTGTTTGGAGCTACTGAAGTGGTCCATTACTCCCACTGCAGTTCTCTACCATGATTTGTGGAACACTGGACACATAGCCAACAAAAGCTTGATGGAAGCTAGGCTATAAAGATTTATGTTTGGTCCCCAAGCTCACTAACTCAATCCCCTTCTGTTTTACACCATCAAGTTAGAGTGAGCAGAGCTTGGAAGTGCCTTCAGATTTTCTCCACTGTGTGTGCTCTCAAGCTAAGAGTCTCTCTACCCTTCATTGGAAACAAAGCATTTATTTGGTGCTAGAGTTTTTCTACTGCGGTAAATTTAGTTACTAGAGAATGCATTTCTAATCATAGCCAATCGAAGGAGAGCTTTAGGCTTATGGTTAATTTCGTAAGGGTTCATTCATGTGTTTTGTTGGTGAAAACGTTTGACTTGTGTGGATCGGAGGTTATGGTTTCTTGCTGTTTTCTGTTCGGGCATATTATTTTACTTTCCCATAAATCTTGTTGAAGACTTGTTGCATAGAAAGAAATAATATTTTTCATATCGACGGAGTTTCATTACTTGAAGAAAAATATGAAGTTTTAAAGAGTTTCAGCAGAACAGATTGGAGTTTCAGCAAAACAGATTTGTAGCAAAACGTTTTCATACAGTGAAGCAGCCAGAAATTTTTTTGCATACAAAATAGATTTGGAGAATAATTTCAACACTAATGGCTGGAGGTATTTAAGATTTACTGGGAAATTTTAATTTTTACTCTTCGATTCTTTTAAGTTTTTTATTCCGCATTATAGAATCGATATTTAGCTATCATCTTTTAGTTGATAAGCTCCTTCTCCCAGTTGTAACTGAACATAAAATTGTTCTCCAGCAACCAGAAAAACCTCATGACTGAGCTTGTTGCTGTCACAACTCATTCGATATATAAATGTACCAATTTTTATAGGTTGTATTTTATGTTTCATATTGGAGTCACGCTTGTTTGAAGTTGAGGTTTTTGCATACGCTTATTTGTAAACAATGAGAGACTCGTACTCATGGAGGTACGCAGCTGGGAGAAGTGGTCTTCCACTAGCTGGTGATCTTGACTTAGCTGGTCATGATATTCCTGGTTATTTACCTGGTGAATTAAAGAAAATACAGATTAAAAATGAAAAATGCTTTTAATACATATGTCCTAACCACTAAAACATTTCCAATTGCACGGATAAGTGACAAGTAAACCTTTATTAATGGCTAAATCCTTTGGTTCATTATTCGATACAATCTCAAAATACCAAACAAATTATCCTTCTATAATTTTTGTTATTTCTAGACAAATTATGAAATGATGAAGTTATAAGTGAGATGTAAACCTTTCTTAATGCCTAAATCCTTTGGTTCATTATTTGATACAATCTCAAAATACCAAACAAATTATCCTTCTATCATTTAATTTAACTCATTCTTTGAGTGATTTTATGTTTTGCATGTAATGTTGCATAATTGGTTTTTGGTTTTTATGTGAGTTTGATGGGATGAAGTTGTGGATCATCCTTAGAAGCTTTAATTAATTTTCGTATTGATTTTAAAAGTTATTTATAATATGATTTTATCAAAAGAGAAATAACAAAACAGCAATGGTCTTGTTCTTGTAAAGTGGAGACATGAAAATGATGATGATATAGAAGATGGTTAATTGAAAGCAAAATCTAAGAAAATTGTGAAAGTAACATTGTCTACAACCAAGTCTCAAGATATGATATCATTTAATTTTTATCACTTATATATGTTGATAAGCATTACATTACGAAGCTCTTCTTCGTGACACTATTGAGATTCATCATCCTCAAGAGCTGGCGTGAATCTCAACAATGTTTATCACTCGTAGGGAAAATAAAATATTCAATGCTTTCAATATTGCATGCGTGATTTCCCTTGCGTCGAAATTTAGCAGAATGCACCCGACATCCTCTGTCAACACCCACCACACTTCCTCCGGCTGACAAAGCGGTCGACAACCACTGTCATTGGCGAAAACCATAGCGATGTTGAAACCTCCAATCTCGGTCCCGATTGCGATGCCAAAAAAGTTTAAAATTCTGGCATCACGATCACCCGTTTTCTTTTGCAGGATGTTTTCAAGATATGCCAATGTGCGCCCCATGATGATGCCTTGCATCCCCTTGTTGTTGATGCTTAGAATGAGGACCCTTCAGCTTGTAAATTTTTTGTTGATGAACAACTTCTCCTAGTTGTAGCCGAACATAAAATTTTTCTCCTACAACGAGAAAACCTCATAACTGAGCTTGTTTTTTTCACATCTCATTCAACTATCATGGAAAATTTTAGGGATTAATATTTGCAGGTGGGTTAATTTTCCATGTTTTTTCCAAAAAAAAAAATTTCCAATCTCCATTTTTTCTAAAAATGATTCGCCCACATTTTATAGGATAAAAATATTTAACCCTAACAATCGCCAAACTTTTATATAGACTACTATAAAATCATTATAAATCTTTTTTTTTTTACAAAAATATAGCCAAACATTTTACAATTTTCATATGAGTGACTAATAAAATTCGTCAAGGTTTCTAACCTTTAAGATAAACTTCCATCCTTAAAATTTTCCCTATGAACCATGTCCAACTTCCAATCCCAACACCATAATTCGATTGATGTTGAAGAATATTAATGTGATGAGTGACTTAGAGAGATTATCTCTTCTATCAATTGTGAGTTCAGCCCACAAGCGGCATATGCATAGAGTTTATAGTTCAGCCCACACAAGGGACACTCATGGGTTTCGCATGCAGGGGGACTTACGAATTCACTCCCAAATCCAACACTATAAGCTCAAGTTTTGCATCTCACGGATCTATCATAATGTCTTTATTTCTTCATTAATACAAGCAAGCTTTGACTTCTGACATATGCAAACATCCTTATGTATATTTCTAGTAGTGAGAAGTAGGAGCATAATATGTATGCTTTTCCATAAATATTACGTGTGAAGAGTAGAAGTTTGAGGTATTTTTGTATGAAATGATTTTGTTTAATGTCAAAAGTTTATGTATTTATTTATTTTGATTTAGACTTAAAAACTTTTTTGTTTTCACCATTAATTGTGTATTTTTAATTATTACATTAATATTTTCAATTATTTTTTTTGGAATATAAAATTTTTAAAATTAAATTCACAAAATATTTTATGAAATCATACTCTAATTTGTTTAATTTTTACATTGTCATTAACCATACCATAAATTCTATTAAAGAATTTATGTGTGTTGTTTTTTTAGCTATTATTGTAAGTTTGGAAATTATATATTTTTTAAAACAATGGAGTGATTTATCTTTTGTTCTTCAATCATTCTCTCTTCCTAAAAAGTATTTTAAAGGTACTTTAGTAGTTTAGCTTTTAATTGCTATTCTTGAGTGCAGGTGTCATGTTGGATGAGTACGATACTCTTGAGTGCAGTCAAGTGATTCATGTCATGTTGGATGAGTACGATACTGTTGAGTGCAGTCAAGTGATTCATGTCATGTTGGATGAGTAAGATACGCAAGATGGGGATTGTGTTTCAGTGAGAAAGACACGAACACAAAATGTAACAATATAAATGAGCTTGTGTACGACGAATCTCAACACTATTACTCATAAAAACTCTACCATAGAATGTTTATCAACATAATAAAACAAATTAAAAAACAATAATTTATAAAATAACCATAAACATAATTATTATGACTATATGCCGTCAAACTCTGATCGTAACTTAGATTAGTTAGAATCGCTGAAACACTACTCATTTAGACATCCATGCCCTCAGCAACTTCATTTCCTACCCTTAACCATAGTTTATTTGTCTATTAGAATCACCATTCCCGGGGAAGGACTTAACCAGTACGTTTGAATGCCATATATAACCAGTAAATAAATATTTTTATTAAAAAATAATGCTATATGAATGTATGGATATTTAAATGTTTAAATAAAGAATTTAATTTTTTATTAATTTAATTTAAATATATATAATAAAAATTATTTTTTTGAATTTATAATGAAAATTATTATAAAAAAATAATTATTTTAATATTATTTGATATATTAATTTATATTTATTTTAATAGTAAAATCTATGTTTAAATTTGGTAATAAATTGATTAATTTTTATTATTTTAAAATCTTTATTACTATTATATTATCAATTTAATTTAATTCATAATATTAATATTGATAATTTAATTTAATTTATAATATTAATATTAATAATTTAATTTAATTCATAATATTAATATTAATATATTTGATCGATATTACAAATAAATAAAAATAATATTAAATATTTTAATAATAATAAATGATTTATTAATTTAATAATAAAGATTAAAAATTAATAAAAGGCACCTTATTAATTGGTGATATGGAATTGTTTAAATTAAGAGAGCCAAGGTTCAATTTCTAAAGTAATCTGGTTTATGACAGAAAGACAAGAATCTCATAGTGGTAGTTTCATGGTGGTAGTTTTATGGGAGAAGAACCAAAAAAAAAATATAAGTGGTAGCAGCCAAAATAGGTCTTACCCAACACTCACTTCCTCTAAGAGTAACATTTAAATGAACTATTATTTGATAAATATAATTAGCCATATTCGATACTATATTTAATTATTAAAATTAACTGAATCTGTGAAGTGTTTACTTATTAAAATTAATTATTATTTTTTAAGTCTTTAATTAATGCTAGTTATAATCATGATTTCATATCGTTAGCGCTCTTTAGGTCGTGAAATTTCAAATCTGCTGGTTCTCTGTGTTCGCGGCCACAGGCTGGCCTGCCTCGGCCCTCTGGCCACTACTCCGAGGGTTCCGCCTTCCTCCAAGGTTGCGCGGTGTTCTTTTTTTGTTTTGCGCTCTCTTCTGCATGCTGTGTATGTGCAGCGCTTTTTTGGGGCCTCGATCCTCCTGGGCTGCCTAGCTGCTGCTCTTGCCCAGTTCTGTTGCGCCCTCCCTCCTCATGGAGTCCTGTAGGGGCTCTGCCCCCCCCCAACACCCCGCCCCTGGAGGTTTCTGCGTTCATGGCTTTGCTTGCCGCTGGTCCGAAACGCCCTCCCTCCGCCAGTCAGCAGAAATTTGTCAAGAAGTTGGACTCTATCCCCACGGTGGCCCTTCCTGAAGCTGAGACTTGCAAAGCTGCCCTGAATCTAGCTGAGAGAGGCCTCATAGGCCATTTTACGGGCCTTTGGCCCTCCCCCAAGTCGGTTGAGGATTGGACTCAAAGAAACTGGTCCCCCTTGATCACGGAGGAGGTCAAAAGCTATTTTGTGGGCAAAGGTTTCTTCGTATTTGTCTTCGAAAGCCAGGATGATCGAAGTCTAATCTTCAGAAATGGGCCTTACTTCATGGGTCCTCAAGGCCTGTATTTAAACAAATGGTCCCCAGACTTTGATCCCACCCAGGAAGCCCCTTCAGCTGTCCCGGTTTGGGTGCGACTTCCCCATCTGCCTCTTCACTGTTGAAACCAAAAAACTCTTCAGATCATCGGCAGTGCTCTAGGAAAATACATCGACCAAGCAGCAAGAAAAGACCAGTATTCATGTGCTCGAATATGCGTGGAAGTGGATCTCGAAGAGGGTTTGCATGAAGCTATCAAGCTCACTGTGGCTGGGTGGACTCACGTCCAGGAACTGGATTATGAACAGCTCCCTTTCAAATGCAGACACTGTCATGGCCACGGGCATTTCGCAAAGCACTGCAAGAAAAAGGTCGACGAGCAGACAGACAAAGAAAAAGAGGACCAATGGACTTTAGTCCAAAAAACCGCCCATCAAAAAAAAGGAAGTGGCAAAGGTAACACATCCGGAGCTCAAAGCAGTTCCAAGCTTAATCAAGAAAAGGAAGCCTCCCTGAATGGAGCAGAAAAAGCCCAGACCACTCCTGCAAATTTGACCCAGGAAAATCTGGAACATACAGCAGTCTCTTCCCCTAATAAGGATGGAGAAGAAGCAACACAGGTCGACGCCTCACAAGGTAGTCCTTCCAACCCTTCATATGCTGAAGTTACAAAGAAAAAAAAATCAACAAAAAGTTCTGGCTCATCAGAGGATGAAACTTTCGAGCGCCCTTCCAAAAGAGCAGGCAGGAAATCTCGCAAAGAACTAAGGGAAGAGGAGGCAGAACGCCTCAAAGTTCAAGGAAGCCAGTCTACTATAGAAATGTCCATCGGAAGAAATATCAGACCAAGGCCTACTAAGGGAGGCCTTATCCCCCCCCTCAAGTAAATTATGAAGCTCGCCTCTTGGAATTACAGAGGATTGGGGAGCGTCTCCAAAGCTGAAGCAGTCATGGACCTCCTAAAAATAGAACCCTCAGACATTCTCATGCTCCAAGAGACGAAGATAGAAGGGCGTGCTCTTCTAGATATCAGCATGTCAAAATGGAAGAAAAGTGCAGGCAAAGTTGTAAGCTCACGGGGATCTTCCGGAGGTCTGGCAACTCTCTGGACAGAAGATTCATTTCAGTTAAAAAGATCCCATGAAACTCAGCATTGGATCTTCACTGAGTTGACACATTGCGCAAGTAAGTTGACCATCTCACTGTTTAATCTTTATGTCCCTGTCACATACAATGAAAAATGAGAATGCTGGAACTCTCTCTCAGCTTTTTTAGATCAGCATAATCCAAACAACATTATCATAGCAGGAGATCTGAATATAGTCTTGAAATCTAAAGAGAAGAGGGGTGGTTCCAGCAGCAGAGACCCTATGCTGGCTTTTGTGGAAGAGCTCTCGCAGCTCTGGGATCTTCTAGACTTCAATCCTGTTCATGGACTCTTCACTTGGTCCAACTACAGATCTGGGCCGGACCACATTTCTGCCCGCCTGGACAGATTTCTGGTCCAAAGCTCTCTTATGATGAACAATAAGATAATCAAGACCAAAATACTCCCCAAGCTTACCTCCGATCACAAGCCGATTCAGCTCCTCCTAGAAGATGAAGAAGACCTTGGCCCTCTACCATTCCGTTTCAACCCCTTATGGATTGAGAGAGAAGGCTTTTCTGATATAGTGAAAGAAGCTTGGGCCACATCTTTCTCAGGGTCCTCAAGTTTTGTTTGGGAGCAAAAACTTAAGGCCACTAAATATGCTCTAAAGGATTGGATTAGGAAACCAGTCCCCACTCCAACGAGCCTAAGAAAAGAAGCAGTGCATACCCTGGAGAATCTGCAAGCAGACATGGAAAACAATGAGGTCACTTCTGACCTGTTGGAACAAGAAACAAAGGCTCAATGTGCAACATACCACTCCTTCCGAAAAGAAGAAGAATATTGGAGAATGAAATCCAGAAGTCTGTGGCTAAAAGCAGGTGATCGGAACACCTCCTTCTTCCACAGACAATACAGAGCAAGGCTGTCCAAGAATCATATCTCTGAAATAAAAACCGCAGAGGGCTGTGTCAGCAAAGGTTTCGCTCAGGTCAAAGCTGCTGCTGACAGCCATTTCAGGCATTTATACAGTGAGGATCCTCAGATATTCGAGGAGGAAACAGCAGACTTTCTTTCTAACATTCCACATCTTATCCGACCTGAAGATAATGTTGCTTTGTCCCGCGAGGTAACTGAGGAGGAGATTATCAAGGTTATCTGGTCAATGGAATCGGACAAGGCTCCGGGCCCAGACGGATTCACCATTCATTTCTACAAAGTTTGTTGGGATATCATTAAATCTGATCTCCAAAAAATGATAAAGGGGTTCATGAAAAAAGCTAAGATCGGTGGAGGAACCAACTCCACTTATCTTGCCTTAATTCCCAAAGAATCCAATCCTGAAACTTTTGCAAGGTTCAGACCTATCTCGCTTTGTAACGCATCTTACAAAATTCTGGCCAAACTTCTTGCATACAGGATCAAGCCTCTGCTCAAAAGGCTGATCTCCAGCCCTCAAGGAGGTTTTGTGGAGGGCAGGCATATCCTCGATAACGTCATTCAAGTTCAAGAGACCATTCACTCTAGCAAGCCTCGAAAAGAAAAAGGTATGTTGATAAAATTAGATATGGCAAACGCGTTTGACAGAGTTAACCGATCTTTCCTCATAAAAGTTCTCCTTTCCTTTGGCTTCTCTTCTCACTTTGTCCAGCTTATAAATGCATGCATCGACAATCCGTGGATCGCCCCCCTTGTCAATGGCCGCCCTTCAAGCTTCTTCCAAGCTCAAAGAGGCATCAGGCAGGGATGCCCTCTCTCTCCCTTCCTGTATATCTTATTGGCCGACTCCCTAAGTAGAAAACTCACTGCGGAAAGATTTGTTGGCTCCCTTCCCGGTTTGAAACCTACTGCAGGCGTTGATCCTCTGAATCATGCGCTCTTTGCTAACGATTCTCTACTCCTCGGAGGGGCGTCTATCAGAATTGCTAAATCCTTCGGCTCAGTCCTAAAAAGCTACTGTAGAGTTTCAGGAGCTTTGGTCAATGAGAGGAAGAGTGAAATCTACAGCTGGAACATCGATCAAGAAGAGCTCATAAGCATCTCGAATATCCTTGGGTTTAGAGGGCATGCCCATTGGGATCGAATCAAATATCTTGGACTCCCCATTATAAACGGACCAAACAGGAGGTCGCTCTGGACTGATATCATATGCAAAATCAAAGCAAAAATATCTGCCTAGGGTGGCTTTTGGCTAACCAAAGGAGGCAAAGTCATTTTAATTAAGTCCTTGCTGTCTGCGCACCCTATTTACCAAGCTGCTTTCTTATTAGCTCCCAGAAACGTCATGGACCAGATATCGAAGCTGTTAAGAGGTTTTTTATGGCAGGGAGGAAAAGGTAATGAAAGAAAAATGCATCTCGCCAACTGGGATCTGATTAAAAGACCGATAGCTGAGGGTGGCCTTCAAATCCGCGATCCCTTCCTCGTTAACCTCGCGTTGGGAGGAAAGCTTCTGTGGAAATTGGCCCAAGAGCCCAATCACCCGATCTGCATTACTTTGCTGACCAAATACGCTCACAATCTATCATTCAGAAATATGCCTTTCGATCCCTCAGCCAACAGCACGCAGGCTTGGAATCTCTGTTGCAAAAGCAGTTCCTTCTTCAAAAAATCATTGTACAGAGTGCCTGGCAATGGCAAGCGTACCAATCTGTGGTATGATCATATCATGGGGCACGACCCTCTGGTGGCGAATGAGGACATCTCGGATCTCAGAGATTGGTTGATCCGCGCTGGTATCAATTCCTTATTCGATCTCTCTGTCTGGGATCACCGTGGAGATTGGGTCAGATGGGACTTCCATGGCGTCCCTGACCGATTAACGCCCCAAAAATCTCTGCTCATTGAGCTGCTGGAAGACTCCACTCCAGAAAATCGTTTCATGAGAGACAGTTGGGCTTGGGGACAGACTGGAAAGTACTCCACTGCAGCAGGTTACAAAGCTCTACAGGATACAAAGATCAACAGTCACACTCCGGCTTTCTGGAAACGAGTATGGGACAACCTAGCCTTCCCAAAAGTGAATTTTTTTTTCTGGACGCTGGTTCATAACAAACTATTAACATGAGACAATTTAGAGAAAAGGAACTTTGCAGGGCCCCACAGGTGTGAGCTATGCAGAAACAGCCTTGAAACTGCCCAACATTTATTCCTGGATTGTATTTTTGCTAAGAAAGTATGGGATCTTACTCTCTTGGATCTTCAGACCTTCGCTTTTCCTCAAAGTACAGTGGCTGATCTGTTTGCCTCTTGGAACAACTACTACCCTCACAGCATTCCCATCAAGTCTTTCTGGCTCAAAGTTTGGACAGCTATTCCTAAATTTGTTTGCTGGCAGCTCTAGCTGGCCCGTAATGACCAGATCTTCAATGGATTCCGACATTCCCCTCTCCAGGTCGCAGCTAAAGCTAAAGCATTTCTCTTGGAAGCTGCTCAACAACAGTTTTATAAAGAAGATCCAACACTCCTGCCTGATGAAAGGAGATGGCTCCAATCCCTTGAGCCTTCTCCTCGAAAGTCCCTTCTCCCTCCCCAAACTGCAAACCCGGATTGGCGCAAAAGAGACCCTGAGGATTCTTTCATAAGTTGGTGGCAGTCCAAAAATCTAACCACAATCTTCTTCGACGGAGCCTCCAAAGGAAACCCCGGAACTGCTGGTGTTGGTGGGGTCATTTACTCTCCAACAGGGAGTTCAAGAGATTGCTTTTGCTGGGGTTTAGGCCAGAAAACCAATAACCAAGCAGAGTTATTTGGTCTTCTCAAAGCTTGCCTCATATCAAGAGATAAGGGTGTCAAAGATCTCCAAGTGTTCGGAGATTCTGAGATCATAATTAAAAAATTAAATTCGGAAGATCTCTTCAGCAACACTAGTCCTAACAAAATTCTGGGCAGGGTGAAAAGAGTTCTTCAAGATTTCACATCTTACAAGTTCTATCACATCCTCAGAAACCTGAATGATGAGGCGGACCTGATGGCGAACAAAGGATGCATTCTCATGAAAGGGCAGCTTGTTATAAATGACGAAAGTTCCTTTCAAACTCCTTGAAAATGAAGCAATCTACAAGCAGATTTTGTTGAAAGTCTTCTCTGTAATCGGGGCTGCCTCGGCAAAGACCCCCCCCATCTTTTTCAAATAAATAAAATCTCATATCCGTTACAGTTAAAAATAAAAATAAAAAAAAATCTTTAATTATTTTAAATTATATTTTAATATTTTCAATTCAATGTCTATTTACATACTTTTCTATTTTTCTTTTTTAATTTGGTTTAAGACCATTTTGATCATTCTGATAACCTATAAAGGTTTTATTTGATAGTTTACTTTATATGTTTATTTTCTTAATGATTAAAATAATTTTACTTACACATTAATTTTACTTATTAACTCTCTATATAAAATATGGATCTAACATGAATTTATTTAGAAATCTAATTTTTTCAAGTGTAATTTTTTTACAAGTCAATATTATTTAAATGTTTTGTATAATTTTTTTTTGTTTTTATTTACACATAAGCAAAATTCAACTTTAATAATAAACTGACATTATTACACATCATACTAGACTATATAATAAATCCCAATTATAAGATGAGTCATTTTAACCATAAAAATAACTTTGCTAATATAAAAAGATAAACGCATTTGTTAATTAATTATATGTTTAAGTGTGCGGACTTCTGTACAAATGCTACTAATCAAAACAGTTACATATAATGAGCCAATTTAATAATAAAAATAACTTCATAATGAGCCATTTTAATATATATAGATTGAGTATTTGCTGTAATAATGCTGAATCCTATTTCCGGATTCAAGGTTTGAAATCGATATCCATCAATTTTATTTTTGGAAATTTGTGAATTTTACTTTTGAATTCGAGGTTTTAAATAATTAGCTTGTGGAATTCGGATTCACATTTATTTTAATATACTTTGTGTGTCAAGAAATAACTACAGTTTAAACATGTGATGCTATGGATCTGAAAAAGCATGTTGCTGTTGCAGGAGGGTACAGGAACTTTTTAGTCCGGTACATGCCTTCTAGGACGGGTAAATGTTTTTGCTTAGTGAAACTCAGCAATTTTTTAAACTTCTATATTTTTTATTTATAAAGTGTGTAATAAATTTAATATTTAATAAGTGTTACATAATAACTATTATTTGTCGTTATTACTTGTAGTTTAATGTAATTATAGAAATGTTGCCATTTGAATTTAACATGTTTATAAAGATTTGCTTTATTATAAAGTATAGTTAATTTAGATTAGAAATATTGGATTGAAGTTAGTGTTATTCAAATTATGCTAATTTTTTTTCCCTGTCTAAAAAGACATATATATGACTTAATTTAATAATTAAAAATAATAATAATGAAAATATAAATATGTTTAATCACATTACTAATTTGATAATTGAATTATAATAAATTTTCATTATTAAAAAAAAAAAATTGTTTTTTTAATATTAATATGTGAAAAATATTAAAAAATAAATAAATATATTAATAATTAAAAATAAATATCAATAAAATATATAAATATGTTAAAAATAAATGTAATTAAATAATTTAAAAAATAAAAATAAAAAACTACATGATTTAAATTGCATAGAACCAATGCTAAAATGATAATTTGTGGGTGCAAGAGACGATTATCAATCTACATGATTTTTCGTGTCTACACGTATTAATTACTGAGATTGTCTTGTGATTGTTGATGGAAGGCACTCATTAACACAATTGAACATCCATATGACTCGCGTGACTCGCGTGATTCGCGTGATTAATTACTGACTCGCGTGACTCGCGTGATTAATTACTGAGATTGTCTTGTGATTGTACTGGACAAATAATTTTAATGCCTCTCCCTGCTTTGCAGAGGTTAATTAATGCTTTAGTTGTGAATCCCGATGATTTTTGTAATAAGAAGCGAAAAGTGTAAGTTAATGAAAAGAAGAAAAATATATATTTAATAATAAAAATAAATAAATAATAAAAAGATCAAAATTAAATTATATTAAAAATATAAAAAATTTGAAATGAGAATTGAATTAATGTTAAATCAATAAACAAGTGACAGATATAACAAGGCTACAAGGTAGCGATTATCTCTGGTTTAGTTTAAATATAGTAATATTGCAATGTGATGTTGGAAATGTTTATGGATAGTTATTACAGCATAGAGATGTTGCAAATTGAGTTTGAGGATGTTTATGAAGATTTGTTTTGTAATAAAGTATAGTTAAATTAAACTAGAAATAATTGTTGCAATTTGAGTTTGAGTATGTCTATGAAGATTTGCTAAATGTTGTCATTTGAATTTAAAGATGTCTATAAGGATTTTCTTTGTAATAAAGTTGTAGCTTAGTTTAGTTTAAATATAGCCGCTTAATTTAAATATAGTAATGTTGCAATGTGATCTTAATGTAATTATAGAAATGTTGCAATTTGACTTTGAGCATGTTTATGAAGATTTGCTTTGTAATAAAATATAGTTAAATTAAATTAGAAATAATTGTTGCAATTTGAGTTTGAGCATGTCTATGAGGATTTGCTTTGTAATAAAGTCGCTATTTAATTTAGTCTATCTAAATTATAGTAAAACAACTTTTGTGTCTATGATGGTAACCAACTGATAATTACTAGGACGACCCATGAGCATATGCATTTGATGTGTAGATTAGATGTGCTACATATGCTTAGCTTATTTTTGGCATCAATATGAGTATGACAGAGTAGCTACTACCTACTGCTTATCAATGATCGGTTCTTATAAATTAGTACTAATAATATTTTTATTTCTAACTTAGTACTAATAATATTTTTAGTACTAAAATAAAATAAAAGGTGGAATTTATTTTATAACTTTTTTATTTTTTAATTCCATTTTTAAGAAATAATATTTTTAATTTTCAATTTAATTAAAAAAATATTGTGTTGTATTGTGTCTACAAGTTTCATTGAACTCTCCTTATTTATTATGGTTTTATTATATATATATATATATATATATATATATATTGGTAGTGAATATAAGTTTAACTTAAATATTAAGTTGTTAATAATAAATAATAATCGTAATAAAATAGAGTGGTTCAATCTAATTAGAGCCATTGTTGTTTTTGGGTAGCTATTACATGCTGCTTAATGTAATTATAGAGACGCTGCAATTTGAGTTTGAGCATGTTGATGAATACCAAAATCCATATAGTAGAGACAATCAACCATGCTCAAATATGTGACAATGCCTAAAGTTATATATATGACAATCAACTATGCTCACAATATTTTATTAAAATTAAATATATATATATATATATATATATATATATATATATATATATATATATAAACATGCTCAAACTCAAAATTGCAGCGTCTTTATAATTACATTAAGCGGCATGTAATAGCTACCCATAGAGATTTTTAAGATCACATTGCAACATTACTATATTTCAAAATGAAATGATTTGATCCATGTAAAAACTTGATAAATCTAAAAGTAAAGATAAATCTAAAGTGGGTTAGTTACTATTAAATTTATTATTAATAATTTATAAATTCATAATATTAAATAATTTATGATATTATTTCTCTTAAATATTTGATAAGATATATTTAAAAGTTTTAAAATATATCTAAATTATATTATAGAAATTTAAATTTATTAATTAGTAATATAAAAATATGATAATAATTTACCAATGTAATAATCTAAATATAAATTTAATAAATTAATTAGTTTAAATATTATTGATGATGAGTAATTTTGGAGAACTATGTGTCCCAATCATGTGTTTTTCCAACTTTTCAAGTAAACCCTTTACCCAAATTCAAATACTATAAAAGCAATAATTTATTTATTTATCTTAATTGATAACTATAATTTATTTATCTTAATTAAAAACTAATGATTAATAATGGATTACTGTAATTCTGACTTTTACCAAAACATTGCAAAAAGAAACATATATGGAAATTTATGAACATTTCCAAATATATGTTTATACCATATGTATAAACAGATAGATCTAAAACCGTGGTGTCATTCATACTCAAAGATAGAAAGTATACATACAAATTTATAGGCGTCTCACTTTTTCTCGCCTCTTATTATTCATACCAAAACACACACACATAGATATTTGTAGGTGTATCTCCTTTTGTGGCCTCTTTTTATTCATACCAGAACATACATTAACTATAGAAATCCATAAACCTATTTCACTGCTATTATAATAGCATAATCAGATAGCAGAACATACATATCCGATTGCTATTATTCTTGTTTAAATCTTCCATTTGTTTAATCGCACTTACCCACACAGTGAAAGTATGGACAGGTAACTTGGGTGGCATTGGTGAGATGCAGTGTGCAGCTGCCCCCTTTGGGTATCACTGATCGGGAAAAACAAGTGCAGTATTCCTAGAGATGTTGGTCTCTCGATGAGGTGCAGGTAGTGTACAATACATCGAAGCAATTGCGAACACACACTGTAAATAACAATCAAACAATCGAATCAAACATTAGTAATTTCATAGCTTGAATCACGGCGAGCAGCTTTAATCCGACGGCTGCTTTAATCCGACGGCGGGCATTTCCTGCCTAGGCGCATTAATGGACCTATGGCCGCTGAAATAACGCTCGCCTTGAATCACTATGTATTGTTCGTACACACGGATCTCTCAATAAATGAGAAAGATTACAAAATTTTATAGATTCTACTTTCAATTTTCACCTTGCAGCAGCCTGCGATGCTGAGCAGTCTCTCCAATTCCTTGTGCACTAGGGGAGAGGCTTCTATTGTTGTGCAAGGACCAATAGTAGTTATACTACTGGTCCCACACATCCACCAAACATAAATTAAAAACTCACTAAAATATGAACATAAATATTTGATAATATGCACATAAATATTTGGAAATAAGTTATATAAGTTACATAAATATGTCCAAAATGGGCCCAGTTTTTTACTAGACCAACATCTGCCATACACCAAAACATACATCACAAGTTGACAAGACCCACTATCTCAAGTACCTCCAGTTCTGAATTACCATTCAAGGCAAAATGCACTACAAAACATTACAAAGCTACCCATCCAAAAGTACTGTTATCCCATCAAACAGTCCCCCACTGATTTTGCATTGGGAGACTACATCTCATTGCTGAATAACAGCTAGACAAAAACTGGGTAACCCCTACACAAAGATTGAGTACCACCTGCACAAAAATAGGGGAAATGTCTGTCAGCAATATCTACATGTTTGTTTAACCATTCAGCCTATTGAAGACATTAAATGACACCATTCAATTCAGAAAATAGTTCACCCAACCTTTCATTTCAAGAATTAAACACAACAGTCCTGGAATTACAGGAATTAAATTCTGAAAAGCATTTCAATTCAGAAATTAAATTCAGGAAAGCACAAGGATCAACCATGATAGCTTTTCAGCCATTGGATCATGTACAAATCAATCCACACCACACACTTAAATTTGGGAGATGGCAATCCATGCCAATCTTCCCTACCAATGAAATTCTAAATCATAAAACTATAAAACCTCAACTGTTACTGCATTTGAGGCATTCGTTTTGCTCTTAAACTACTGCTGACATACATTCAAAGTTTTCAGACAGTGTTCCATTCAGTTTTCAGAAAGTGAGTTTCCATTTTGCAGACATACAATCATTTTCAGACAGTGTTCCAGACATACAAACAGAGGACAGAGTGTGCTCAGTGTTACATTCCAGACAGAGTGTGTGCACAGTGTTACATTCCAGACAGAGTGTGTGCACAGTGTTACATTCACTCTCTTCATCAGTTGCTATTCACTCTCTTCATCAGTTGCTGGAAACAACATACAGGTATTTCGTTGTTCTTCAATAATGTTATTCAAGATATTAAGCAGATATAATGTTGGATAAATATAGTAGTTATCAGATCGGATAGAGAGAGTATAGTGTCACACATATCACATAACTACAAGCTTGGTACTCATTAAGCTACATACTCATCTAAATAATGGTAAGAAAACCATGCTTTGGAATAGAGTCATTACATTAAACCAATCACGTGTTATATGTGTAATCTATATAAGGTATGTGATAGGAAGCTTATGGTGATAAAGCCTATTCTATAAACATAGGTAATCACTTACATAAGGATAAACAAGAGTTGTAATACTTATAGTAATAACATGAGCTTTACACTTATACTGTAATCTCTCTAAGCTGGAATAGAGTCATTACATTAAACCAATCACGTGTTATATGTGTAATCTATATAAGGTATGTGATAGTAAGCTTATGGTGATAAAGCCTATTCTATAAACATATGTAATCACTTACATAAGGATAAACAAGAGCTGTAATACTTATAGTAATAACATGAGCTTTACACTTATACTGTAATCTCTCTAAGCTCTTATCTCATTACATAGGTGTGAGATATTCTCCCTAATAATCATATTGTATATATATACAACCATATATATTACTCTACTTCATAGTAGACAAGTCCATGTAGCTAACAGCCATGTAGGTATCACATATCTTTCTGATGTTGATATTTACAAGTAATACATAATTGACAAGTAATACTTCAATGCGAATTAATTCACAACAAACAACTGAAATATTTCATGTTATTAGCAGAAATTTTGGAATTCATACATAATTATAGTTTACTCTATACAGTTGTGCTGTAATACTTATCAAATTTCTTAACGATGTTGGAAATTGTAGGTTGTAGCCATGCCAAGAGTTTCTGTTGCAGATCGAATAAGGAACAGGAGGCGAGGGAGAAGGGGGGCCCAACTGCGGAGCAGTTCATCAGATGATGATGTCAATGCTCCCATTGCTCCTAGTAATGTAGTTGAACCCTGTGGTTGCAGATCATCCCAGCCCACCATCAGCCACAGAACCACCTTCGACCACAATACAAGGTGCAATTTCAACAAAGAAAATCAGTGCAATCAGAGGCTGGACAAAGGAAGACATGCTTGCTGCAATTGATGACATCGAGTTTAAGGGATATTCAATCCGTGCATCAGCGAAAAAACATGGTATTGCTGCCTCAAACATACATTATTGGATAAATGGGTTGACTACTACAAAGCGCAGAGGGCCTGTTACAGTCATGACTGAAGAGGAGGAAGATGAGGTGGTGGAGTGGTGTAAGGAGATGGCCCTATTGGGACATGGGTTAGAGCTTATCCAACTTAAATCCACTGTAGCTCAAATATGTCAAGGGAGGCCAAACCCCTTTAAAGATGGTTTTCCTGGTAAGTCATGGTAGAGTGGGTTTAAAAAGAGGCATCCAGACCTTGTGTTACGTACAGCAGAGGGCCTTGACAGAGACCGGGCTTTAAATCTACGCCCTGCAATTGTTTCCAAGTTCTATAACACTCTCTCTGCTGCATATGACCAGCACTCATATGCCCCAGACCACATATGGAACTGCGATGAGACAGGCTTACAGGCAGGAAAAAATTGCGGTATGCGGGTAATTGCAAAGAGAGGGAGTAGAAATGTGCCTAAGATATTGCCTAAGAGCAGGGAGTGGATCACAATTCTTGCCTGTGTCAATGCAATTGGCTCATCTATACCGGGATTTTATCTATTTAAAGGTAAAACTCAACTAAAAAATTATATACAGAATTGTGAACCGGGGGCATGCATGGCTGCACATCCACATGCATGGATGACAAAGGAACTGTTCCTAAATTGGATTTGCCACTTTGCTGCTTCTGTACCGGGTGGTGTCTCGCCTGAAAACAGGCACTTGATGATTTTAGATGGCCATGGAAGCCACATGGCTGTGCAGATAATCGAGGAGGCCAATAAGTTGGGCATTGACCTGTTAACATTGCCGGCTCATACTACTCACAGATTGCAGCCCCTTGATGTGAGCGTGTTTGGGCCTTTCAAGAACTATTCCAGGGTCGAGCGAGCTTCATGGATGGCAAAGAACCCAGGGGTGGAAGTAAAGAGGTTTGAGCTAGCTGAGCTTGCTAGCAAAGCATTTAAATTGGCTCTCACACCTTCTAATATCAAGGCTGGATTTAGGAGGACTGGTATATGGCCACTCAATCATGATGCTCTTATGCATGATACCACATGTAGCCAAGCATTTGAAGTGGAAGGTCAAGAAGCAGAGAATTTAGAAGAGCATGTTGGTGCCCAAGAAGATGTAGCTGTTGCTGAAGGTATAATGTCCCTTTCTGAAGGGTTGTTCTGTGGTGGTGATGATGCCGAGCATGTCAGTGAGACACAGTTCAGTGATGAACCAACTAACAATATCAATGAGGCTGTGACACCCACTGATGCAGCTGACAATGAGCAATTGACCATGCCAACCCAAGTAAGTGCACCATCATGGTTGGCAGAGGCCGTGATGAATATCACTGGAAATAATGTAACATCCACCAATGAGGATGAAAGCATGGACATGCCTTCACAACCATCGGGGTTGAACACCGAACTTGTTCATTATTTTGTGGACAATGGATCACTAGAAGAGGAGCCTATTCAGCATGAAGTACCTGAAGAAGACAACAATGGGGGCCATTCAGTTGTCCCAGAAGATGAAATCCAGCAAGCAGGTCTGGAAAAGCAGAGATTACTTGGTGCATTCCTAAAGCTACCAATAGAGAGAGTGAAGGCCTCATCAAGGAACTCAGCCTCAGATTATCTTCGTTTAGGGAGGAGTTCACAATTGCTCACATCTGAAGACTATATGAATTTAATGTTCGAGTCTGAACGTAAAAAGAATGAAATTCAGGAAACTGAAAAGAGAAAGAAGGAGTTAGCCAATGAAAAGAGGGTTGCAAGGATTGCAACAACAGAAGCTCGAGCAAAGGAAAGGTTGGAAAGACAAAAAGCAAGGGAAGAGAAGGAACATCAAAAGCAATTGGCAAGGCAACAGAGAGAGGCAAGAAAGGTTCAACAAGAGTTGGAAAAAGGACAAGGGGTGACAAGCAGAGAAGAACATGGTTCAAGACAGTTTGAGGCAAATAGGTTGATGTCTAACACGCTGGACCACATTGCAGAGCAGACACCATCATTCCAAGACCTGATTAACATCCAAGTCCCAAGCTATCAGGCAGGGGTTAGGCCCACCTCTTATACCCGTACTAGTGCAGGTTTGAATCCTAATTGTGTTTATATGACACCTGCAGTCAGTGCTGGGGTTAGTAACACAAGTGGACACTTGGGCTACTCAGTCCCACCATGGCTACATGGAGTAAATTGGAGTCAACCATATGCCAACATTTAGGCACATCCTAATCATGCAATGGGCAGTCCACCATACTTGGGCAACGGAGGAAATGGAAGCCATCAAGCATAGAGGTGCCATGACTTAATTTTTGTAACTACAAGACACTGTGATTTTGGTAAGGATCAAATAGGTTTGCTAATGATAGCATCCATGGATGTTTGGGAAGCTACAAACATTTTCAAGTTAGTATGTATGAAACAGTGTCTAAATCCCCCAATTTTGTTAATCTGTTGAAGTTATAGCCTTATAGCCTATATCAGATTTTGTATGAAGTTATATATCAAACAGTTTATAATTCCTACATATCAAAAAGTTTCTAAATCATACAAGTTTGTTAATCTGTTGTTAATCTGTTGTATGAAACAGTCTCCTATATGTGTTGTAACTATTGATAAAACATAGCATTATCTGTAATAAGCATGAAGCTCAGTCAAAGTATAAGCTATATCTATATGATACTTTGAAGCTGATTACCTCATAGTAAACATTATGACTCCTTGTAACATGTATGCCTTATAAGTTATAAGCATTGTATAACCAGATCAGGTCCCATTGTTACTGCTTACATTGCAGTATAAGCTGAGTTGTACAACCCTTGTAACATTTGTAATAAGTGTATATGGATCTTACACAATGACGTAATGTAAACATCAGTGTAATCACTTGTATAAAGTAGAGCACATATAAGGTATGGTAATGATAGTGTATAGCTCTTTCCAGAATCTTCATAATAATCGACACTATTACACCCTTGTAAGGATAACTAGATATTATGTCAATGTTCTCTCTTTAGAAGAGAACAATCCCATAAGAAAAATTCAATTTCCAAGACCTAAAAACTTGGCTAGATAACCATACATTTGCTTCAAAACATCTATGAGCTTAGGCTCATTTTTCAAATCTCCTGGTTTCCAAGAATGTTTGCAAATTCTATCAAATGTGTGATAGCAAGGATAAAAACATGACACAAATAAAACCAAAATATAATCAACATAGCATTGTCTAGTTCATATTTAGGGCCTTTAGTCCATTCCATGTATCATGTACATATTAAAAAGTTTATGATCTTATTGTATACTTGTGCAGCACTTAGACGACAAATGTTCAGCATTTGCCTTCTCATGTTGTTTTCCATTCCTAAAAATCAACATCCATAACACTTTTTCACAAATAACAAAATTGAGCATTCATTTCCATATGATCCAAAAAATCCTGAACTTTTTAATAGTTATCGTGTGATTCCTTTTCACCTAATCTTCCATGCTTATTTTCAGGAATAGTGCATTTTTTTTTTAAATATCAAAATTCCTCGCTCATGGACAAACAAACAAGTCTGGGAAGTTCTGAGAGGCTTACTTCCTATATGCAAAAAGAAGCACAACATAAAATAGTCAGTGCTTACATTGTAACCATTTTAAACCGTTCTCAAATCTCTTTGTATACTCTGTCTAAGTATAGCAATACTAAGGGGTGGCAGGTGTAGGGCAGTTTCATCATCAATCCCGAAGAAATCATAAAACAAGCTATGCATGGGGAATAGGAATGGAGCAGAGATGTTGGCTCTTTATCAAGGAATGACAACAGCAAAGGCTAAAGGTTTACAAAAGACCTCCAGTATAAACAGGAGGGGGGCACTATCTCTTGTACCCCTCCCATGACTTTACTTGTTTGCTTTTTAACATGTTTTCAATCAATCTTGTCAAGTGTTATGTTGCATGCACAAGGGCAGGGAAGGAGTTAAAGCATCATCATACCTTGGATCTGCATTCATTCACAAAGGCAATGGCAAGTTTGATTACAGTTTGGCTCTTTGGATTCCATGTTTTTTAAGACTACCCCTGGCAGATGAGGTTGCAGTCTGTGTGTAGAAAGAAGTCAGTCTTCCTTCACCCTCATCTGGGTAAGTGGGTCTGTAGCTTCTGCTTTCTTTATGATGTTTCAGCTGCCTAAAGTGGGAAGTCTAGGGAGACGTCTCTCTGCTGGGATTAGAGTGGGACAGCCAGTGTTCAGATCTTCATTTGACATGAAGACTTTTGTTGGGACTAGCATAGAATTTGGGATGAAAGGGCATCAATGTCAACCTTGTTAATATGTGTGGTTTAAGCTAGCATAGGATAGAAGGGAAGGGGTACGTGTCATAGCTGCAAGTGAAGCTAATCAACACTTCCACTAATTAGTCGCACCAGCAAAAGATATAGTACATGGATTCTGGACAAGTGAGCATTGAGCCCAAAAGGCATCAGTTCTTGCTGCTCAATTGTCTGAAGTTCAAGAGAGAGAGAGATGGAGTTTATTCATGAAAAGTCTTCATCAAAAGTAAGAAGATATGGAGGCTAAAATGGACACTTTGTATACTTTAGTGGCCAAAATTGCACAATCCCTTTCCGTCCTATGGAGCACAATTTCCAAAATTTTCTGTTGGCTCTTTTCATCCTTTCTCATCTCAGCTGAAAGAGGAAAATACTGTGGCTCATTACCTCAGTCTTCCCACTCAGAACTTCATATTAGGCATGGTCAATTCAGCATTTTCATTCACAAAGTTCAGGCAACCATTTTTGCTGGGAGCAAAATACCAGGTTTGTGTCAAGGAAGAAACTCAATGCGAGCTTGTTCTTATGTAATTCTCAGTGTTATAATGTTTTGTGAGGCAACTTTGTTATTAGAACAACATATTAAGCAACATACCAGACGCATTAACAGTCGTAGGCACAGAACAGCAAGTATAGTTTCATTTTAAGCAGTCTTTTTGGAGTTTTGGAATATTTTGTTCTGATGGCATTGGCCGAAACTTTGTTGTTATGTACACTACCATACAGTTTGGCCACAGTTTCTTTTAATATAAAAGCCACCCATTTCTGAATCTTCTTTTAAATTATAGCGATATTTACCCTAACTGTATAGGAGAATGTATACAGTTGTGAGTTTGAGTTTCTGGTGAATGGGCCAGATTACTGGTTTGCAACATAACTAAGGAGAAGAGGTTTGGAGAGGAAAAGCCCTCGTGGGTCCACTACATATCATATTCTATAGCTCAACTATCAAAACCTGTTAACACCATGTCGAGACATAGAATGTCTAATACAAATAACATAAACATGAAATTCAATAATATATTTAGAGCATTGTCAACATTAACATCATAATCTGAAATCCAATCAAACACTGTAAAACCCAAAACCCATCAAACTGTGTAAAACCACTCAAAACAGAAAAACCCAAAACCCTACATTCCAATCAAACACTGTAAAACCACTCAAAAGAGAACATCTCCTCAAGGTGAAATGTGTTTACAAACACAGAGATATTACTGGTAGGACAGAGTCCTACCTTCAAACTGCTATCCCTCCAGGCTTCCTCTTTCAGTCCACAGAATCCTGCACTGACCTGCATTCCTTCTCCACTGACCTGCATTCCTTCTCCACTGACCTGCAAAAAAACAAAAACACAGTCAAGCACCAAAATTAAACAAAAATGCAAAAACTTCTAACAAAAAACCCCCTTACGGACCTGAAAGCAAGAGCTGAAAAACGCACAACTACAGAGCCGAATAAACCAACTAACGCACAACTACAGAGCCGAATCAACCAACTACAGGGCGAAGGTAAACCAACTCCCTCGCCAAGCATAAATACCAAACAGCCGACCCATAACCACACAACGCCTAAGAAAAACAACCAAACCGCCAAGGCTAAACCACCAGCAGAACTCATAAGAACAGGCAACGGTTTTCCACCACCCGCGATTGCACAGCACATCCAGCCGAACCAGGACCAGGGGAGCTCCACCCAGGCGAGCAGCGGCGCCATCGCCAAGGAGGGAGCGCGCGGACAGTGGCGGCGTAATGGTCGGGCATTGGAGCCAACCATCGCAACAATCGGAGAGCCGAACACCCTGCAACCAGACCCGGAGCGAAAATGAACTGTTTGCTGTCCAAGCTCCACAAAAACGCGGGAGGAGACCGGCTGGACCAGTTTCAAGACCGGCTGACCGGCTGCACGTGACCGGCATGCTTCCCGGCACTTGTCGTACAGGCCACCACGGATGTTGACGTGGCCGGTGCTGAGTCATTGCCGACGTGTTTAAGAACTGGCGCCTCTCCCCTAGTGCATAGCAGCATTGATATTAGAACCAGGACTTAATGCGAGTGAAAGGACTCTGTACTAGCAGTTAAGTGGCATTTGCTGAGTGGGCCGCAATTCATTGGCGTTGGATGCGAGAATTATACGTTTGGAACCCAAACACATGTCGTGCCATTTATTAATACAGACCTAATGACAACTGGCCTGTACAACTGTGCGTGAATTGCAATGTATTTTGCAATAACATTGTGAAAATATTAACCAATGAAAACTGAAAAAAAAAAAAAATTTAAAATTTAACTATAGCTAAACTACACAAAAACTCAAAATATATATTTTATCAACAAAAATTAAAGTTGCTATTAAAAAAACTTGATGCGTAGTATCCTGCCAACGATAAATACAACCAAAAAAAAAAAAAAAAAATTATTAATTTGCTTTTCAATTTTAAAATATGAAATAAAAAATTTCATAAAATCATTTATTACTAGAAGATGGATATTTTTGAAAATTCTAAATCGATTATACTATCTCATGAACTACTTTTATTTAGAACGTACAAATGGACAACTAGATTTAGGAGCAACTATTTTAGAAGGTAAACAAAAATAATAAATTTATTTTATTTTTTAATTAATATTATATATTAATTAGGTATACTGAAATATATTATAAGCCATTATAATATAAGTTAATATTATATATTAGTTAATTTAAAATTAGATGGCATTCATATATATATTATAAAATATATGTTTTCACATTACGAGTAGATATAATTTTTTAAATAGTATATATTTTAACTAGAAAAATGTACACTAAGTTTGTACATCTTTTTTTCTTTTATGCATTTTATAATTTTGGGTGAAATTGTAGCTTTTTTTGTTATTTAAAATGTGTATTTTTGGGTAGAGCAGATTGTGAGAGGGTGTTTTGTTAATGCACTTAGTGGTGCGGTTTTCGCAGTTCAAAAATCAATGGGCAAAAATTGCAGCCAATGCACTTTATAATTTTGGGTGAAATTTTAGTTTTTTTGTTATTTAAAATGTGTATCTTTTAGTAGAGCAGAGTGTCAGAGGGTGTTTGTTAATGTAGTTGGAAAATTAGTAGGAAAAAATCCAGCCATGCGCTCGTGTGGTGTGGCCTAGGTTGGGTGTTATCCTGAGTGAATTTGAAGGCTTAGATGCCCCTGGGTGCTACTCAAGCCACAAGTTAGGTGTGCTAGGTGTGCTAGTCCTCTTAAGACTAACATTGCCTAACAAACCACAAAAAAAAATATCTTTGAAATATTTAGATTATATAGAATTTGTACATGAAAATTTTTTATTTCAACAAAATTCTATAGAATTTTAGACATTTAATTAAAAAATATACCCAAAATAAACTCTCAAAACTTTTAGAAATTATATTTTTTATTTTAAACCTACCAATTTATTAATTATTAATTAAAAAAAGAAGACTACAACCAATCAAACATTAAATTAATTCTATTAAATATAATGCCCACTTTTTTTCCTCAACTCCAACCTGAAATAGTTGCTCTGGAGTATTTGACTTCAATTATAGTATATTCAACTTTTATCTAAATTTAAATGTAGAAAACTATCTTATTCTTTCTAAAATGTCATATTAAGCCGCTATCATAACCTTTAGGGGTAAAGCCTATCCCTCAACCTTGAGGAAGAAATCCCTCCATCTAAAGAGACCAATACTCCTAGATGGAAGAACTCTGGTCGTTTCACCCCTGTCGCATATTGGAGAGGAAGAGGCCATATCTCAATTATTTTTGTTCCAAGCAGATATAATAACCCTAAGCCTTTTTCCTAGGCTTTTTAAGAATGCAGCCCTTGTGGAATTGTTGGTGCTCGGCTTAACTTTGATGGGACTATTTGTGAGCAAGGGTTCTTATTATAGTATACTATTGGGAACGATATTATTTTATTGTATACTATTGGGAACGATATTATTTTTTTTTTTTTTTTTCCCAAGACATGAGAGAACTATATCCTTTGCCCTGTATCCTAAGATAAAGTTAGCATAAGCCAAACTCTTACAGAGAGACATGAAAATATCCAAAGCCAACTACAAGAAATGAGTGGCCTACCTCCCCAAAAATTCAACCACCTAGAAAACCTCCAGTTAGCAGCAACATATACTAGAACAATGATCAAATAGCAATTCTAGCAATTTTATGGTTTTAATCAGCAATAAAATAGAACCTAGCATGATGAAAATCGAGAGACATTCATTAAACCATCTAAGACATAAGAAAAACTAAGCCAAACAAAGACCTAAGAATAACCACCATAGTTAAGCATGAATTCCATAAACCAAGAAGCAATAAATCCCCTTTTATTGGAGAGCTAAGGTATTGATTGTGCGAATAAATGAATTGGTTGCAGTTAAGATGCAGGTTTGGGATGAGAATAAGAAAGCAATAATGAGGGGTATTCTCAGTTACGCATTGGACCTTCATTTACGAAGCTTTAGGGCAGTATGATGATGGTATCGAGTAAGTTTTGAGTGGGTCCCCAAGCTCTGTGTTTTCAGGTGACAGCTAGTGATCCTCATCTTGTTACGATTAGTGTGGTTCACTCAGCTATTATAGTGTTGGAACAGGGTCTCCCACAAAGCTGCGAAACTGGTCCATTTTGTATATTTCTGATTTTATTTAGTATAGTGCAGGGGTTTTGGGGTGGGTCAAAGCCCCTAAAGCATTGTAATTGGGTCAAGGGTAGACCAAGAGTCCGCAAACCATGCTTTGTGGACCATTGGAAGCATAGGCTAAAATAGTATAAGTAGTTGAACCTTTTTGAGTTGTAGGACAAGCTAAGAATGATAAGAGATTGCTGCTAAGTGCAAATCGATAGATCTGGTCAGGGTTTTCGGGTAAGGACTCCTGTTGCTGTGTGCGCGGAGGGCCTCTGTCCTACTGTGTGCGCAGGTTGGGTTTTTGGGGTTTTGTATGTAGATCTGAAAGATTAATGAATGTGGAAGTATTGTTGCCTATATGAATTCACTGGAATTGTTGTGATATGAATCTGTGACGTCTTGGTTACTTAGTATATGTTGTTGTTTTATTGGTTTAAGTTGCGAACATACTTGTGTACTTATTTATGCTGCGATATGGGTTTGTTCTACTTGCTTCATACAAGAATATCTGAAATAGCTATATATTGTTATATGAATTCTCGATCTGTTAAGTTTTGTGAGTAATATTGTTGTTGCGCATGTGGATGCGAAGGGAATCTAGGCTCGGTGATACCGGATTAGATCACGGTCATGGTGAACACAGCTCTGCTTGACTTACCTACCCTCTCCCAGGGTGTGGAAAACTGGTTCTAGCACCTACCCATACTACTTCGGGTGAGACTTTGGCCTGCGCAAGCAGGTCATTGCCGAAAGGGCCAATAGTATAGGGGTTTGTTGGCAAACCTTGAACATCTGAACCTGGGTCAGGACCCCTTGAGCCAATAAATGGTTCTATTGCCAGGACCTGGAGCATTTTGAGAGAGGGATCGGGTAATGCCAAGGTCGTACTGGAAGCCGAAGAGGAAGGAAATTGATGAATGGTTTGAACAGAAAGTTCAAGAATTTTCCATAAAAGAAAGCCGCAGTAAGAGGTTGACCACCGAAGAGTGGAAGAATAAGTACATTTTCACAAAGATCTACGAGATCTTCTTTGTAACGATTGCAATCGAGCTCCAGGAGTGGCTCGCAAGACTGGTCGAGTTTCAGAAGTGTTGGAAGGATGAGCGAATCATATATTGGACCCCCAAACTAATCCAACAGCTAGAAAATACTGATAGCAGCATCACTCGCACAATGGACCATTGGGTAGACAACGTGTTAGGAGGATTTGTAACTGAATTTTCCATCTATCAGTTTGTATCCTACTCTGAAGTAGAGCGAAGATTCTTCATGGGGTTCCGAGGTAAGTTCCTGAAGACTTTTTCATTATTGATCAAGATATTATTGTGCGAAAAGAGTATTTAGTGTAGCCATACCAAGTGAATGACCTCTGATCTGGACAGGAGTACAACGCGGAGTGGCAAGTACTATAGGGCCAACATAGAAGGATATCGATTGGCCTATAGTCCAGTAAGGGAAGCAGATGCGCAGAGTCCTCCAGCCATACCACTTTCAAATCAGCCTAGAGGTAAGAAATCATCGATCCCTCCGCCACCAGAAGACAACATGGTCGCGCACATGAAATTGTCGACCTTTAAGGGTGTGGGGGATGAAGATATGGATCAGTTCTGGTTTGTTGCAGGATCGGTATGGACTACGCATAATGTGGCTAGTGATGTGGTGAAAAGGGCACAACTTTCCCTTGCCTTCGAAGGAAGAGCATTGGACTGGTACATGGGATAAATCAGCCAAAACGCAAATGCAACCATTGAAGAAATTAAGAACGCTCTGAAACAGTAGTTCAAGAAACCTAAGTCCTACTCCCAAATTGTGGTTGATCTAAAGGATTTCAAGCAAGGACCTTCTGAATCTGTGTGGGAGGTTGATCAACAACTAAAGAAGGTGATCAGAGAAGGGGGATTCCAGTATGATGAAAGACAGCACAGGGAACTGTTTATTTCCATGTTGCTGCCTTACCTGTGTGTACCTATGGGTCACCAAAATTTTGAATCGCAGGAGAATGCCTTGGAAGGTGCCATGAACTTAGAAGCTACATCTCGGGACGAGACTCAGCTGAGTGTCCAACAGATCCAAGGACAGCTGGAAGCGATGCATGTAGAGATCCAGAACCTGTGAAAGGAACGAGGGGCAGAAGCCAACCCCGAACGATGGTGCATACGATGCCAGGTGAATGGGCACACCAAAGATAATTGTCCTCTATTAACATATTATGTGTAGGTCGGGGGACCGAGCCCATTGCGGACTAGGGAGGCTGCGGGACCTAGTGGGCCAGCACTCTGGTGCGATGATTGTTGCGTCGCAGGATTGCACGATACTAACCACTATCCCCGCCTTGCTGCATACATTCCAGAGGTAAAGCAGCAATGGTATCGATTCTGCAGATCGGTGGGACATGACGAACAGAACTACTGGACATATGATTTGATGACTGATCGAGGAAACTTATACATGGTACAATCATCACCAAGGACCCCCGTAGGTATAGGCGGCTCCCCATCAAGGGGCAGGGAAGGGGGACGCGGTGGAAGTGCAGGACGAGGACGAGGTCAGCTAATCTGCTATAACTGTGGAGAAGCATGACACTTTGCAAGGGACTGCTCGAACCCCACTAGGCAATCCTGCCGATATTGCAGACAGCTAGACCATGCAATTGAAGATTGCCTGATCTTGATAGCAAAAATGTAGGAAAATCAGTCAACACCTACGCAGAATGTGCAGAGAGTTAAGGCTGAGCTGCAAAGCAAGGATCCGAGTGTGAATGTGGTGACGCACAGCAGGATAGCCACCAGGGGACTTGAGGAGGAGGCTGTGATGGAACCTCTGATCCGTCAAGCCATTATCAAACAAGAAGGCATGGACCTAAAAAGGGGGAAATAAACATTTATCGCAGTGCGCAAAGACTTTGCTACGACAGAGGAAACTATTGCTCGGCCACCTACGAACCTCGAGGTAGATGAGGAGGTTGAGCCCTTTTGGCAGGCATGTATGAAACTGTTGTGCAACCCAAAGGTTGTGGAGAACCTTTAGGAATTAATAGATAGCTGCGCAACACGACCCAATCTAACCCCGAAAGTCAAGGATGTTCACAAACTATACAAGTATAAGAAACGCACCGGAAGAGAAATGCGGTTGTCTGCACAGATCAGTGACTACGAAATGAGCCAGGTTATTTTAGACCTAGGGTCGGATGCGAATGTGTTACCTAAGTAGACTTGGCTACGAATGGGAGAACCTAAGTTGGAATGGTCCACTATTCAGCTGCGCATGGCAAATCAACAGAAAATCATCCCGCTAGGAAGGTTGCCCAAAGTTACAGTGGACATCGCAGGAGTAAAGGCCCGTGATGATTTTGAAGCAATAGAAATTGTAGAAAATGCAGACCCCTACCCTACACTCTTGGGATTGGACTAGGCCATAGATATGGGCGGTATCATCAACCTAAAGAAAAGAAGCATGGTGTTTGAGAATAACGGCACAAGGGTGATAGTACCATTAGATCCTGCGGAAGGTGAACGATATACAGAGCCAGTACGCGATGAAGAGGAGGTGGATCACATTTACAAGTTGGTTGTGCAAGATGAAGATTGGATCAACCCCACGGCGGAAGGAGTACTCTGCTGGGAAAAGGACAGTGAATGCTTCTCTGACTCTGACAAGGAGATGGAAAATTGGCAAAACTGGTTGCATGATGTCTCAGCGCTGCAGTGTCTTTGAGTCACAAGGGACTTCTGTTGAATTTCCTAAGAGGTAAGAGACCTACCCTACTTTGATGGCTCTGGTAACATTAAGGAATTTTTGCAAGCCTTCGAAGCATAGGTTCCCAGGAGACGAAGGTTATGGGCCCTTAAGCTAGCCATGCATGGAATACCGACACGCTGGAGGGAGACGCAGAGGGAGGCATTCCAGGCTTGGGAGGAATGTCAGGATATGATGATCCTACGATTTGAAGCCCCAACCAATGTTCGAATCAAGACATTTCTTAGATCAGGAGATCCCCGTAAATGTCTAGTGGCTTGGAAGGACACCTGTCAGAAGAACATATCTTTGGTCGAGAAGTACTTTAGGAACAAGAATGTGTTGGGGGAGGATGCGCAGAAGACCCAAGTAGTTGACCCAAGCGTAGCAGGAATGTTGGGCACACCGGCGATGCGGAATGGCACCCTAACAACTGATAGGGAGCAGAAGTTACCGTTGAAGGGTGCGACCCCCTGGCAATTAATGAGGTGAAATTTGGGGAATTTTGACCATTTATCTGATGGTAATTTCTAGATGAAATATACCCTACCGTTGAGTGACCACAAGCACTATAAGAAGGACGGGGTAGCACAGATAAGAAATCTGCCTCCCTTTCATAGACTATATGTCCCACCCTTGTTGCGCGCAAACCTGAGCTCTACAATTCTCCTGGTCTGCCCTATCCCTTTCATGTCTGATTAGCCTATTCCTTCTGACAGTAGCCATCCAGAGTTGGGATTCCTTTTTCACACTAGGATGACGACCACGAACCCTACTGAACCTTTAGTACCAATAGAGCTGGAAAGTGAGGACGTAGTGGAGCTTGGGGCTGAGGACGAAGAAGTGCTCTCTACACCAGTCACCAAGAAGGGAAAAGAAAAAGCACAGGGCTTGGGGAAGCCCTCGAAAGCTGCAAAGTGGGCTGCAGGAATACCCAAGATGTCCCCAAGGAATACCAAATCCCCACGAACACCACTTCCGGATTAGGATGCACAAGAGGAAGCCCTGCCTGCCAATTCGATCAATTGGTTTCCCCCATTTATCCGGCCACGCTGGCCTTCCACGCACACGCCCAAAAACTTGGATATTTTGATCACCTACCCGCAAAAACCACTAACCCCAGACGAAGTCCCTGTCATTAGTGACCCTTGCGGATGGCTGCACGAAGTTAAATTCGATGACCACGACTTGGCGAATTATGAAGCCTTCCTAGAACTGGCCCCCGCACTATACTTTGACACAGCTCACACGAATGATGGGTCACCGTCATTCCTCAGTGCTGGGTATGTGGATTGGACGAATTTGGGCTCTTGAATCTGCTGGGAATGCCCCATTTTGGCCATTACAATGTCATGGACCGGCTGGCCCGATAACTGCTCGCCTTGATTCATGAGGGTTGCTTATGGATTTGGGACCAAGTCCTCATTGATGCCGCGCTAATTCACCGGATTACGGGCCTTCCCATGCAAGGGTCGCACCCTTTAGAACGGGTGGGCAAGAAATATGAAGGCGGGACTGCTGATTATGTGTGCCAAAAGTACAAGGTGGAGCGAAATACTCAGGGCTTTATCATCCAATCCATCAGTGACTGCGCTACGTAGATGGGTACCGTACTATTAACGTGCAAGCTAATGCGGAAGTGCCAGGCTGCAATTGTCCCTGCCTATGTCATTCGATTAGCAGCCCAGTGTACGAAGGGGCCTTCCTTAATTGGGCTCAATATTTATGTGATGAATTCCTGACCAATTTCCGCAAATATCAGGAACAAGGAAAGGCCTTTTTCTATTCTTGGTTACGGCTCCTCATAACATTAGTTGCATGGGAGGCCCCTGAAGAATCGGTCCTCCCTGAGCTCACTCCAGAAATGTGTGAAGGGGCTCGCTTCGCCCACCTATGGGACTCTAAGGACGCACAACGCGTGGAAGATAACCAATTTTTTTGGGTCCTATTCCAGAGCAGCTTGGTCGCAGCCATCAACTCCCGACCACGGTTGTCCCCATCAGTGTACAATAGGTACAAAAGTATTGCAGCATTCCAAGTTACGATGCACCACATACAGATCCGCAGTCTCAAGGATAAAACCTGGACGTCCCTCTTTTATATGGTAGCAGATGAGGACATTGACCGGGTGGTCGAACTATGGCCTCCTGCCTGGAAGATAGGCTTCAAAACCCCCACCAAGGAGACTGTGGGACCAAGCAAGAAGGGCTCGGACACAGTCACGAAGAAGAACGCGCCACCGAAAACCACCAGGGCCGAAATCCAGGTCGATCCGCCACCAACAGTAAACCTCGGAGGAACTAAGCGAACGGGCGAGCCTGATAAGGGGCCCCAAAAGAAGCAACGCGCGCAACGGGGAGAATACGATGCAACGACCACTTTGACCGACAGGGACCTCGAACAAATAGCGGACGCCGTCACAATGGCCACATAAGACAAATGGGTAGCCCTGGAGGAACACCAGAAGGTTGCCATTGACACCCTCCAGGCTGAGCTCCACACCCTACAGTTAAAGGCCGACACACTATAGGCTAGCATGACTCAGGTACAGCCTCCCTTGGTACCCATCCATACAGTGCTCACCATAAAGGAAAGCCACCTCTGTGTTATACCTAGCACTGCCCTTGTGATCAGTCCACCAGTACAACTCCAGATAGACGCAAGGTTGCAGCTGGATCTAGCCACGCTGACCCATGATGCATTACAGGGCCTCCACACCGCGATATTCCAGGAAATTCGCCATTGAGACGAGCAGGTGCACCAACAACTAGGGGTAGCTGAGCAGACCATCGCGCAACAGAACACCGAAGTACGTCGCGCCGTCGCACAACACGAGGAGCTCGAAACATTAATCCACCAACTATGCATAGAGGTTACATAGGAGATCTCGGCCGTAGCCACCCCCTAGGCTAAAATTGAAGGATTGGTTGTAGCATTGAAGGTGTCAGGGACAGATATACAGGTTGTAAAGACACAATTGGAGCAGCAAATCATCGACTTATAGGCCAAGCTGCAGCCCGAAACACCTCCGGAGGTACACGCCCAGTGCGTTGCGCTAGTAACCGAGGCCACTAACACCATTATAGGTCAAATTTATTAGGGTGCTCGGTTACTCAAAGATGCTATGCAGCTTTGGACCAGGATTCAGCGCGATCCGATCCTCCAGAGAATCAATCAGGACTTGCGGCAGAAGGAAGAAGCTTTCGATCAGGTCAAAGCTACATTGCCCTCTTTAGTCCCTGCTTAGCGTCTAGCACGCTTGAAGACTAGCCATGCTCTCCAGGATGAGATTGAGGAACTCCAGCGCAAGAAGCATGCCATCGCGGAACGATTGAAACCTTGGGCCGATACAACCCTCCATCTCTCATAGGATACCGAAGTTGCAGTCAAGTGACTGAATCAGACACTGGAAAGTGTCACTGCGGCAATTGAAGGACCGACATCCCAGAAGCTCGTAAATATTGCGCAAAATGCTACTGCTCAGAGCCAAGAAGTACTGCCCCCATTGATCACTGCCATCAACATTCTACGTGCACAGGTGGACACCCCACCATTGCAGTGACTCGGGACGAGTCACAAGATTGTGTTGGGGGACTGTCGGAAGAGGGTCTCCCACAAAGCTGCGAAATTGGTCCATTTTGTATATTTCTGATTATATTTAGTATAGCGTAGGGATTTTGGGGTGGGTCAAAGCCCCTAAAGCATTGTAATTGGGTCAAGGGTAGACCAAGAGTCTGCAAACCATGGTTTGCAGACCATTGGATGCATGGGCTAGAATAGTATAAGTAGTTGAATCTTTTTGAGTTGTAGGATAGGCTAAGAATGATAAGAGATTGCTGCTAAGTTCAAATCGATAGATTTGGTCAGGGTTTTCGGGTAAGGACTCCTCCTGCTGTGTGCGGAAGTTGGGTTTTTGGGGTTTTGTATGTAGATCTGAAAGATTAATGAATGTGGAAGTATTGATGCCTCTCTGAATCCACTGGAATTGCTCTGATATGAATCTGTGACGTCTTGGTTACTTAGTATATGCTGTTGTTTTATTGGTTTAAGTTGCGAACATACTTGTGTACTTATTTATGCTGCGATCTGGGTTTTTTCTACTTGCTTCATACAAGAATATCTGAAATAGTATTTTTATATGAATTCTCAATCTGTTAAGTTTTGTGAGTAATATTGTTGTTGCGCATGTGGATACAAAGGGAATCTAGGCTCGGTGATACCAGATCAGGTCACGATCAGGGTGAACGCAGCTCTGCTTGACTTACCTACCCTCTCCCAGGGTGCGAAAACCTGGTTCAAGCACCCACCCATACTACTTCGAGTGAGACTTTGGCCTGCACAAGCAGGTCATTTCAGAAAGGGCCATTAGTATAGGGGTTTGTTGGCAAACCTTGAACATTCGAACCTGGGTCAAGACCCCTCGAGCCAACATGTAGCGATTCTCGTCATGTTATCCTCTGCAACCAGCACTAACAAGCTCCAGTCAACTAGGCAGTAACTATTGTCGAAACGTGTCTATCCTGATCTTGGAAACTATATTGATTGTACAACAAAAAAGAGCATTAAACCCTGAGAATCTCCACCTCAAGCATAAAAAATTCAAAGCTTATACAACGTCAGTTGATTCAGTTGAGTAAGAATACGAATCAATTGCTTCTATTGACCCATCACTATCTCGTCTAGTATATTGATAGCATGTTATATATTCATACCTACCAAACAAAAAGGTACCAAAATCCAAATCATAGCCAATATTTAAGGTGGTAAAGGTACAACTAGTTGATCAAGTTAAAGCACACAGAGAAGAATCATCATAAGAAGGAAAGGCAACATGAAGAGAGGAAATAGAGGTAGCATTAGTATGAAAATGAGATAAAAAAATTAGTTGCATATCCAGATACAGACATAGATTCAGTAGCAGGTCCCTATTCCTAGAACAAGTTTGAGTCCAAGTTTGAGGGCTAATAGGATTAGATTCCATAGTAATACCCACCAATGAAGTAGCAGTACCACCATATAGAATGCACTTGATGAAAATAGATATAGAGCCCTCATCTTGCCTAGTTTTATTTGTTTACCCAGTAGCAGATCCTCTAGTTTTAGAGCCAGAGCCTCATCGTGGGTCCCTCCTTGTTTCAGAGCCATAACCCCTTAATAATGAGTGGATCAAGTAGCATCAGTTGCACAGAAATAGTTAGCAAGGGTTGAAGCATTTGAGTCAGTTTAATAACTTCTTTTAGCCCTCGTAGCATATTGAGTTCTGGATACATATCCAACTGGGGTAGATTAATTTTTTTTCAGAGATCCATATCCAATGGAGCTTTAGTAGTTTCAGTTGAACCAGCCCCACTGCCACCCATACCCATAGTAGCAGAAAACAAGCAACAATAAAGCCAGAAGCAGACATGGAGGTAGTGGTTTCACCTGCAAAAAATCAAGAAGTAGCACAACAAAGGTTGCAATCCCACTCGTTGGAGAGTCAGCTTCACTTGAAGAGGAAAGAACGAAGGTAAAGGTGGAAGTGCTATCATTATAAAAAGAGGCTATGGCATTGGCATAGACGACAGGAGTTGGAATTTATGTCGCAAAAAAATAACCAATTCAATCAGTCCAACTCCAATTGATTGAGAAGCACCTCATCCTGCGTACCTCCCTATCCCAACAGGCTTATTAATGTAGGCATAAATCACCCGCCATCAAACTAACATTATCTTGTCCATTCACAAAACTAGGTAAAAAAATAAGTCATATGAACAACTTATGTAATATATGCCCTCCTCTCCTCTTTGAAAATCTCACTAGAATGTTCAACCCCTATCCTAGCCACATCCTCACAGCCTCAAAGCTAGATGCTATAGTACCGTCAAGTCCATTGTGCTTCCATATTGTATTGACATTTTTCCTATGATTGAAAAACTGATGAAAAATACTCTGAAGTATAATCTCGGCCAAACCACTCTACTTTTAAGTCTCCAGGCTGCCTCCTTATCAGCCAACAATTTTTTTTTATGTTGCTCCAATTGAATTACTAAATTTTGAAAATATTTATTAGGATGACCAACCACTTCTTGACTATACAGAACTTATGACTACTCCTCTACCTCCACCTTCTCATCCTTAATTTGTTTATCTTGAGACCATGAGACTGCTTCCTGCTTAAACTTATTGATATTGTTAACAAAATGAATTGATGCAGATTCAAAACTAGAGACATCAAAAGGGGCTCACTGATTAAAAAAACCAAGAAATCAAAATACTCCTTGATGAGCTCCATCATTAGACATATTTAGAGGGGTTAGTGGTCACATTTTTTCCTTCTTAGATCTTTTTTTCTTGCATTTTTATTATTATTTGGTTTTATGATGCTAGTATAGGTGGCAATTAAGGATAACATACTCTGAGTGCCTAATATGAGGTTGAGTGTAGAAAATCATGAATTATTAGCATTTTTATAAGGATTTTATCATAAATACTTGGAGGAGACAATAAAGAGAAATTATAGGAGGATTTTCCACCCTCCTTAACTCTCAAAGGCAGTCGAAGGATCCCAAATATTCTCTCCATAAATTCGAATTCCAAAGGCAGTTGAAGGATCCCCAAGGATTCTCTCCAGCAATTCGAATTCCAGAGGCAACCAAGCAACTCAAAGAGGAGTGCACCTAATATTTGTTTAACTGTGATATTTCCAAAGTACCTGGACCCTGGTAGTCCAGTTGTTGATGTGGATATAGATGGTTTCATAGTCCCCAACACTCTGATTGATCTAGGGGTTTCCATCAATATCATGACAAAGGGACTTTGAGGAAAACCACAACAGTTCTGTAACTTGCAAATCGGTCCACAGTAACTCCGGAAGGAATTGTTGAGGATGTTATGGTTAGCATTGACTCTTAGGAGTATCCTACAGATATCCTGGTCCTGCAACCAAAAACTAAGTTTAATGGTTATCCCTTCATCTTAGGGAGACCTTGGTTAGCCACTGCGGATGCTTATATTAGTTGTCGAGTTGGAAACATGACTATAAAAAATGGGCCTTTGTCTAAATAATTGGTGTTATATCCTCCATCCCAGCCTTCCATTGATCATGATATCCCTATATGGTTGGAGGATAAAGAATATGAGTTGTATAACACTTCCCCTATGTGTATCGTAGATGTTATTCTTAGAGGGGAGCAGCTTGATGAAGATTAACTCATCGACCATGCCATTCAAAACCAGTCCTCCACTAACATTCTTCTCGAAACCTTAGTCAAAGAATCTGAAAGCCAACCTTGGATGGAAGTAAACTCAGTTGAGTCAACCTCTGAAACCACCAAGGCTATTGAGTTTGGCCCATCCAAATCTCTGAAAATCAATCCAAACCTCTCGAATGAAGAAGAGACGCAGATATGCCAGCTTTTGAAAGAAAATATTGAAGCATTTGCTTGGGATTACAAAGACATGAAAGGGGTGCATCCTTCAATATGTAGACATCACATTTACATAAAAGAAGGATGCAAGCCTGTGAGACAACCCCAAATAAGGATGAACCCGGCTCTGAAGGACATAGTCAAAGAAGAGCTGCAGAAACTATTGGATGCAAGGTTCATATATCATATATCTGACAATGAGTGGGTATCTCCTCTCGTCCTAGTCCCAAAGAAGAATGGGAAGTGGAGAATTTGTGTTGACTATCGAGAACTTAATAAAGCACTAAGAAAGACGATTTCCCTTTTCCCTTTATAAACCAAGTCCTGGATGGCCTTGCGGGGAAGTAGTTATTTTCCTTAGATGGGTTCAGTGGGTACAATCATATTCAAATCAACCCTGAAGACCAGGATAAGACTAATTTCACCTGCCCTTGGGGTACCTTTTCTTATAGAGTGCTACCCTTTGGGTTGTGCAATGCTCCAACTACCTTCCAAAGAGCTATCCTAAGCATATTTTTTGAGTTAGTCCATGAATCTGTCAAAATATACATGGATGATTTCACACCATATGGGGATGACTTCCAAGAAGCTCTCTCCAATTTGGGTAAAGTACTAAGAAGGTGCATTGAGATGCATCTCTCCTTGAGCCCAGAAAAGTGTGAATTCCTGAAGAAAGTATGGGTTGTATTAGGACACTCCATATCCCAAGTAGGAATATAGGTAGACCCGAAAAAAAGCACTATCATCAAAAGGGTACTTGCTCCTCAAAAGCAGAAAGATGTCAGGAGTTTCTTAGGCTTAGCTAGTTACTATAGAAGATTCATGAAAGATTTCAGCAAGATGGATTTGCCATTATTTGGGTTATTGGCCAAGGAGTCTGAGTTTATTTGGTCCGGTCCTTGTCAAGAGGCTATTGAGCAAGAACTTGTCCAAGGCTGAATTGAATTATATTGTTATTGAGAAGGATATGTTAGCCATTGTCCATGCTTTGAAAAAATTTAGGCATTATGTAACTGGATATCATACCTTTGTTCACACTGACCATGCAACCATCAAGTATTTAATGAACAAACAAAATGTTAATGCTAAGATAATTAGATGGTTGTTACTTCTGTAGCAATTTGATATGACTATTGTTGATAAAACTAGAAAGGAGAATGTTGTTGCAAATATTTTGTCCAGGTTATCTCTCCCTGCAGGTGAAGAAGGAATGGTGGATGACCAGCTGCCAGATGAGCATCTCTTTGTTATATTAGGACTCTCACCATGGTTTTCTGATATAGCCAACTACTTGGTTGCTGGGAGACTCCCTCCTAATCTTACACTCAAGGAGAGGAGCAAAATCATCATAAAAAGTTCCCTTTTCACATGGATTGGGGGAAACCTTTTCAAGCTAGGGCCTGATAAAATCCTAAGGATATGTGTGAGGGAGGAAGAATTTTTTGATATCCTCTCTGAATGTCATGAAAACTCATGTGGAGGCCACTTTGCTGCAAAGAGAACAACTTACAAAGTTTTTCAGGCAAGATACTATTGGTCTACCCTTCACCAAGATTCCAGAAGATACACCAGCAGGTGTGACCAACACCAAAGGATGGGGAAACCCACGCAAAGGGATGATATTCCTTTTCACCCTCAGGTGGCTCTTGAGCCATTTGACAAGCGGGGCATGGAATTTGTTGGACCTATCAATCCACCATACGGACAAAAGAAGTATATCATAGTCTGAACTGATTACCTAAAAAAGTGGGTTGAAACAAAAGCAGTGAAGGTAGCAACCGATGAGAAAGTAGCATATTTTCTGAGGGAGAATGTGTTTTACAAGTTTGGGCACCCCAAAGAAATATTCACTGACCAGGGGGAACAATTCACCTCTCACCTCATTGAGAATATTTTGAGGAAGCACAAGATTAAGCATAGAACTTATACTCCCTATCACCCTCAGGTGAATGGCCAAGTAGAAGTAACTAACCAAGCTTTAGAGAGCATCCTCACCAAGGTTGTGAGCAGCAGCAGAAAAAATTGGGCAGAAAGATCGGTAGAAGCTACTTGGGCCTACAACACTACTTGGAAGACAACAATAAGATTCACTCCTTATGAACTAGTCTATGGTAAGAAGGCTCTACTTTCAGTTGAGTTTGAATTCAATACTTTAAGAATGGCAACTGAATTAAATCTAGATCTATCAAACACCCAAAAAGAGAGGTTACTGCAACTAAATGGATTGGATGAGTTCAGAATGCAAGCACTTCTTCACACGAAGGTTGTTCAGCTGCAAAGGAAGGTCTGGCATGACAAGAACATCAAAGAAAAGACCTTCCAAGAAGGAGATTGGGCGTTTTTGTATGATTCAAGGTTTAAATATTTCAAAGGAAAGCTGATGACAAGATGGTTGGGACCTTACACAGTGGAAAAATGTTTTGATAATGGCGCAATTCAAATCAGAACCATATATGAGGAAGGAATCCCTTTGCTTGTTAATTTTCACAGACTTAAATTTATAAGAAGCTTTTGTTAAGGGCAGAGTTCATAAATTCAATAAGCAGAGAGGTGTATGTGATGGGAAACTCCATAGTTTCCCATACCTCATGGAAAAAAAAATGGAAAAGAAAATAAAAGAAAAGAAAAGAAGAAGAAGAAGAATAAGAAGAATAAAGACCCATCGGTTAAAACCTTTCTGAGGCACCCAAGGCAAGCTTGTGGGTTGAAAACCTCGATGGAGGCAGTGCACTTGCTCAAAAAAAAAGAGAGAGAAAAAAAAGGGAATAAAGATCCATGGGTGAAAACCTCTCTGAGGCGCCCAAGGCAAGTTCGTGGGTTGAAAACCTCCATGAAGACAACCCACTTTCTTTAAAAAAAAAAACAAAAAAAAATACATCTGCATCTTTGTGTTTTCTGTGTTTGTTGTTTTGCAGGTTATTAATGGTTTCTAGAAACACAGGGAAGCATTCATCTTCTCTCCCCTTTTATTTTACCATCTATCCCATCATTCACTCCATTCATTTCCATAACTCCTTCCATCACCTCCATACACCATATTCCTCCATTCCTGAGCACAATGTAGCAAAAGAAAGCAATCCACAAACTACTACAAACATCAAGAAGTTCCTTAAAAAAAAATTCGTTCACGGACTGCAAAGAAAAACAAGGAGGAGTTGATAAAGTAGACCCTAGGAAAGACAGGAGTGCCACCCATGGAATCTGGAGCAACCCCATGCGACATCTACAACGGGAAGAAACAACAAGAAAGATCAATATCTCACTCGAAGAGTTTCTCATTCAACAAGTTGCTCATTCAGAAAACAGGAAAATAAGGAAGAACACAACATACAAGAGGCTTGTCTCCAAATTTCAGCTCTTGCAAATGCCTTGACAACAACAGGTAAAATTAGGTATAGCTTCTCACCCCTTTCTATGCATCCATAATAGTAAAAAATAATTAAATTTGCAGATTTAGAGTTTAAGGGGCAGATTGGTGGCCAGTTAGCTTAGTCACCATCGTGAAGTATGACTAGGGATAACTGCAAGGTCACGCCACATGGGCATGCAAAAGAAAAAATTTAAATCAAGTGGAGTAGAGGAGAATGAGGGGAGGAAACATGCAGTCCATCATGAATTAACAGAGAGAAGGAAACCACGGTCTCTAATGAAAACTAGAGCCGAGGCCGAGTTACCTAAGCGCTCCAAAATTAGCTGCGCAATCTAATAAAAAGAGATCATGTCTCATCCAAACCAGAGAATTGAGAATTTTTGAGGGAAAGAGACCGAAGGGAGCCCGCAACACAGCAGTACCGAGAGTGGGTTGTGTATTTGAACAACGTGCAACAACAGCAACAATATAACAACATCACCAACAGTCGATCTAGATTCTGAATTATACCGCACATCAGACACAGTAGCAAGGGACCAAGGGAAGATTTTATAGCAACCCAAACAAGGAAGAATTATACTCATAACCTTAGAGAAGAAGAAACAAAAGAAGAACCAGAAGAAGGAGAGGAAGAGACAAAGTGCCAAGGAAAAATGGAAGAGATGGCAATAGAAGTCATAGAGGTAGAGTGAGCAAGAAGCAGGCTCACAGCACAACACTGCATCCTCTCAAGGCAAAGAGGTAGTTGCCACCTTAGCTCCTCTGAGCGCAAAGAGAAAAAGGCAGCCCTCTATGTATTTCAGAGCTGACAAGAGTCAGAGGATAAGTCAGAGAGCCAGAAACTCCTCCCACAAGCTTGATTATCATTGAAGAATCACCAAGAGAGGAGGAAAGAATTGAAGAAACAGTTCTGAAGGAGCAACTATAGAAGGCACAGGCAGAGAATGTAGCACTGAAGGAGAAATTGCAGCAAAAAGGGCAGCAATTAGCCACCATGGCAGACTTATGCATAGAATCCCTTTAGCACAAATTCCCTTCTGACTCAAGATTTCGTATACCTCAAGGAGCAATGGCTCCTATTTCAGATCAAAACTCTAGCCTCCCATGGATCACTACCTTTCCAAGATTGTAGGCAATTCATGGATTTCTACAAGCAAGCTAACATGGCTGATCAGGAAAAAATGGTAGAGTTTTATGTGAATAACCTTGTGCTGACAAATCTGGATACTTGGGACCCCAATTCCACAATGGGGGATATGCAGCTAATGGCTCTAGCATTTTGGATGACGAATGAGGACACTAGAGAAAAAGACATATGGGGGGTCATGGGAAGAAGAATTAGAGAACCCCTATATATCATACCAGAATTTCTCAGTCCAAGAGGAGTCATCCTTAACCATCGAGAGATTGAAAGGGACCCTACACTAGTTTAAAGCTACCTTCGGACTCAAACATAGGTAATAGGCCACTTTGATGATGTTTCTAGGCAGATAGAAGATGAGTGAATTATGGCCAGCCAGAGGAGATGGAACAACCTCCCTCACAGCCTCAAGAACATGGAGTACCATACTCTAGAAAGACTAAGGGGTGCATTGGAAAGGGCACCATTATATAAGAGGTCCATGCAGGGAAAAAATATCCAATGGTTGGGACTAAATTTCAACCCACCATTGCTAATGGGGCTAGATGATGAAAATGACACAGATGCACAAGATAGAGAATGGGAGAATGTAAAAAAGAATAATGTTTTTTACCCCCTTGGGGAATCTCCCACAGTTTTTCCTCAGGAAATTAGGGGGGTTGTCAAAGCCTTGAAGGAAATGCAGGAGGAGGATTAGTTTCTCAGAGGATGAGAAACCATTCAGTAGGGAGGTGATGATGAGCTCCATCATTAGACATATTTGGAGGGGTTAATGGTCACCTTTTTGCCTTCTTAGATCTCTTTTTCTTGAATTTTTATTATTATTTGGTTTTATGATGCTAGTATAAGTGGAAATTAAGGCTAACATACTCTGAGTGCCTAATATGAGGTTGAGTGCATAAAATCGTGAATTATTAGCATTTTTATAAAGATTTTATCATAAAGACTTGGAGGAGACAACAAAGAGAAATTATAGGAGGATTTTACACCCTCCTTAACTCTCAAAGGCAGTTGAAGGATCCTAAAGCTTCTCTTTAGCAATTTTAATACCAAAGGTAGCCGAAGGATCCCCAAGGATTCTCTCTAGAAATTCTAATTCTAGAGGCAGCCAAGCAACTCAAATAGGAGTGCACCCAATCATTGTTTACTTGGAGTCAAGTGGACTCAATTACCATTTTATAGGGAGTTGTTGGTAGCTTCCTTGTAGAATAAATAGAGTAGAGATAGAGCTAGGAAGGGGTCGATTCTATTCGGAACTTTGTTGCAAGCTATTAAGCTTTTTTATTATTTTACTCAGTGATTAAACTTTAAAAAATGTATGAAGCTATTATTTTATGAAATGAGCAGATTTATTTCACTTTACTTATTTAAGTTTCAGTGAGCTAGGCTCGTGGGTTAGGGCTCAATCCATGTGCCTCAGCCTCTATGCTGTATTTGTTCTTTGCTTTTTGTCATTTAATTAGTTCTTCTTATGGTAGTTTCATTGTTGTTTAGTTTTGCTTTCAGTGTGCTGCTGTAGGTTTCATTTGCTTGTGACTATTAGAATAGAGGAGAAAAACCAAAAAGTTGTGGATCAAGACCCCTTCTCATCTCTTTCAATAGAGCTTGAGGAGGGCGAACCGTCCCACATACCCAAAAACAGATTTCTGTTCATTGTTCTAAGATTAAAAGTAGAGTTGCATTACCACTTTTCGGTCTTCCTTTGCACTTTATTTTTACACATTTTTCTGTTTCTTTGGGCATAAGTTAGTAGGGTGATTGCAGGAATTATTGCTAAATTCCCAGAGCAGCTCCGTGGTGCTTCCCGTTTCATTCTCCATCTTTGTTTTCATGCTTCCAACCACCTCGATTACTCTCTATTCCCTCCTTTCATTACAATTGTCGCTCTTTTTATTCACAAAACACTTGAAAAACCTTTAAAGTTTGACCTCCGCCTTTCCTCCTCGAAATTCCCACTATCGCATTTCACACTTTGCAACTTTTCCTGGACAACATTTCCACTACTCCTCAAACTTTGCGATATTGCGAACTGCGATATCACATTTCACATTTCGCAACTTTTACCACATCGCAAATCGCAAATCGCAAATCACAGCTTTTTCCCCACCGCACTTCGCACTTCGCATTTCATCGCACTTCGCACTTCGCAACTTTTACCCCATCACATTTTGCACTTCGCAACCTTTGGCTTTTTTGTATTTCGCACTTCTCAACGTCTTTCTTTTTCTTTAAGATTTATTGCTCCTTTTCGCCGATTGTAATAAATCCGCTACATCCCACATCGCACTTCGCATCATTTTCCTTTTTTCTTTAAGACTTACCAATCCTTTTCGCCGATTGCGATAACTCCGCCGCATCGCACATTGCACTTCGCATCATTTTCCATTTTTCTTTAAGACTTACCACTCCTTTTCGCCGATTGCGATACTGTCATCGCACTTCGCCGCCAATCCCACCGCAACTTTTCCTGAATAGCACTTCCGCTATCCCTCCAACTTTGCAATATTGCGATTGCGATATCGCATTTTGCACTTCGCAGTTTTTATCCCATTGCATTTCGCACTTCATATTTTTTTCCCCATCGCACTTTGCAAATCACACTTTTTATTTTGTTCCTTTAACACTTACCGCTCCTATCTGCCGATTGCGACATCGCCCTGTACTCCGCCACTTGTCCCACTGCCACATTATCTGCCGCATCGCATATCGCAAATCACACTTTTTATTTTGTTCCTGTTAACCTTTATCACTCCAAACGCCGATTGCGATCACCCTCCATCGCAACTCCGCCATCGCACTTTTTACATCATTCCACTCCAAATCCTTTTTGCGCCATAATAAAGCTTTAATAAGGTTTAAACCTACTCTTTTCACTTCTAAGCCTGGTTTCATGTGTTTATCTATCCATTAGCACCTTTACCCCTTTCTTCTCCAAGCTGAAAATCATCACTTCTTCAATTAGAATTAAGTCCTGGATAGCTTAGCTGTATGGATAGAAGCATGGTAGATAGAGCATAAGATAAGTAGGGTGTGTTTAGTCGGTTGGCCAAGTTTAGTGTGGTTTAAATTAGTTTCCTTTCAACAATTTAAGTTTATTTTCCTTCTTGTCATTTCTTTTCAACAATTTAATTTAGTTTCTTTCTGTCATTTCATTTCTTCACATTAAATTAATTTCATTTCCGTTATTTCCTTTCTGCAAATTAAGTTGGTTTCCTTTCTGCCATTTCCTTCCAACAATTTAATTTTCAGTTTTTATCATAGTTTAAGAAATAACACCCTTTCGTAAAGCAGAAGAGGATGACATGAACAGAATGCATCTACTGTGTATATAGCACTGTCACCTCCAAGTTTGTACGAACCCCGGGTTGATAAAGTAAAGTAGGGAAGCTCCTGGGAGTTGTAGGACCCTTGATGCAATACCAGGGCTCACCACTCCTAGCCAAGAGAGTTGAATTTGAAAGGACTTGGAGGTTTCCTCCCAACTTTTACAACTTCAGATAGAAAAAGGAAATGATCATATTCTCCCCCTGTACTAACCCATTGTCTAAATTTTTCCTGATAATTTATTAGAGACTCTAAGATAAGGAACCTGTCTGACATTTTAGAAATTATCTCCCCCCCAGTCCTATTCCTTAAGGTATGACTAAGTTTTGTCGGTTCAATATCATACAAACCTTTATCCTCTAGCTTCCTCAACAATAAAATCAGACAGACTCACTCAGCAGGTCCCCAAATAGAAGACAAACCCAAGGAAAATTTCAAGTCACCACCAATGAGAATATTCCCTTTACTAAGTAACTCCATTCTTAAAAAATCCTCAAAAGGAACCCTATTAGCATATGGACCATAAATTTTTAGCAAAGTGATCTTGTTCCTAAGCTCCTAGGAATACATGACTGTGACCAATAAAAAATAGGATATTAGACAGATGAGCGATAGATCCAGAGAAGAACCATCCCTTTGTGCAGATAAAGGAGCATTCGCAGGGACACGAAATAATTTCCACCGATATATCAGTGGAAAGACTTATCCAACCGATAGAATTATTTAGCAGGGGATGTATATTCCCATTTTTGGATTAAAAGAAATAGATTACTTGGAATATTTTTGGATTTAAAGAAATAGATTACCTGGCAGAGGTTGTATATGTTAACCTTTGGATTTAATCAAATAAATTATCCAATCCAACGGTGCATATGACATATGCATCCCATCAAATAGATTATCCAAAGGTGGGCATAATTGTGGTGTGGCACACGTGATAACTCTTGCCCTATCGACCACTGCGAATTTCGGAAGAAAGCTCACCATATTGACCCTCAACCATAGGTTCTGCCCCTCTCATAGGCTCCTCACCACAGATATTGACATCCCTAGCCTCCAAGGCTGCCACCAGAGAAGCATGATGAGAGGTAGAGAAGCATGATGAGAGGTAAGCTCTTTTGGAGTAGAAACCTTCCCCTTGTCACCCTCTATTTTAAGGTGAGCAGTCCCTCCTAGACGATGGCATTTGAAGTCACTACGTCCCCTTATCACCAAATACATGGCCACCACCGTGCCGGGCCCCGAACTGAAGATGAGGCCATCCTCAAAGCACAACTCTTTGATCTCTTCTATACCCAGTTAAGGTAGAGGGGCATGGATTCAGATAAACAAGAATTGAATCCAAAGAAACAAGCTTAGTTGGATAGCTTAGTTGAATCCATGGCGAAAAGGAAGCCAATCTAAAACTATTTGAAAGAAAATATCCTCTGTTAATCGACCTTTGTTAGTTCCCAACCATAAAATCTTACAATTTCCTTCCACCTTGCCTTCTCAATATCAAAATTAGGGTGCCCTGTGCGTCTGTAATAGGGAATGAGGTACATTAGGAAGGGGAACCTTACCTTGAATCCAATGCCTTCCTTAAATCCAATGCAATTAAGATGATCCTCCGGATACATATAGGATAGATATGGCCAACACTACTTCATGTTTCATGTTTAGGTATCAAAATTAGTTAAACATGTAAGGTGTTTATTTTACTTTATTAATTTTTAATAATGATATTTTTAAATTTAATTATTACTTTTTCAAAATTTAGTTATAACTAATTATTACCGTATCATTTTTTTTAGTTTTTAAATTGTATTTTAGCATTCATGCGATATATCTATTATTATTTTCTAATGTTTAAATTTTGATTTGTCTTAAAACCATTTTGATAATACATAGAGATTTTACTTTATTTTAAGATCATTTTAATAATATATAAAGATTTTATTTTTAACCTATATTTTATTTATTTATTATATTATTTAAGATCATTTTAATAATATACAAATATTTTATTTTTAATCTATATTTTATTTATTTAATAAATTGTTTTAAACTATTTTAATGGTATTTGAAACTTCATAAATTTATTTGTTTTTTTATATTTTGAAGAATTAAGATAGGTTTTTTCACATATTAATTACAAATTATTTATTTGCATACATAATATATGATTTAGTATACAAAGTTTTATAAAATTAATTAATCATAATATTTCTCAATTCTCTATAATAATTAATCATTTTAACAATAAAAAATATATTTTGACAATAAAAATATCTCTTTTTTCTTCTTATTTTCCTGCTCAAAAAAAAATCAACATACTTTTTATTGGAAAAAAAAAAAATTACACATATCAAAGACCAAAGGTTAAGTTCTACGGTGTGTAAAATCCAATATTCACAAAAATATGTAGATACATACTTACTTTAACTTACTATTTGACTATGTAAAATGTAACATATAGAAACTTAAAGAGTTATGATCTTGAAATTGACTAACATATACAACAAAGAGAAAAATGAATGTCCCACATTAGAAAGAGAAGAGATTATGTAAAGAGAAGATTCCAGGTCCTCTTGAAATGTTGTTAGCATAGGCTGAATATATTATCTCCCCAATTTAATATTTGTTGCCCACCTTTGATAAGGCATCCACAGTACCATTTTGTTCCTTGTATATGTGAAAGAAGGTCACCCCATGAAAATGCTCAATCAACCTCCATATTCTTTGCATCTAATTTGAAAGAAAAGGAGGGTTGAAAGTATACTACCTCGACACCCATTCTATAACCCCCTTTGAATCTCGAAATATATCCATAGTCTTTGTATTCAATCAATTTGCACAATATAGAACCCCCCATAGAGCCAAAACCTCTACACGATTATTGGATCCTACATTGCCACTCCACTGAAATGATAATAAAAGTTTAGCTTCAAAACAATGTGTTACCTACCACTTCATGGGTAATATCCCTAGGAGATTTTTTTTCTCCGTGATGGACCTCAACCGATAGCCAGTAGCCCTTTGCAACCCTCAACTAGCTCGTTGTGTCATTTCTCCGACACCTAATCCATCCATGTGGTCCCTCACCCATTTGTATTGATCGTATGACCCTCCCGAACCTAAAGGTATGTCTTTTAATTTGGTAATTGAGTATTAGGTTTACTTATCATGGACACTTATGGGCATGGTTTGATGGGGGGATTCGGCAGAAAGAGTGGGCTTAGTTTGTGCTTATGTCCCCTTGACCTCTTTTGGATGTTACCCTTAGATTTTAGTCTTGTGGGATCTCCTTTATTGACCATTTGGTTTTAGGGTGGTACTACTTGGGAAACCCCGACTTTAGTTGCATGGGCCTATTCCATTATCCATATATACTACTCCCTTCCATTCACTATACCCCAATTCATCATCTCTCCCACCTGGGTCCACATTTTCTCACTAGGTCCACATAGGGTTAGGCTCCCCATTACCTTTCCCCCACCTTGGGTCAGGCTTGGAATGATGCTTCAAAGGTTGAAGCAGCTGAAAATAAAATTAAATGCATGAATGACCACATTCAATAGGGAAATCTACCACAAGATGAAAAAATTGGTCGAGACAAACATAATTAGCACGTGGGAAAAAGCGAATGCATGAGCTTCTACCCCATACCCATGGCCAACACCCTGGTTCTATAAGCCTTAGATGAGCCTTCTTTATCATTCAGGAACTCAAGATTGTCCCAACCCCTAGAGGGAAATGAACTGCCCTACCAAAAAGGGGGTAATCATTGCTATATCTTACACATCATGATGTAATCTTCAGTGATTTACTAGCTAAGGAAAATCAACATTTTTCAGTAGTTGAGCAATAGAGGAGTTTTAGAACTTACAAATCCACCTGGGAGTGCATAATCCTACCAGGGACTGCACAGTGGGGAGAAAGAGGGAGCATATTCGACAATTTTTCAGTTGATATGGCATCTCATGAACTTTGTGACCAAGATCGGTTGGAGGGCTCCTCCAACTATATGATCTTGAAGGAATGAGCTATGTTTCTTCTAGATGAATATGATCTGAAGGAGTTCGTGGAGAATGTGGTAGTTGTATCTACAGATCTGGATCAACTCAAAAATTACAGGGTTGATATGGTGAAAGCGAAGATGTTTCTCCTTGATGGTGTCAAGGACCGCATTGTCTCCCATTTGGCTGGCAAGAATTCTATAAGAGATATGTGGGTATCTTTGCATGACATATATGAGGGATCTTCCGAGCAGTGGAAGTTGTACTTAGAGCATAAGCTCTGTATGATCCATATGTGGAAAAGGAAGCGCGTGGTTTCATACCTTATGTGGTTTCAGGAGGTTCGTGATCAACTGTCTGTAGTAGGTGCTATACCTAAAATTGCAACCATGGTATGCATGACCCTTAATGATTTCATGGAGGAGTAGCAGGTGTTTTTCCAGAGCATAATGGTATGGGAAAAATTACCTAGTTGGGAGCAGTTATGGGCAGATTTTCAGGACGAAGAGTTGAGGAGAGACCTCATCAGGTGCAAACTTGATGGCAGCAGTGGAAGCGGATCAAAATTTGTGGAGGAAGAGGAAAACATAGCCCTTACATCGAAGGGAAAATAGGCGCAATCGAAACCGAAGCGTGATGCTTCAAAGGTCAAGTGCCTCAGATGTCGTGAGATGGGCCGCTATGTATCTCAGTGTCCTCTGAAGAAAAAGACAAATATTAGAAGCATGACTTGAAGGTTGCAGGCGCGAGAATCGAGGAGCATGAGGTGGCCATGAGATCCCACGCTTCTCCTAGTGGGAATTGGGGTGATATGAAGTTGTAGTTCTTTGAATTTCAGTTGGGCAAGATCCTTGAGGAGCCCACCTCATGGATCATACCTTGCTACAGGAGCCCATGATCAACAGTAGCAGGATGGAGGAGTTTCAGTGGAGTCAAGGAGTGATGGAGAAGACAATGCAGTGGATAGAAGTGTTCATTTCTGGAGCAACGCAGAGCAGAGGAAACAACAACGTCGCAGCAATAACGCAGTGCACAATGGTGCAGAGCAGTAATTACGTAGTGTAGAGCAACAACAATGCAGAGCATCAGAGGGACAACGCAGTAGCTATGAGCAGTTAGATTCTTCAGCATCGAGGTGCATCTATTGATCACTTGTTCAGTTTTGGGTGAGTTTTCAACTGTTTCTCTCAATGGCTGAGTTTCAGTGCAGATGCATATGTAGTGTTAGCAGTGGCAGTGCTAGCAGCATAATAGATGCAACACTTGAGAGGGAGTTGCAGTACAGATGCAGTAGTGATAGTGGTAGTATCATGGGCAGCAGTATAGTGGCAACAACAACGCAAAGGCTGATGGACTTCAGTAGCATGGAGGATGCTTCAGGGACAGAGCAATATGCAGCAGACATTATTGCTAGAACACTTTCCTCGCTAAGAGGGATTGTTGATTTTTGTAGCATCAGAAAGTGCTCTAAGTCTCAGATTTGGTGTAGAGGCTTAGACACTTGTATTCCAAAGAACCCAGAAACCGTTGGTGGAAATTCCACTCAGTTCATGTTTTATTAAAATAATTAATTATTTAATGGGAACCCTAAGTCTAAACTTAAGAAAAATAAATAATTAAAGGGTATTAATAAAAGAGAGTGTGAATCTTCTAAAAAATGAAGATCAAGTCATGTTTTAATCTTAGCCATTAATTAGACATCTAATATGGGTTGTTGATTTTCCAAGGAGAAGATTATAAAAGGAAGGCTTGAGGGTTATTTGGAAACACACAAAGACACTAAATTGATCTAAGAGTTTGAAATTTATGGGGCACGGTTTGCTAAGAAATTCGAACTAGAGATTTGAGCAATGGGAAGCAGAGATAACATTCAGACATAATATTTCTTAGTCCTGTGGAGCATCAGTCAGAGGGAGGCAAAGGTGATATAGCCTAGCTAACGCAGAAGGAAGAGCGCTGATGCAGTGATTGCGTAAGCTCACATAGAAGCAGCGTAGAGGTAGAAGGAAGGGTTTTTAGAATTTGCTAGTGAATCAGTTTCAGAGGCCAGGATTTAGAAAGTGGCACTGGGAGGTTGTTCCTCAGCATCCACAAAGGAAAAAAACTTGGCTAGGGTTGAACGATGAGCCTGGAAGGGGGTGACGTAGAGGCTACAAGTTGCAGCGCTAGGACTATGCAGAGCCTCCCCAAGGCAGGTTTTTCTTCATCTGGATCAGCCGGAAACTCAATGATTGAGTGAGGTATTCCTCACTAATTCTTCAGTCAGTATTTCTCTCTGGGTATTTAGAGATGTATTCAAACATTGCTATTGCATAATAATAAAACCCTAAGATTTGTTGCACTGGTTTTCCTGCATTGAGTTTTTCAAGGGACATTAGTCCAAAAATAATTGTGTCGTATGTGTAAATGATTTAATTTTTTAGTTTCCTTGTTCCTGAATCAATTTTAGCGTAGGCTGCTTCAGTAGTTGCTTCAATAATTCAGATTTGAATTAATTATGTAATGTAATTTACTTAATAAGAGAAGTACACTCAATTGTTGCAGTAGGATTCATTATATCTGTTTAGATCTTGAAATTTTCACAAAATGTCCATCAAATATTTTCCATGTCATTCTTTTGTAAGAGAAATCAGTTGTGAATCATCTAGATCCATATCTTTTGGTAGGGCCTCTGCTTTACCTTCTTCCAATGGGGATGTTACTATTTCCTGTGGTAATGGATTTTGCTGGTACCTCTTAAAGAAAATTTTGCACAGGCTCTGTAGGATTCGCTAGGGGTTTATGGGATTTTCCTTACATTGATTGCATGCTTGATTAAATATTTCCTTGCTATGGAGAATCCTATGGAGAGGAGAGAGACTCAAACCTTTTTTCAGATATAGGGATTTGGTCAAGATTTTAGGTACCCTTAGGAGTCAATTTTCTTTTTCTTTGGGGTTTTTTCCCCAAATCATCTTGCTCTTTTTGAGAGGGGTGTTCTTCGGGTGATTCCTTGTTATTCATCAAACAATCCCTAATAAGTTGTCTGCATTCATGAAAACATTTGCATCTAAAGAGGCCATATTCATTATCTAGACATTGCTTCCAAACACTATCTCGATAATAAATATAAGTTATGGAGGCTAGAAGAGGTTGAGATATATTCGTGTAAACACAAATACAAGTGCCAAAACAAAATACTTATTCTCATAAAATATTAATATATTAAAATAAAATATATAAAATTGATTACAACAAAACCAAATCAAAACATTTTAAATTTACCATAAACATTAGTATTGATTTGAAAATTATTGCATAATTGTTTTAATCATGTTAAATGTTTTTAATAAATATTTAAAAATAAAATTACATTCTTAAAATATTATATTGCATTTATACTATTTAGAAATTAACTAAAAGAAAAGAATATTGTTGGAGACAACTGTGTAATGATTTTTTATTAGTAAATATTTTTTTTATGGTTACTCTATCCATCATCACGGACCAAAGAACTTTATGATGAAAGATGGAATAACTATCTAAAACATTGACAAATCAAAAACCATTACACATTGCAAAATCTCCAACAATACGAATACATGTATAATTGTTGAAGTCTCCAATTACTTATAAACAAACATTTTTTATAAAATATTAATAAAAACTTTATAATATAGAACTAAATTTATATAAAAATAAAAAGACTTTGATATACAATTAAAATTGTATATTTTTTGAAATATTGATATTATTATCGGATATTAATCTTTAAAATTTAAGAAAGAAACCCTTAAAACTATAGGATTGGCCTCTATAAAAAATATATATATCATACATAGCATTAAATCCAACTTTTTTACTGTTACCCAAAAGTTGCTTTATGGCATGATTTCATCACGTAAAAACAGCTTTTAATAGTTTACAGGATTAATGATATGACGAATGTGTAAAAATGTAGAAATAGCATAAGAGTTTAACAGTTTGTGGATAGGCATCCGAAGTATCGATAAATGAATTGAACCGATTGTTGCGATATCCAAAAAGTAAATTTATGGCATGACTAGATAGTATTATTAAAAAAATATTATTTAATACTTTACTTTATGGTAGGATCGGATTGTAAAATAAGAGTAAATAGTTTCTAAAGTAGTAGCCTAATCAATCTGTTTTTGTTTTTTTTGAAAATTATGATAAGATTTTAATAAAATTTGGTACGGTTTTTTGTAACTTCAAGTTATAGTTATTATATTTCAAGATTTTGGGTGTTTTAGAGATTTTTGATAGTGCTAAATCTATTTTCATCATCAAAAATATAAGTTAAACATTGTTACTGCAAGACTTCTTAAAAAAAATTGTCACTTTTAATCATTCGAGCAATTTCTCCACATCAATAGACAACTCAGTTTCCAAATAAATATCAAATTTTATTTTTTTTAATTTATTAAATCAAATTAAAATTAAGAAAAATTTAATCAACATAAATGAAATATGTCACAACAAATTAAATTACGACAAAAAAATATTATTTATTTATTTTTATATATATACAAAAGTGATTAGATTGACATTAAGTTTGTGTAAGTTCGCACCAAAAAAATTGTGAAAGAAGTTACATTTTGTCATTTGATTCAAATTCTTTAAAAGACAACATAGACAGCTTCGTCAACCAGAAACAAAGGCTAATCTCCAGAAACTGCTCTGATTGAATTCCATTCATGACTATAAGCTTGAAGGCTAGAATTTACCACACACTAGAGTTCGAATCAACTATAAATTGCATTAAATTTCTCAACCTTGTGAACCTCGGGGAAGATCGAGCGAGGATGAGAAAACTAATAGAGATCAGACCCTCCATAGAGAGATCCACATAAATGGAGAGGGAGGGTTGCATGATTAGCACACGTACTACCATGACGCCAATATGTGATGGGATATTGGCTAGGAGGATTAACTTATCCTTGTTTAATTCACCATAATTCTATTGAAGAGAGAATTCATATAGAGAGAACTCATGGGATGACTTTCAAACTTAGCATACCATTGACAAATAGTTGCCCCGATTCAAGGATGCATGTGTGATTTGTTTGTGTGTCTGATGCTTTATTCTAGCTTCGCAAGATGTGGATATAAGACTTATGAGAGAAGGCTTGTGATTCTGCTTATCTAGTTTGGAAATATGTGGAAATAAGTCATAAGAGAATCAGTCAAGAAGACTTGTGTGTGTTTTTGGAAGCTTAGTTGATTGTTTGTTAGGAGAGGAAATCTTAAGGAGATATTATATAATGATGAGAGAGTTTTTAATGATTGTGTTGAGAGGCACATTCTACAGTTTGATGTGTGGTTTGTCATCAAAGTTGAAATTTTGTTCATGTTGGCCAAAATAAAAATGAAAAAAAATGAAAAAAATGAAAAAAAACTAATTATACAAAACATTTAAATAATGTGGGCTCATAAAAATTAAATTAAATAACGGTATAAATAAACAATTAAAAATCCTAGAGATGCAAACCTTCTTTTTGGAGTGTAGAAATTGATGAAAGGTTTGCACCTCAAGGGATTTGATCCCTCTTGGTGTATGATACATCCAGGGTTAGATCGATCTAGGTTGGTCATAATTTCAAATACATCCCTCTCTTGAGCTAATTGGAGACCAAGGAAGGGCCCATACATTTCTACAAAGTTATTTTTCCTTTGTTCTAATCCCCATGCGTATTGAACTTCTTATTTTCCATTGGGACCCAGAAGAATCCATCCCCCCTGCCACCCCTTTTGGAATTAGATTTAACTATCATAGATTCATCTTAATTCCAGATCTACCAAGCTTAGAGATCAAACCTCTCAAAATGATAGTGCAAAACTTGAGGAAATATTTGATTCATTTAGATCCATAATTAAGAATTAAGATGGATCTATGTTGGTTCTTAATAATATTATTTATATTTATATAAATTTCAAATAAATAAATATTTTTTTATTTTTTAAAAACCTTTTTAATGTGTGTGTGCATAGATTGATTATTTCAATAGATAAATACATAACTTAGAAAAAAAGTTTATTTTAAATATTGATTTTTGTATGATTACTAATTATTTAAGTATGAAGTTTTGAATAGAGCGGACGGTGACACGTTATATTAAGGCATTCCATGGTGAAAATATCATATGTTCGAAACTTCGTGGGGAAAAACCTATCCATGCTAAGGGTTGGTGTTTTGATAGTTTAAATGCCCCTGAGTCGCAACTACTCAAGCCACACGACTCACATTACCTAGCAAATATATATATATATATATATAATGATTATGAATCATTATACATTATTTTTATTTATGTGTTCAATAAATTATATATATAATTTAATTTTTTAATATGATATCCATAAATTGACTATATCTATAGATAAATATATAACTTATAAATAAAGTTTATTGTAGATATTGAATTTTTGTATGCTTACTAGTTAAATTTAACTATGAAGTTTTGAATAGAGCATAAAATAATACGGTGTTTTGTTAAGGCACTCCATGGTGAAAAGGTCATGTGTTTGAATCTCCATGGGGTAAAATCCATCCATGTTAAGGGTTGGTGTGGCCCCGGCTAGGTGCAATCCCTAGGTGATTTTGATGGCTTAGATACGCCCGGGTCACAACTGCTCAAGCCATAAGAAATCCATGGTGAAAAGGTCATTTGTTTGAAAATCCATGGGGAAAAATCCATCCATTTTAAAGGTTGTTGTGTCCTAGGCTGGGTGCAATCCCCAAATTATTTTGATGACTAGATGCCCCTCGGTCACGACTACTCAAGCCACAGGTTAGGCCCGATAGCTCAACACTCAAATTATACACACACACATAGAGGGGTCAGATTGACAGAGAGGTCAAAATCATTTACCAGAGGAGTTGGTTCCTCAAGGTATGGTTTGTTAGAGTAGAATTTGTTCCGAATTTCCATGTAATTCTTTAAATTAGACAATTTGTTGTAGTGGTTGTAGTTTAGTTTAATTTTCCCTAAATTAGTTTTGAAATCCTATATTCAAGGATCTAATCTGAATTGATGTAATTTATATTCTTTTGATTAATTAGAAAATCATAGAGAGAGAGAGAGAGAGATTATGTGTGAGTGAAAATGCTTCCTACGAGCGCTCTATACAAACCATTCCTTCTGCAATCAATTAAACTTTCACACAGTCCTGTGATAGCCCTGTGTTTCAAATAAATGCACCTGAGGTATATAATTACCCAAAATCTAGTCAGAGTGGTTGTAGAAGGAGCAGAGAGGGAAAAAGAGTTTCCTAAGGGAGGCGCTGAGTCAAATAGAATATTTTAAAGAGTGCAGAGAGTCGAGAGGAGCCAAACCACTAAATTCGAAGTTAAGCCTAAAAGGGACAACACTTAGTCAATTGTTAACTTTTGGGGAAGTTTTTTAGTTGTCGGTGTGGAAATTTGCAACAAGAAAAAGTGAAATTGGCATCCAGAAACAAAATTTAGAAAATGGCACCCAAAAATGGCTACCATGTGATGCTTTTGATTTAATTATCCCTTAATTAAATTGAAAGTAAATTGTAATTTCGTCTCATAACAACTTGTATTAGTTAACTAAGTGAGATAGACTTAGTTATCTCAAGAATTTCGAGTTGAGGGTCAAAGGTGAGGCATGTAGAATGATTCTATTATTTTCAGGGTCCAATTGTGGTTGTAGCACAAGTGTGGTGTGAGTTAAATCAGTTAACCCAAATTAATTGAGTTAAAATAAGCTTAACTAGTTCTAACTGAGTGATGAGCTAGTGAGAGGTCAAGTGAATTAAATTAGATTTAATTCACAAGTAGTGATATATCAATTAACTGATGATTCACTATTAATAGATGCATGCATATCAATTCTGATGACAACCCAGTTGAGATAGAGGTTAAAGGGAAGTTAACTATCAGTTGTATTATTAGCGAATTTCCCAGGCACAATTATAAAGTCAGAGGAAGGCTCCATAGGGATTGCACAGTCAAGGAAGGTTGATTATCCTATTTAATAGGGACTAATTTCCTAGGGATTGCGTGAGAAAGGTTGGGCTAAGAAGGGGTTGAGAATTGGTTAAGTGTTGGTCAATTTTGCTTGAGAATTGCTAGTCAGTTTTGAGCAGGATCAGAGTGAGATGATCAGTAGAGAGCAGGATTTTCTCAGTGTGAGAAATCATTGTATTGTTTCATGATTATTTGACTATGTACAATATATGATAGAGGGGCTTTGAGGAGGTGTTTTCCCCAAGAACATCTTGTGTTGTGTGATTGATTTACTTCTTTCTCAATACTTGCATGTGATTGAGTGATCATGTTTTATATTTCACAAATATAGTATAAGGATTCAGTATCTTGTTTTAGTACATTACGTGATCGGATTGAATCCATTGATATAGAGTTTCTATATAATTTCTACATGGTATCAGAGTTGTGTTAGAGATTTTCTACATGGTATCAGAGATGTGTTAGATATTTTCTACAGTCAGAGCCTGAGTTTGTTCAATTATGAAAGCACGAAATCTCGCATCCTGCAACTTATTTTAATTGTGTCAGGAGTTAGTCAAGAGATGGGTCAGGGATCATTAACCAACGAAATCCCATAAGTCTAATGCAAAAACCCAGAATTTTGGAATCTCGTAAGTTATTCTAATTAGCATCGGGGCCAAGAAACTAGGACTATCAAATGACATTGAGAAATATATTTTCATTTCCTTGGATCTATTAAGTGATGGGATTGAGTCTAGTGGGCCATACTTGGAAGATCAAAATATCGTAAGGAATTTTAATTGCATTTAAAAAGAGTTCTGGGGTCCTGGGGTCGTAGGATTGTATGGAACAAAGGAAACACCCGAAGGTTGTTTTGCACCTACTTCCTTAGAAATTATCCCATTGTGTTTAAGCTTCCCGTTTCATATTTACCAAGGATTTAGTCGTGTTGGTTGAATTAAATGCCGAATAAAATGTAATGAACTCTAGAGGGGACGATTTAAGAAATATTTGCATCAAGTGGCATCAAAGCATACCTTGCATCTACTTTAGGAACAAGAGCCTTAAATTATGCCAACCATGGTTGAGATAGGCATTGGAAGAGGTACCATAGGACAAATGCAGATGATAATTTCTAACAAAGAGGTACTGCAGGCGATGAATCAGTTGGAGGAGAGAATGGCAGCAATGCAGACTAGTCAACATAGAGAACCAGAAGCAAGAGATGAGAGTGCCGAGGAGGAAGAAACCTCAGGGGAAGAAGTAGAAGAACTAGCAAAGGCTAAGCCTTTCTAAGGGAAGTTTTTGGTTTTGTTATGAAACCAAAACCAAATCTATATTCCTAGACTGGTAATATGAATCCAGAGGAGTTGATCGAATAGATTATATAGATGGACAAGTTCTTAACCTATAAGGAAATGGATGAAGAGAAGAAGGTCAAGTTTACAATGGCAATATTGAAGGGACATGTAGCTCTCTAGTGGGATGGTGTACAGACAGAGAGAAGGAGGAAAAATAAGCAAAAGATTAAGACTTGGAATAAAATGGTGGAAAAGCTAAGAGGGAAGTATTTTCCAAAGCATTACTAGATGACTTTGATCAAAAGTATGCAAAACCTTAGAGAGATATGTATGACAGTCACGAAATATACAAAGGAGTTCTACAAGGTGAACATTAGAGTTGGATATGTGGAAGAGTCTGCAGATAAGACTGCAAGGTACATCAATTGACTCAGATTAGATATCCAAGATGAAATAAGTGTATTGTCCCCTAGAACATTGGAGGCGGCTTACCAATTGGCTTTGAAATCATAGGAGAAGCTTGCAAGGAGTTAAGCAGACAAAGGAAAAGTTGTTGCTAGAAGCAGAGGGCAACAAAAAAGTTGAGGAATATCTACTGTGCCAAAATATGGGGCTAGTAGCTCTTGTCGATAATGAAAGTAAGAGGGAGAGTCAAGAGGCCTAAGATAATTTTATAGATGATGAGGAAGAGGTAGGAGAGAGGTTCGTTGCTACAAGTGTGGAAATCTTGGAAACATGGTGTATGATTGTATAGAGATAGGAAACTAGTCCAAAGGAATGTTGTTTCAGCTTTAGCAAAAGAGGTGTAAGCAGAGGTGCAGGAAGCAGAGAATGTTCCAAAGATAGGAGAAGCCATGATGATGAAGAAATTTTCGATCAAGTAGGAGAAGGAAGTTGTTGATCCAACTCATAATAGAGCCTTATTTTGGACTATTTTCAATATTCAAGGTAAGTGTTGTGAAGTTTCGATTGATAATGGTAGTACAAACAACCTAGTGTCCATAGAGGTTGTAGAGAAGTTGAAGTTGAAGAAGTAGAGGCACCCAGCACCCTATACAGTGTTTTGGTTGCAAAAGGGAAATTATATTTTGGTTAGTGAATAATGTGAGGTTGAGCTAAATATTGGTAGCTACAAAGACAAGATTTTGTGTGATGGGATGTTGATGGATGTTTGTCACATTTTTCTTGTAGGACCATGGAAATTTGATAGAAGTGTGGTGCATGATGGTAAGAGGAAAAATTATAAGTTCCATAAGGATGGAATCAACCATAATTTATTTCCATCACAAGAGGAGGGAACTTCTGGAAGTAGTGATTCGAAGGCATTATTGGTGAGTGGCAAGGAGTTTTTGTAGCAGTTGGTACTAGAAGAGGTAAATTTTTCTATTGTTTGTAAGCCTAGAGTAGTTCTTACTTTTAGTATTATCTCTAATTATCCTAAAGAAAATAAAAATATGCTAGAAGAATACCATGAAATTGTGGTGGATGATTTTCCAAGTGAATTACCACCAGTAAGGAGTATCATTCATCATATTAACTTGATACTGGGAGCTAGTTTTCCTATCGCATGACACCTAAGGAGAATGAAGAAGTTAGAAAGCAAGTGCAAGAACTGTTGAATAAGGGACTGATTAGAGAGATCTTAGTCCATGTGAAATATATATAGTTTTAACTCTGGAGAAGGATGGAGGATAGTGCATGTGTACATACTCCAGAGCCTTGAATAAAATTACAATCAGGTATAATTTTCCCCTACCACATATTGATGATTTAGTGGATTGTTTGAGTGGTTCCAGTTGGTTTTCTAAAATTGATTTAAAGAGTGGATACCATCAAATAAAAATCAAAGAGGGAGATGAGTGGAAGACTGCATTTAAGGCCAGTGAGGGCTTATATGAATGGTTGGTCATGCCATTTGGTTTATCCAATGCACCTATTAATTTCATGAGGTTGATAATCATGATCTTTAGTATATAATGAAACAACCCAAATTGAACCAGAAACTTCTTAACACGGTCGATTTCTTGCAAAGTTTTACATTTTTTTTAAAGCACATTAGTGGTCAATCTAATAAAATTGAAAATTCTTTGAGAAGAAGACAATTTTTATTGCAGGAAATTAAAATTCAAGTGATGGGTTTTGACTTCATAAAGGAGTTGTAAGAGAAGGATGTAGACTTCAATGAGGCCTTTGAAGCTTGTAAAAGTTTAGGTTCACAAGATAGGATTACATGGCTTGATTACATGCTTCAATATATATTTCTTTTCAAGAACAATCAACTGTGCATTCCAAATTGTTCCATGAGGGAGAAATTGATCAAGGAAACACACATTGGAGGCCTTGGTGTAAATTGTGGACATGGAAGACTTATGAATTGTTGTGGAGATATTATTATTAGCCAAAGCTAAGATTTGATGTGAAAAATTTTGTGAAAAGGTGCAGAACCTGTCAATATGCCAAAGGGAGAATCCATAACACTGGATTGTATACCCCATTTCCAATTCGAGAGAGGCCTTGGGATTTAGTAAGTATGAATTTTATTTTCAGAATTATTAAAACACAAATAGGTAATGATTTTGTCTTTATGGTTGTAGATATATTTTTAAAAATGGCTCATTTGATTCCTTATGCTAAAACTAGTGATGCTAGCCATATTGTTAACCTATTCTTTAAAGAAGTAGTGAGACTAAATGGAATTCCAAAGAGCATTGTTTCAGACCGAGATACTAAATACTTGAGACATTTATAGAGGAACTTATGGAATAAATTTGGCATAGAACTTAAGTTTTGCTCAAATATCACTCACGGATTGATGGTGAGATTGAAGCGATGAACAAAATCCTAAGAAACATTTTGTGCAGTTTGATTGGAGACCACCCTAAATGGTGGGAACAAATTCTAGCATAGGTTGAATATGCTTACAATGGAACTCCTAACAGAAGCACTGGACAAATCCATTTCCATATTGTGTATGGGATGAATCTGAGAGGAGTACATGAACTTTGAAAATTTGGAAGATAAAAATAGAGGAGTGCATCAGGAGAGAATTTTGCTACAACAATATAAGAGATTCATGACCAAGTCAAACAAAAATTGTATGACATCAGTTTGAAATATAAATCAAAGCATATCTTAGTAGGAGGGAGAATAATTTTGAGGTTGAAGATCTGGTACTTGCACATTTGAGGAAGGAAATATTCCCAAAGGGCGAGTGCAACAAATTAAAATTTAAAAATATAGGACTTTGTAGGATTCTAAGGAATGTTTCTGCTAATGCTTATAAACTTGAGTTACCACCTAGAGTATGAATTTCACCCATTTTTAATGTAGCACACCTATATAAGTATGAGCTTGAGACAGAGAAACCAAACAATGACAAGAAGCAACAGTCAGTTCCATGGGAAAAGTAGTTTCTAGTAGTTGAACATTTGCATCCAGAGAATATTTTGGACAAGAAATTAATCAAGAAGACTAGGGACAAAGAATACTTTGAGTACTTGGTTAAATGGAAGAATCTATCAGTATCAGATGAAACCTGGATGTCTGCCACACTCATACATAAAATTGGAAAATAAAATGAATAACTCATGGACAGGAGCCCATGAGATATTTTTTCCTTGGGAGTATGATCTAGGGCATCCGTAATTTTCACTAACTAAGAAGTCAAAATATTTTACCAGAGGAGTTGGTTCCTCAAAGTATGGTTTGTTAGATTAGAAGTTGTTCAGAATTTCCATGTAATTCTTTAAATTGGACAATTTTTTGTAGTGGTTGTAGTTTAGCTTAATTTTCCTTAAATTAGTTTTGAGATCCTATCTTTGAGGATCTAAGTTGAATTGATGTAATTTATATTCTCTTGATTAATGATAAAATAAAAAAAACAACAAGAGAGAGTGTGTGCGAGTGAAAATTATGCATATGAGAGCTCTGTACAAATCAGTTCTTGGTGCAATTAATTTAACTTTCACTTAGTCCTATAATAGCCATGTGTTTTAAATCAATGCACCTGGGGTATATAATTACCAAAAATCAAGCCGCAGTTTTTGCAGAAGGAGTAGAGAGGGAAGAAAATTTTCCTAAGGGAGGCACAGAGTCAAATAGAAGAGCTTAAAGAGTGCAGAGAGTCAGGAAGAGTTGTACCACCGAAGCTAGAGTTAAAAGGGCCAACACTTAGTAAATTTTTAATTTTTGGAGAAGTTCGTTAGTTTTCAGAGCCCAGAGTTGTTCATTGACGGATCCCAGAACATATTTCTTAGCCCGGAAGCCCAAAATCCTAAATCCCCTAACTTATTTTAATTGGGTGTCGAGATTCAGTCAAAAGACGGGTCAGGGATCATTAACTGACAAAATCTCATAAAAGATTCTAATGCAAAATCTTGGAATTCCAAAATCTCTTAAGTTATTCTAATTAGCGTCGGGGCTAGGGAACCAGGACCGTCAAGTGACGGTGATGGAAATATTTTTCCTTTCCCCCAAATACGTTAAGTGATAAGACTGAGTCTAGTGGACCATACCCGAAAGTTCAAAATCTCGTAAGGGATTTTAATTGCATTTTAAAAGAGTTTCGAGGACTCGAGGTCGCAGGATTGTATGAAACAAAGACAACACCAAGAGGTAGTTTTGCGCTTACTTCATTTATAATTCTCTCGTTATGTTTAAGCTTCCCGTTGCAGATTTACCAGGGATTTAGTCTCATTGGTTAAAGGAACTGCTGAATAAAAGGGAACCACCTCCAAAGGGGTTGATTTAAGCAAATCTGAGTTGAGATTTGCAAGATGATTTAGCAACAGGACCTCGACCAATTGAGGTAAACCTCAAAACTTATTATTTTTATATTCTTAAATATGAATCATTATTATTTAATTTAATTTTTTTTTTGTAAGCTTGATATTACCTCCATTTTCATCAATTTTCAACAGAAAATTATATCTAGATAGAAACTTTTAGGTGGCCTCAACTTTCCTTAGTGAGGGAACCAAGTCTATTAGCCACCTTATGGCGTGGTATGCCATCCAAAAACAATAGGTTCCTAGTATATCATCCCAAGCTAACAATGACTAGATTTTCATACATATATTGTCTTTGACTTACCTATTGGCATGACTGGTAAAATATAAAAAACTAAATGCTACCCCCATATAAACAGTAGATACAAAAAAATATCAGCAATAAACAACATAAAACTATTTTGCTTCCTCAGGCGAGGCAGATTCTACAGGCGTCAGGTCATGCACCAAATTTTCGAAGAGCTCAGTCAGTTTGAAGATGCATGGGAGGTGATATTAGATGCACGTGAGGTGCCATATTTTTTCATGAGCTGGAAATTGAGCTTGTCAAATTCACTTATGCAATCAGGAAATTCCTAGATAATTGTGGTCAGGCTAATTGAAATTTGTTCAAGGGCTTTTCCCAAAATACCTTTCATGAACCAGTATAAAAATAACGTTTTTTTTAACTGAGTAAATCTACCTCGTGTTTTCCCATAATCGAGCACGAGGCCCCTCCATTCTTTAGCTTCCATTTTGTTTAAGTTTGCAAAAAAAAACAATGAAATTGGCATCCAGAAACAACATGAAAACACCTACACTAAGTGTGGGATTAAGAGGTCCAAGCAGCACCTATACTAAGTGTGGGACTAGGAGGTCCAAGCAGCACTTACACTAGGGTGGGACCAGGAAGTCCAAGTAGCACCTACACTAGTGTGGGACCATAGGTCTTAGCAGCACCTACACTGGTGTGGGCTAAATTTGGTGCAGTGTCTATTTTAATTTTCCTTAATTAAAATGGACAATAAAATGTAATCTTGTCTCATAATCACTTGTAATAGTTAATTGAGTGTGATAAACTCAGTTAGCTCATGAATTTCAAGTTGATTGTAGTTGATGAGGCATGCAGAGTAATTCTAGTGGTGCATTAGTTTAATGCATGTTGTAATCAGTTAGCTCAGTTAAGTGAGTTAAAGTCAGTTGTGCTAGTTGTAATTGTTTTTTGCACTAGTGAGAGATCAAGTGAATTAAATATTATTTAATTCACAATCAGTGATCTAACATGCAACTAAGGATTTACTATTATTAGTTGCATGCATGTCATTTCCAGTGGAGATCTAGTTGAGACAAAGGTTAAAGCGAAGTGTGACTATCAGTTGTGATATTAGCAGGCTGCTCAGATGCAGTCAAAAACACCATAGGATTCCAATTATACTGAACGTAGTTGATAAAGGCTGAAATTCATAAGGAATAGGGGTTTCATTCCTCATGAATTGAACAAGGCAGGTTGAAGACAGGTTGAGAAGTGGCTAAGTGTTGGCCCGATTTTTTCTAGATCAGTGTGAGACGATAGGCAGATTGCAGGAGACTCTTGTGAGAAGAGTGCATTGTAATTGTTTCATGATTCCTTGTGGAATACACAACATATGATAGAGGGGTTTTGAGCAACAAGCTTTCCCCAGGAAATTATGTGTTGCCGTTTGATTGATTCTTATTTGCTTCATGTGATTGGCGATTGTGTTTAAATTTCCGTAATTGATTTGTAGAAGCGATTCAATATCTATCTTTAGTACATAGTTAGATCGGATTGAATCCATGATATAAATATTGTTTTTATAATTGGTACATAGACATGGTATCAGAGCACAAAAATTCACAATAGTGGAGGAGGAGCTGATTTTGTGAATGAATAGAATTCGAATTTGCAGAAGAATTTCTTGGTGCTACAGCTGATTTAGGATCGAAATGGATTTCAATGGCTTGAGATTGGAGTATGCACTCGAGGGAAGCTCTAACTATATTGCTTGGAAAGACAGGATGGAGGTAGTACTCGAAGGCAATGGCTTGAAGGAATTCATTGACAATGATGTTCCCAAACTCGCTGTGACAGATGCTGAAAATATTGATGCATGGAAAAGGAAAGTGTCAAAGGCGAGGAGGATCTTACTAGATGGAGTACGAGACCACACTGTTTCAAGTATCCATGGAAAAGTGACACCATTTTCAATGTGGAAATCTTTGATAGATATATTTCAGAGCAGTAGTGATCATAGGAAATTGGCATTGAAAGATAAACTCAGGAGGATCAAGATAGAGAAAGGAGACTCCATGCCAAAATATTTAACAAATTGTGTCCAATGTCCAGATGACCTGGGAAGCGTTGGAATTATTGTCGCTGATGATGATTTGGTGAGCCTAGCTCTTCTACAACTTCCCAAGAGTTGGCATAGTTATCAGGACTCTGTCAATGGAAGGGAAAAGCTGCCAGATTTGAAACGAATTTGGTCGGATTTGGTGCAATAAGAGTTCAGACGAAATACCAAAGATGGATCTTCATCTAAGAATGAAGATGAAGAAGATTGTGCTTTGGCTGCCAAGGCGAAGAAGGGGAAAGGAAATAAATTTCATTCCAAATCTGAGTTCAGTAAAGATGGCAATAAGTGTGACATGTCCAGAGTGAATTGTTTTCACTGTCATGAGCATGGACATTATGCCACTAATTGTCCACAAAAGAAGAATAACAAGAAGGCTTCAAGATTTGCAGTTGGTGAGGATTTGGCCTCGCAATTTAAGTTCGACTTCTCGCTGATTGCATGCATGGTGTCAAGTGTGATGGGATCAGGGTGGTATTTGGATAGTGGTGCATATTTCCACATGACGAGAAACAAAGAACTTTTTAGTAGCTTGGAGGATAAGGACCTCTAGAGGCATATCGAAATGGGTGATGACGGAAGGTATAGTGCTACCGGGATTGGTATAGTTACTTTCCAGAGGCAGTCAGGTAAACCATTTTCATTAAAAGATGTAACACATGTACCAGTCTTGAAGAAAAATTTAGTTTCAGTTGCAATGTTGGAGGATAGAGGCTATGATGTTGTTTTCAGTGAAGGAAAATTTTTCATTTGACACAAAGCAATAGGAAAAGCCAAGAAGATTTGGATTTGTGTGAAGAATCTCTATAGACTTGATGTAGATGAAATTTCTATAGATCTTCCAACCATTGGGAAGTGTAAGAAAGCCATGCAATTGTCCCTTGAGAGGGAGCTTGATTTCCATACAGATGAGGAACTCTTGGTTTCAAAGGATGAGCCTCAAGATGTGGAGCAACCACATGCAGAGGATCACGGAGTGGAAAAAACCACTCGAGCAGAGAAATTTCGAGCTAGATGGGCAGAGGGAGTGCACGCATCTATACCTCCAGGTGTGAGATGGGGCGACATGCAAGATTAATCCCAAAAAGAAATTTGGGCAGGGTCCCAGAGATGGTGTGTCTCATGGATCGAACCTGGCTACGAGCAGCCCACATAGAAGTAGTAGCATGATTAGTTAGATTTATGCAGTCAGATGTCAAGAGGACAAAAATCAGAGTGACAGGTGTTGGATACTGGAGCGTAGATTAGAGTTAGAAATAGTGCAGAGTGCATGGATGCAAATGTCAAGAGCGCAAAGAATCCAGTAGACATGTGTAGTAGTTAGCAACAGTTAGAAGAATATGATTACAGATGCATTATACTGATTCAGTTGTTTGGAGGCTATTCAATTTCAGAATTGTTGCATGCAAAGGTTGCATGTGCGAGAAACACTAGAGAAGTGTCGCATGCAAGAGGTGCATGTCGCATGCAAGGAAATTCCTTTCTTGTTGAGAGGGAGTGTTGAAGTTTGCAACAAGAAATAGTGAAATTGGCATCCGAAAACAACATGACAGAACCTACACTAAGTGTGGGACCAGGAGGTCCAAGGAGCACCTACACTAAGTGTGGGACAAGGAGTTCCAAGAAACACCTACACTAAGTGTGGGACCGGGAGGTCCAAGCAGCACCTACACTAAGTGTGGGACCAGGAGGTCCAAGCAGCACCTACACTAGGGTGGGACCAGGAGGTCCAAGCAACACCTACACTAGTGTGGGACCATAGGTCTTAGCAGCACCTACAATGGTGTGGGCTAAATTTGGTGCAATGTCTATTTTAATTTTCCTTAATTAAAATAGACAATAAAATGTAATTTTATCTCATAATCACTTGTAATAGTTAACTGAGTGTGATAAACTCAGTTAGCTCATGAATTTTGAGTCGAGGGTAGTTAATGAGGCATGCAGAGTAATTCTAGTTGTAACAAAGTTCGAAGTGCAGTTGGTGCATTGGTTTAATGCATGTTGTAATCAGTTAAATTAGTTAAGTGATTTAAAGTCAGTTGTGGTAGTTGTAACTGTTTGTTACAATAGTAAGAGATCAAGTGAATTAAAAATTATTTAATTCACAATCAGTGATCTAACATGCAAATGAGGATTTACTATTATTAGCTGCATGCATGTCAGTTCCAGTGGAGACCCAGTTGAGAAAAAGGTTAAAGGGAAGTGTGACTATCAGTTGTGATATTAGCAAGCTGCTCAGATGGAGTAAAAAACACCACAGGATGCCCATGATAATCAGTGCAGTTGAGAAAGGATGAAATTCCTAAGGAATAGGGATTGCATTCCTCATGAATTGCGTGAGCAAGGAAGGCTGAAGACAGGCTAAGAATTGGCTAAGTGTTGGCTCGATTTTGTCTGGATCAGTGTGAGACGATAGGCAGATTGCAAGAGACTCTTGTGAGAAGAGTGCATTGTAATTGTTTCACAATTCCTTGTGGAATATAAAATATATGATAGAGGGGTTTTGAGCAGCAATATTTCCCTGGGAAATTATCTGTGTTGTGGTTTGATTGATTCTTCTTTGTTTCATTTGATTGGAGATTTTGTTTAAGTTTCTGCAATTGATTTGTAGAAGAGATTCAATATCTAGCTTTAGTACATTGTTAGATCGGATTGAATCCATGATATACATATTGTTTGTATAATTTCTGCACATTTCCATCTTGCTTGATTTGCGATTTAAGTCGGCTTTCAACTTTTCGATTAGCTTCTGAATTTATTCGGTAGTGTTCTAATGTTATGCCTTCACGACATCTTGAATGGTCCCAACCTTGGGCGTCCTGCCTCGCAGTTTACCCAAGGACAAGTTGGGTTGACCATAAACCTCTTTAACTTTATTTTTTCGGCCTTGAATCTTACAGTTGGGATCTTAGACCGATCCATGTTCACTTTCTTCTTGTCCGGAGGGCTGTGTAGTATTTGTGCATGTGCTTGAGGGTGAGACTGTTGACATTCTCTGGATCCCAGATACTTACATGTCCAATGATCAATATAGGGGCGTAATTCAAGAAAGTAAACCAGGCTTCCTTTCCTTTCAACACAGTAACATAGAATATCGCTCCATGAGATATACAAGGGGACATTCTCGCGTGCCCTAACTCCATGCAAGACATGCAGGCTAACCAAGCTTCCCATACAGGGTTTCCCAACGTATTGAATGGGGTTTGTGTATTCCATGATCCAATTTCACCTCATAGACCAGGGCATAGCCCGACACCATCTTACCATACTGATTATGGTTGCAATCAACGAGAACCCCAACCCAAACAGAGGTTCAACCCACCCAACCTCACTCAATCTCTTCCCACTATCCAAATTGACATGCCTTCCCTCAGCCCAATCCTGGGGAGGACTCAATGGTTCCATCACCCTCCTCACAGAAGCAGGGTCATTCATGTGGATCCCACTGGGTGCGTTACAGGCACAATTCGAAGGGCTACCAACTAGCATATGTCCAAACAAAGGTCTATCTTCCCAACTCGACTCGACCAACCCCGACATAGAGATGTCAAACCCTCCGAGTTATTCCCTTGACTGCACTAGCTATCACACAGGTGCATGCATGCAACATACTATCTTCCACCGAGGATAAAAGATCACATGACTAGCCCGACAAAACCTGAGTTGTAAATCCTATTAACCGAAGAACCTCTACTACAATACGACTTTATGGACAGGTTCAACCACATACCCACATAGCCCCTCGACATCCAGACAAACTGGCCACCCTTGCCTTAACCTAAGACCATTAACATACCATAATTGCATGGCAGGAAAGGTTGAAATGAGGGAGGGACCATTAACATACCAAGTAGTTGTCGCGGTCCAACACTGAGGGGAGACTGGAGCTATGTGATCACACCTGCTTGATCCTTCGCCTTCAGAACATAACCCCCGCACCATCAACTGAGGAAACTTTGAATGGCTTTGCTTGCCTTTGTCCTTACACATAACCCTTTCCTGCATGTTGAAGGATGCCCTGCCAGTCTTGTCACTCATGTGGAAGGTGGTGGGCATATTTACCAAGGCCTCTATCATAATGAATGATAGGAGAGTCGACCTGTCGATCCACACCCCAATCAAGGATATTTAAATTTAATTATAATTTATTAAGTAAATATATTATTTTTTTAGACATTTATTAATTATATGCTCTTAAATATGAATCATTATTATTTAAATTTAGTTATAAGTTTATTAATTATGGTTTCTAACATGATGTAAAAAGTTTTTATTTGTATTTATGCTTCAGTTTTGTATCTACACGTTGCTCTGGACACACTACTATTATGTTGTTATGTTCACAGGTTATTAAAAAGCCCTATTCTCGGTCTTTTTGTTTTTTGGTATGCTAAACATTATGGATTGTTATGGTTTGATCATATTTTTGGTTTGTTAATAGTTGGTATGCAACAACCATTTGATATGATTTATGGTGCCTTCAATATGTAATTTTCATCTTTTATAATGGAAATTGCAATTCTAATTTATTAAATTTGTATATATTTATTAATTATAAGTTCTTAATATGAATATTATTATTTAAACTCATTTTAATGTGATATGTATATTATTATTATTATTTACTATGAAAAATTGTGTTTAATTTTATTGATAAAAATAAAACTATACTAGAACAAATTGAATTGAATTGAATGTATTTGTATTCTTATTATTTATTAATTTTTAAGGAGCTAACATTATGATTTATGATTTTATTTATTTATTTATTTTATATATTGTTTCATTTTATAGATACTACAACATTTGTCTCATATTGAATTCACATTTTAATGTTTACGTTCATTTCCAATCACTACAACATCTCTCCCATAATGAACTAACATTTAAATGTTTACACTCATTTATTCACATTACAACATCTTTGTAAAGTGTTTTAAGACACAATTAATTATATATGATTTAAATTGATAATCAAATTTAATTTGAAAAGTTGTTATTTTCTTTATCAAAATTTAAATTTAATTTATAATTAAATTATGTATTTGTGTGTGAGAGAGAAATAGTGATGAAATAATTAAAATAAATTAAATTGAAATTTTCAATCAATATAAAAATGTTGTAAAATCAACTGTTATTATTTTAATTAATAAAATAAAATAAAATAAAATAAAATCATTTTAACAATGTTAAGTGATAGGAGGATGCTAGCCTTGTTATTTTTATTTATAATATATGATGATTATGTTGGAAACTTACTATACTAAGAGGGGGAAGGCCTAAGGGGGTGAGAGGGGGCAAGGGGGTGAATCTGTATAGTGCATACATGGACATCAAATTTTTTTTTTTACTTTTTTTATTGTAGTTAACTTAATAAATGATCAACATTACATCATATGAAAAGTGAATTTGAGGAAGAGAAAACAAAGACAAAGAGATGGAGGTATGCATGATTAAGGACCAGGTAAACCAAAAAATTTAATCTTTTATGTATTTGGGGATTGTTGTCTCCTTTCATGTAGTAGTTTTAAAAAGAGCATGTTGGAGCATATAGAAGAGGTAGTAGGAGCTTCCTAGAAAGTAGTAGCTTCCGGAAGTAAATCAAGGTAGAATCCTCTTGTAGGTAGAAGGCTGCAAAAAAATAATGTAAAAGAGGGAGTAAGAGCTTCTGAGCAAGTTGTAGCTTGAAAAATAGGAGAGAGGTTGGAGCCTCCAAAAGTTTATGTAATAGAGGAATTATGAACTTGCATTTACATCACAACAACAAATTTGGGGTTTTTTCCCTTTATGGGATTCCATTTATATATGTTGTCCACATGTATTGTTTTTCTATGGTAATTCCATGAATGCACTATATTGATTCATTCCCCCTCTCAGTATAGTCAAGTTTCCAAGAGATTATAATTTTAATAGTTTTATTTTTTATTTATTTACATTAAATTGATACCAAATTAAATAATTTTAAATTATTTTGCAATGATTTGTTAGATTAAAAATCAGCCCAACAACAAAAGTTAGTGTCTTTTGTTTCAAATTTCCATATACTAGCAAGATAAATAAAATAAATAAATTATTGACCAGGATTTCATCATGCAAGACATTATGCCACAATCCTAGTGAAGTAGAAAAGCCATAAGTTAATTGAAACAATCAAAGGAACTAGGCAATATTAATGGTGCCATGAATGATTAGATTCACTAGAGATGTGAGATTTGATTTGTTAGAGAGTTGTTACTCTGTGCAACCCAATTTCTCAATACAACCCAATTCTTCATATTCTTCCACCCAAGGAGGTTTTATTATTTTTATTTTTAATTTACATGAAATATTATAATTTAAATTTTTAAAATATTTTTGATATGTAAAATGAAGTTTAAATATATTAAGAATCTATTTTTTTATAATTTACTATATGAAAATTTAATTATAAAATTACCATTTTTAAATTAATGAAATTGTTGTTTTAATATAAAATAAATTAATTCAGTAGGGTCTTGGTTAAACGGTGATATGGCGGGATGTTATGACACTCATCACAAGTTCAATTCCCTTCCCCGATTGGGGTGATGTATCTATACAGATTGATAAAAGAGATATTGATAAAAGAGATGTAGTCTACAAAATTACAAATATATATATATATATATATATATTAAATCCCCAAGAGTTAGTTTGATTGCTCGAGTTCCCTAGCCAAAGCACCTCCCTAATCTGAGGTCACAATGACTATTCTCCTTGACATCCTTGGGGTTAGGCTCTGCTAATAAGCCTAAGGGAGTGATCCCTTTGGGTGGATTTGCCTCAATATTTTCTCTGAAAAGGAAAAATATATATAAAATAAATTTATTTTTATAGTACATTTAAATTGTAAAATAATGGAAATCAATGTGTTATGAACTATTTTTTTTCCAAAGAAAAAATCAAACACTATATATTATAAAAATTTGACTGTGTACATGCATTTAATCATTTCTTGGTATGAGTCTATGCTCTCCCAAATATCGGCTGGGTAATCATCCTATCTCCAAAAACACCATCATGTTAGTGTGATGAGTTTGATAAGAAACTTCCTATACTATAGGGGAAAACCACCAACTTGTTGTCGGCCCGAAAAGATGAAAGTTCAAAATGCATTCTCGGGCCTCCTCTTATGAGGAAAACCAGCCCAAAAAGGAACGACTGTGTGGAGTAAGAGGAAAAACAAAAATATTTTGAGACTGAGTTCGCATATGAGTTTAAATTACTAAGTAGGATGAAATGTTTTCTGCATGAAAATTAAATAATTACAAACAATTTTTATTGAAAAGAAACTGAAATGATTTAGATGAAATAATATAGACAAAAGGAGGATGGTCTGAAGCCACAGACCCTTCCATCCCTATTTCTCGAGTCCTCCAGCTGCCTGGATCTTGCTGTAAAACCTCCTTCGAAAGGAAGTTTGTAGCGGCATTTCTTTCCCTGTAAATATGACATAAATCAATACAAGTAAAGTGAGTCTTCAGAAGCCAGCATTATTTAAGGATAGGACTTAAAATATAATTTGAACAAACATATTCCTTGTTGAACCATTTGATAATGTTGAGTGAATCCCCAAAAATCTAAATTGAGTTAATTTCTAGGTGTGCGAGCCAACAGATAAGGAGATGTAGTGCTTTAATCTCAGCATAATTATTTGAACCCTGACCAAGACCAATAGAGGCTTCCAACCTCTGGACCTGATTTAAAAGGATAACTAATCCGGCCCCACACGTGTTCTCTGGGTTAGAGGCACTGTCGAAATATACCCAGGGGATGTCTCCCCTAATCAGTTCAGGGGTAATGGTCCTTATTTTCATGATGGGAACTTGATCTGGCAATAGGTCATAAATAGTTGCCCCTTCCTGAGCGACAACATGAGAGGGGGCTTCTTCGTCCCTGAAAGTAGCTCAATTTCTAGCTAGCTAGATTCCCCAAGAGATAAGCAAGGGAATTTATTTTTATTTCTCTACCTTACAGCTATTCCACCACGTTTTCCAGGCCTCCTTGATCGAGAGGCCTCTCCATTGCTGTGTAAACTCGACCAGGGAACGGAAAGTGTCCCATACCTTTATGCTGAACATACATCTCAAAATTAGATGAGCCACAGATTCAGATTCAAGTTTGCATAAGGGGCACCTTCCCGGTCCCTCCTTCCTTCGTTTCTGGAGATTGTCCCAGGTGGGGATCTTATTCTCCAGCAAGCACCAGAAGAAGAGGCAGATTTTTGCTGGGCATTTCATCTTCCAAAGTGGTTTATACCACCACTTGGGCTCCGCCCATCCTTTTTTTCCCATGAGATATGAATATTTAAACTTGGGAGAGTAATTACCATACGGAGCCAATGCCCATCTAAGAATATCAGGCTCATCTCATATACAGAAATTAGTCCTGTGGAGCTTGTTAATTTAGTGGTTCCATGTCTCGAATCATGTTGGATCAAGCTGAAGGTCTGCCCCCGATTTCTAGCCTTGAGTCCAAATTGACGTTGCTTCCACTTTTTCAACTTGATTTAGGTACAAGAGACCTTTTTCAGCAAGGTGGGCTCTGCAAGAGTCCGGAAGGGAAAACCCTACATTGCATCTGACCTGCGGGTCTAGACCTACTCTGATTTGTTTCCCATTTCCTACCTTCCACACTAGCCCCTCTTCAATCAATTCCATGGCTCTGAGTGTGTCCCTCCAGACAACCGACCCTCCCTTGGGTTTCTTATTCGGGCTCCTCACCCATTCGATTAAAGGTCTAGGGTCTATATACTTCCTTCTCATAACTGAGGACCATAAGGAATAGTTGGCCAGCAGAGACCATCCCATTTTGGTAGAAAGAGATGTGATGAAGGATGACAACTCCTTGATACCCCAGCCTCTCCATTCTTTAGGTCTGGAAATTTTTTCCCATGCTACCTATGACAACGCATGCTCCTCCCTTGAACCTGTCCACGAAAATTTGTGGCAGATTTTACGGATTCACTCCATTAATCCTTTCATCATCCATGATAGAAATGACCAAAAGACTGGAATGGCCATTAGCACTGATTTGATAATAACTAGCCTACCTGCTCTGAACAACCACTTATAACACCAACACTTGATTATTTTTCGATTTTGGCCACCATCCACATCTAGTTCGTTATTTGGTATGAGTCATGCTTGAGGTGAAACCCAAGATATCAGAAGCTTTTTGAAAGCTGCTTGATCTCAAAAGAGAGAACTTCGGCTACTCTCCTGGAATATTCCTCTGAGAGTCCTTCGATCATGATGGATGATTTTTGAAAGTTTATACTCATACCTGTGGCAATGAGGAAGATGTCCAAGGAGGCTTTAAAAGGGAGAATGTCCTTTATGATACCATTGTTGAAGAGAAGAATTTTTTCTATGAACAGAAGGTGGGTGATTTTGAGATTTCTAGCTACCTCCACTCCTTGCATGTCCCCTTTCAGTTTTTCATCTAGGATCAATTGACTTAGGCCTTCAGCTTCCAGAAGAAAGAGGAGAGGAGAGAGGGGGCATCCTTGGTGAAGAACTCTTTCATTTTTAAAAAAAGTGGAGGAAAATCCAATTAGTAATACAATAAATATAATGTTAGTTATGTACCCCATCACCCAACAAATGAAATCATAGTGGAAACCCAGATGGGTGAGAAAGTGTCGATGTATATCCAGCTTATTTTTCCATATGCCTTAGAAAGATCAATTTTGATGATCAACCCTTTCTCTCTGAATATTTTCATACTGTGTAAGACTTCTTGGGCCACTCAAATGGCTTCATGGATCTGCCTCCCCTCCAGAAACCCAAATTTTTCCTGAGAAATATGCTTTGATAAAATATGTTTGAGTCTTTCGGGGATGACCTTGGCTATGATTTTGTATAGGAAATTTCACAGGGTGATAGGTCAAAAGTCATCGAAAGAGGCCAGAGAGTCCAGCTTCGGAATGAGAGTAATGAAGGCCGAGTTCAGGGACTCCAGGTTATCTCCTTTGACGCTAGAATCTTCTACCACCGCAGTTGTATCATCCCCAATTGATTCAAAGAAGTGTTGGTAAAATTCAACGGTCCACCCATCCGGCCCCGGGCTTTTGTCCTTCTGCATGGCCTTTAGAATTCCCTCCACTTCTTATTTTGTGACTGGACTGGATAACATTTTGTGGCTCTCTTCATCAATATATCTAGGGAAGAGATGAGCCACTTTGAAAACTTATGCAATAGTGATATCTCTAGGGGCCTTGTAAAGATTCCTAAAGTGGTTCTTTCCCATCAAAGCCAGGCCCTCAAAATAATTTACAATGCTGTCATCCTCAGATGTCATTTCCCAAATTGTGTTTGAGATTTTCTGAACCTTAGCATAGTTGTGAAAGAACTTTGTATTTTCATCCCCCACGAACAACCAAATAGCCCTGCTTTTTTGTCTCCATTCTTCCTCCCTAATTAAATGGATTTTTCTTCTTTATGCTTCCAAACCTTTTATGACCTCCCTTTTCTCCACTGTCTCGTATCCATCCTCTTATGGCCCTTCCTACCTTTCCATCTCCTTCCCAAGCCATGTTAATTTGGCTTCCTCTTCTATTTTCTTTCTTTTAGCCCAGTCTAAGGTGGATTCTTCATTCTTTTAAGATTGTTCAAGATAGATTCAATAAAATTGAGCTGACCTTCATTTTCATAAGGGGACCAGGTCTCTTTGAATAGGGTGTTAAAGGAATCCTCCAGGAGCCATTCAAGGTTGAAATTAAACGGACATCCCAGCTTTTGATTCGTCCCTTTGAGTTCGAGGAGAATGGGGTGGTGATCCGAATCCCTCCCCTCCCCTATCCATTGTTGAAGCAACACGATTCTATCCATAAGGTCTTCTTTCATAAAAAAGTGATCCAGTCTCTAGGAAACCCTATCTTCCCTTGTTCTCTTGTTCTGCCAAGTTGGCCTCATTTTAATGGGGATTATGTCCAACATTTTAGCACCGCTGATCTTGGAAGACAAAAAATCCGATAGGGGTCGGACCTAGCATTCGGACCCCAGGATTTAGACTGGCCGATAGAGAAGTTAAGGTCACCTCCAATGATAAGATAGGGGCAATTCATAAAATATTTTGTCCAGAGGGCATTCCACAATGGAAAACGGTCCTGATAAGGGCCATAAATATTGAGAAGTAATAAATTTTGGCAGAGACTAGGGGAATAGACTTCTAATGCCAACACGAGATCAAGACCCAAGGAGTTGATGAGTTTCATATTTCCAGTCTTAAAACCAATAGCTAGACCCCCAGATCTCCCTTTTGCATCTATATAGTAGATGGACCAACCTGGGAAAACTTTCTCCAAGGATTTTTTAATGTCTTCACCTGCTCCCAAAATTTTTTGAAGCATGATGATATCAGGGCTATGTTTGTCGAGCATAGCCTTGAAAGCTATTTTTTTGGTTTTACTAGCCAACCCTCGACAATTGAAAGACAAAATGATCATTTGGAAACCAGGCCTGAGGTTTGCATTGCTCTAAGCACCCTTGTCATAATTTTATGTTTACCATCTGCAATGTCCAACCTGGCTCTCAGCTGGGCTTTTAAAAGGTTTGATTTTCTACCCCTTTTTTTAGGACCAAGGGGAGGATCACCTGAAATCCCCAAACCCCCAAACACCTCCAATAAGGTGTCCCTTTTGTCTTTGGGTCTGAGGTTGTAAGGAATGCGCTCACACACAAAGGAAGAGGGGAGGGGCACCATAGGAAAACTCGGGGAAGAGATAAGGCTCACCTCAAGGATGGAAGTAATTATGCCATCCAGGGATGCACTAGATCCAGGCTCAAAAATTTTGGTAAACACATTATGAGAGGGCCTGGAGGGACCATACCCTGAATCCATAGATAAATTCTTAGAAACAGAAATAATAAACGAGGGAGGGGGATCAGAAGAGGTACCCTCAGGTCCTTCGACTGGAGTAGACACAGTGGCAGCCTGAGGTTGGGCCTGTCCCGGATCCACCTCCATTTCTTGCACCGTGCAGTTCCCTGTTTCCCGCTGCTTCAGCTGATGGTCATCCTCTTGATTCTGTGAAGAGGGATTCTCCTCTATCCTCCCCTCCATCTCCAAGACAGGGCTCTCCCCCGTGAAATTTCCCTCCACTTCAGAAGATCGTTTGCCCTTACATTTTTTTTTAGTTCTTTTATAGATGGAGAGAGGGAAATCCTTTGCCATGTGGCTGAACATATGACATATGTGGAACCGGAAGGGCAACTACTCATAGTCCATAGCTTGGATGAAGGACCAACTTCTATAATGGAGTTGTATGGCTTCGAATAAACCTTCTCGCGGATTAAGCCTTACCAGGATTCTAGCAACTCCATATTCTCGTGTCTATTTGAAGGACATGTCAGCCTCCAGGAAAACCCCAAGCTCGTTCCCTATATCTATGAACACATTATTCATCCATAGATGGTGGGGTAGACCAGGTTATCTAACCCAGATGGGTAGATATGCCACCTTCTCTCGCTGTTCGTCAAAGAGGTGGCTCCAGTGCTTGAACAAAATAGGAGTGCGGCCAAAACCCCAGTTCTGATCAAGAACCCAACTTTTCAATTCCTTGATCTTAAACTTGAACATGAAACACCCGTTTGTTAGGTTTAGCACCTCAAAGTGTGGGTCGGGTGCCTCCGCCCAAGATTTTTTTTCCCATTCACTAATGTAGCTTGTAGAAAGTTTTTTCCCGTTAGCTCCCCCTACTAGAGTCAGGTCCGCTGTCTGCATTTCTTTGTCTACAGAGATTTCAATGCCCAAAATCAGATTGGAAATTTTATATTTCCTGCGAACTCCTTTTACTTTCTTTATTATGTTGCGTGAACTGTTCGAATCCCTCACATTTTGCGATGGATTTGGTTCATAATGAGGATGTGAGTTAACTTTAGTAGCCCGGGAATCTGGCTGTAATTCCTCCCTAATTTCAGGCCCCCCCATCCCAACAGTGAGCGAAGGGAGGTTTTCAGCCAAGGATCCTCCATGCTGTCCATAGAAACCGACCAAGAATTTCAGATGGAGATCTTTCTCGTGGCTCAATTCCTTATTAGATCCTTCTGATCTCGGGCTTTCTCCCTGAAAATCACCTGAAGGGTTCCTCGCTCTGCCTTCTGCAATAGCCTCAACTATGCAATCTCGACCCATCCCCCGGAGGTAGTGCTGAAGACATTTCTCCCCATCACTCAAGGGAAGCGGGGGTTTGTTAGGGCCTAAGGCATTTGTCCCACCTTCTTTGAGCAGCGTCGAGCTGTGGCTTCCCTGCCCACGTTTTCGAACATCAGGAGACTACCCAAGGAGGTTTCTGTTGGTGCAGTTGAAGACAATATCTTCTAGACCCCCTGTTCGATTAATTGGTTGGCGAAAGTCGTGATTTAGAAGAAGACCACTATTATCCAGGGACGAGAGTTTAAACCCTATAGAGACGTCTTGAATTTTCGTTGAAGCAAATGACTTTTCTGATCCCTCCTCACCGCGTCACTGAGAACCTCTTCACTTCTTGCTAGCCATACCTCTGGCTCCCAAGCCTGCCCCGAGCCTCCGGGAATGAAGGAGATTATCCCAACTGGGCCGATAAACTCTAGAATATTATGATCTGTTACATCCATCCCCCACATGGCCAGCATGTCTCTAGGCTCGAGATCCACCTTCACACTTTCTGAGTCGTTGACCATGGCGCCCACCTTCTTTTAACGACGACAGATACAAACCCGATTCCTTAAAGACCCTAGACAGAAACACGTGCACCTTCTAAGGGATGCAGTTAAACACCGTTTTTTTTAGGTTAAAACAGAAAATCAACAGTAAAATGATAGAGATGGAAGTAAAAAAACCCAAGCAGGACAAGGTTAAAAAAACCCTTTCGCGATCAACCTCTATTTACTTTTAACCATTCTCCTTCTCCACGATGGATTTGATTGCGGCGTCCACCCATCCGGCCACATGCTGACCACTTGCCTCGTATAGGGCGAGGTTGCTATGGAGACCACGCCATCATCGTGAATCCGACCTCCATAATACGTGTCCCATGCTAACAACATGCCCCCGTGCCTGCATGCCAAGCCTAGCCATCCTCTATTGTTGCAGGTTCTAGGGTTTGCCTGAGATCAGGATGTGCTTTCGACATTATCTAACTCCAGAGCCATTCCTTATCAACTTGGGTGTTCATGTGTTATGAAGTATTATATAAACCATGAGATTCAAATTTCAAATCCCCCATGGTTCAAGCCAAAAAAAATGTAAAAAGTTATATTTAATATTTATATCAATTTATAAATAAATTAATAAAATAAAATAATTAGAGTACTTCAAGTTAAAAATATTGACTTTTTTTCTTCTTTTGAGAAGTGTATTTTAAATGTTTTATGTTTCGGTTTTTAAGTATATTTTCAAATTAATTTTGTCTCAAATTACATTAAAATTTATTATAATTGTAAATTTGAGTTGATTAGTTTATACAATCCAAGTGTTTCAGGTCATGTTGAATCCATTTAGGCATTCAAAAATAAAATTTAAATAATAAAAAATTATAACTCATCGAAAATTATATGGCCAAATTTAATGAAAAAATAAAAAATGAGAATATATAAACTCCAAAATTTTAAGATGTAAATAAAGACAACTTCTTATATGTCAAACTTTAGTGCTTTGAGTAATTTGATTTATGCAATATTTCTTCGAGATTCATCACATAAATAATTTGTAAATCAACATTTTGAACCATCAAGTCCCATCTTCAAGATAATGAATGGTGAAAATCTAATATTGTTGGGAGGGAATAAATAGGTGAGGAGAAAACCTAAAACTAAGACAAGTGTTGACATTAAAAATAAACCTAAAAATACTAACCTAAAGAAAAATGAAAAATGTGAGTACTCCATAATAAGAAATGAAAGGTATATGCCATGGAGGATGTGGGTTTGGTCTAGGGATCCAACACTCTCCATGATATCCTAGATTTCAATTCTTTCTACACTCCTTAATCCCTAGATGGTCATAATTTATTCTCTTGGATATGATTAAATACCTAGAGGACTACTAAGAGAACCCATTGGCAGAGGTAAAGATCAGGTCCTCCAGAAGTTCCACCTCTCTATTGGTATAGTATATATCATAATCCCAAAGGTTGTCATCACCTCATAATACGGCCTCTATTTCACCAATAGTATCCTCATCGTCTACCATGGGCCTTTATCAATCACCATTGTTAGCTCTCCTATAGAAGGTGCCCCATCCAAGGATTAGACCACTCCCCAAGCCTCTTTCACCAGATTTCCCCTCACTGGTTTAGATCCTTTGATCTCAGGAGGAACACTCTCCCCTCAAAAACCCCATTTGACATTTCGAGTGCCCTTTAACCTCAAAATTTTTCACTAGAACCCTATGCTACTTCCTCCATGTTCCCCTCACTAATCAAGTTCCTTAACCATTTCCTGATTCCCAATATGCATCATGGTTGTGAACCTAATTCACATAAACCCCTATCCCTAAATTGAATAAAAAATTTATTAACTAGAATATGGATGAGCCCAATATTGTGCTTAGAAAGGATTTCCACTTAAATTAAATTTCTTCAATGGAGAATACAATCATGTATGGGAGATTTACAAGTAAAATAATGTTCATGGCAGCTTTGTAAAAATGGACTACAAAAAAAGTCAACAAGACTCTGGGATACTCTCCTCGTTGTCTGATATTGGAAAAAGGTTGGATGGGGTGGATAGAAACCTCTAGGGAGGACACACAAAAGGTCTTTCAGAAAAGCCAAAATTGGGTTTCCCAAATCATTTTCACTTAGAAATGGTCTTTGTATTTCGACATAGTCATAGAAGTTGGATATCATTCTGATTTCGGTCTGCCTCCCTTGTCTCCCTCTCATTTTTTGGTATGAATATTTTTTCAAGGAGGTAGGGAACATCCTTGGTTTCATATGTGTTGGACCTCTCCTACAAACAGACTGGGTATATGGGTACGGTGAGGTTACTTGTTGGCATAAACCTCTCCTTGGGTCTTCTAGATGCAATCTCAATTAAAATTGGTCATATCACCCATCTTCAAGCTCTGGAATATGAAGGCATTTCATTTAAATTTAGATGCTACCATGCACATGGTAATCTCAAAACGAATTGTATCCTAGGAAAAAATAAGTAGACGTGGAATTGTAAAAATAAAAAATTAGAGAATCCTCAAGTATTAGTGAATACTACACTAAATATGGAGAACCCTCCAATATTAGTTGAGCTTGTTCAAAAGGTAAAATATCCCTCAGCTCATGATCAGGGTATGATACACAAATATTTTCCAACTCCACAACCTTCATTGAATTTCACTGTCACAGATATGGAGGGGACCCAATAGGTACGGATAATGTGCCTCCTCTCTCTCATTTCAGCTTCTTATTTTTTTCCCTATTACTCTAATATTCCTTCACTTGTGGTTCCCCCTCCCTCTCCCCTTCCCCCCAATGACCCTTTGACCTCCTTCCAGGGACTCTCCCTTCATATCTCTGCACTATTGTTTCCTTTCAACCCCCCACCCTTCATCTACATTCTCTTCATTTCCAATCAAATCATTTGGGCATTCCCCATGTCTTGTTACCCTCCCCAACTCACTATAATCTTCAATATCATCACTCCTCTCCTACTCCCACTTTCCTGGAGCCATATTATCCATTTATCTCTAAGGAAGGAGCAGGTTTAAGATGTTTTGAGGAAAATTATTACAAATCTCCCCTTCGATTACACAAATATTGTCTTTCAATAGCCCGAAAAAGAGTAAAATCAAAAATCTATTCCAGAAAAAAAAATCCATTATTTTGACCCTTAGAGTAAATGCCCCATTGATGGTGGTTGAATGGAAATTCTCCCACTTAATTATAGGGGTCTAGCTAAACCCTCAAAAACCTTGACCATCAAATGTTTATTCTAGTTCCACTCTCTAAATATAATATTCTTCCATACGGGAATGTTGGTTGAAGAAAAAGTATTCTGACTGTTAAGTAAAGTTCTCTCAACCTAGGTTTTCATGTCCCTTGATGCCCTTGGAATATCTAGGGGAATTCTTATAGGATGGAGGAAAACCTATTATCAATGTTTGTTTGCTTAGTGCATCTGCTCTGGTTTGTGTTTGGAATTATTATCTTATGAATTTTCTTTCCCCTTTGAAGTGTTAAATTTATATAGTCCTTAGAGAGAAAAAAGTTTTGACATTCCATTTTTTGTAATATTATTTTTGCATCGAGGAAAATAATAGTAGGGGGAATATAAATTTCTCCCTAGTAACCTCAAAGATATGGGGCCCCATTGCTCTCCGTGAACCCTTATCAAAATTTATGATTGATTAGATGGAGCAAGAGAGCCTCTAAGATATACTTCCTCCAAAGTTGGTTCCCACCTGGAACAACAAAATAGTTAGATAATCTCATATGGAAAAAAAAAATAGATGGGTTTTTGACATCAGGTGATCTTTGAAATCTAGGTATGTAACTCCAACAATGGTTATAGTTGGAGGGGACTTTGACCATCAACTTATGATTATATAATTGGTCCTTATTTCCCAATATACCCAATGTGCTTTCAAATTAAATATCCACTATCTAGAGAACCTTCTCTCCTAGAAGATAGAAAAAATACCTAAAGCCCCTTTAATTTTGATATGAGGGTGTATCCTCCTATTCAATTTCATCATAACTTAAATATTGCAAAAAAATTCATCACCTCTTAGGGGGGGGAATAAGGAAGGTGAAAATATAACCCTAGCTTATATAGAAGAAAATTTGAAATCCCTCTACAATGATTATGATCCTTCCTCCCTCTCAAAGGAAATTAAATTGTTTGTTAAAAAACCTCGAGAATAAAAGGAAAAGGATCATTTTGGATAAAGAGAAAGAATGGAGGCTGAAAATTATATCCCTTTGGTTATAGTCTAGGGACGATAGCGCAAAGTGCTTCCATAAAATCACCTACCATAGAAAGGCTATCAATACTATTTGGGCTATTGATAGTAATGATGGAACCAAGGCCGCAACATTTGAAGACATTGCAGTTGAAGGATGCAAATACTTCACAGGGATATTTCAAAAAGATCACATAGTGACCATTGATAACATATTAAGGATTTCTATCCTCTTCTCCAACTCTCTCAAGTAGACGAGAATGACGCCTTGATGAGATAATTCACAAAGTTGGGACTAGAAAGGGTTCTACATAGTTTCCAAAAATGGAATATCACAGGTCCAATAGTGATTCCCATTGAATTTTATGAAGTGTTTTGAATTAATTAGCGATGAAATTTTAATAATGATATAATTCTCTAGTACAATAGGGAAATTATTGGCCCCTTTTAATTCCACCTTCATCTCCCTCATTCCTAAATTTTATAAGTTTTCCTCCTTTGACCTCTTAAGGTTGATGTCCCTATGTAAATCCATATACAAGATTTATTTCCACACACCTTAAGCACATTTTAGTTGATCATATCTCCTAAGAGAAATTTAGGTTCCTATAAGGTCATCAAATCCATGAAGATATCGGTTAGGTCCACAAGAGGTTGCACATGATTCACACTAAATTTGGCAGAGGGAAATCATATACAAGGTGGATTTATCAAAATATTTTTGACTAGGCTAGTTGTCTCTATCTTGGATTCTATCACTCTTTTGTCTCTTGGGCTCTTAGTTGTATCATCTCCTCTTCTCTATCTTTGGTTATCAATGGGGCTACCTTCCCATCCTTCAATCTGAAAAGAGGGCTCAAACATGGTTTTCCATTATCTCCCCTCCTCTTTCTCCTTGTTGTATAAGTACTTACCCATCTTCTCTCAAATAAAAAGCAAATGAACCTATTCAAATGTATCATTGTGAGTCAACATTAGTCCATCACCAACCTTTTGTTTATGGATGATATCCTTATCTTCTATGTTGGTAACATTAACCACATTCACCTCCTTAAAGGACAGCTTGGAAACTTTCACTACAGCCTCTATAATGGTATAAACTATAGAAAATATGATTTGCATGAAAATGGCTTGAATGAGGTTGAAATCTCAAGTATTGAGGACATCCTTTCCTCCCACCCGCATTAGATTTGGAGGAAAACTAAGATATTTGGGCTTCTTCCTTAAACCAAACAACTACATAAAAGCATATTGGTATTTTCTCTTGGCTATGGGTTGGTGTAATAGATGGCTCTCGTGTGCAGGAATACTTTATTGTGTAAATTAGTTTTTGAAACCATCAAGTATACCAGGATTCCCTTTCCTCGATCCCCAAAGGTATTCTCCATAAAATCAAACAAATTTCCCTAATATTTTTGTGGGCAAGAAAGAGTGAGAAGCATCCTTTTTCCCTAACAGCATGGAATTCGATAGTAACTAATTTTTTTTTAAGAGGATGGGGTTCAAAAAATCTTCATTGGTTCTTAAATGGACTAGTATATAAATTGCATGGAATTTCATTCAATGAATTGGGCTTTGGGCACAAGAAATGCACCAAAAATACATACACCCTTCGTCCATACTATAATGGATTGGAACCTCGATAAATTCCTTCAAAAATGGCTCAACCATTTGGAAAGAAATCATTCAATATTTTCCCATTATTGGAAATAGCCTCAGATGGAAAGTGGGGAGAGGCACAAGCATTCTCATTGGCAAGGATCCATGTATAGGGAGTCAACAAAACCATATCCTCTCGGATCCCCTTGTACAATGCTTAAATGAGGATGGGTACCACAACTTGAATCAAATTTATGTAAGGGTTCCCAAATTTTTGTAACACCTATTAACACCATTCATAGCTCTCTTGAATACGTCAAATATCCCATAGGCCCTACTAATCAGAAATATGTCCACTTGATACCTTAATCCTATGAAAATTCCTAGTGGGTTAAATAGGTCATTTTATAAAGGTAAGGATTCATGAGCACTCACCTAACATCAAGTATAATCATTCCCACTCCTCTACCTTGTCAAAATAGTCTATAAAAAAGAAGAAGAAGAAGAAGAAGAATAAGAAAATAAAAGAAGAAGAAGAAGAAGAACATGTGTATTGAAAATTCCATCATCCTTGCGAGAGTTAATCACTATCACCGTAGAAAACTTAAACTTAGGGAAGAAATCGAAATAAAAAAAATGCCCTAGTAACCTTAATAGAGATGAAGAGTCAAAATTTATGAAAATTTGATGCCTACATTAACTTCCACATACATCTATAAATAACACTTCCCTTCGGCTCTATTTGTTTAATTTCCATCCTTCTTTCTTTTTTTTTTGTTTTAAGTATGCTTCTCTTCATAATATTATTCTGGAGTATATAACAATAATATGCAATACTTGATATTAATAATATTAATTAAATATTTAAAATTAATAAAAATGATGTACATAATTTTAATAACATAATTATATTAATATATTATTATTATTACTATATATTAATAATATTAAATTATTTTTATAAATATTGGTTTAATAGTTTCATTTATTACTATTAATTATAGGAATACTTATCCCATTCTAAATAATAATACTATTTTATATTTAGAAATCAATATTTTACCTCAAATTCTGGAGTTGTCTTTAGTGAACTTGTGTGTTAATGAAGGGTGAAAATTAATATTGGGAGATTTTGAAATCAATGGCTAATTCAAGCTCTCTCCTATTCATTAAAACTTTAAATGGATTAGCATTGGGCATTTACAAGCAAATTTTGTTTTTTTAGTGGGTTGGCTTTGTAAGGTATAAACCTACCTAACCCTATTTTTTGTTGTCCAATTTAGAGTTCCTTTGGAAAAAATTATACTTTTTGTGGATAAGAGGACTAATAAGAAGTTTTTAAGATATAACTATGTGCCCACTGAGATTAGTGGTGGCTAGGGTTTCTAGTGATTCCTATAAGGAATATATTTCTATTGAAGGAAAGGCAACTCAAGCCTCAATTCCGTAAAGTGTCATGGTGAAATCTAGAATTGGTCTTCCTATTGTCCAAGAATATTTAGCCCTTAATATTCCTATGGAAAAGGATGGCTTTAGTGCTAAAAAAACAAAAAAAATGAGAAGAGGATTTGGTATGTAGATTTAATGATTTAATGAGTTCTCGCCAGGATTGTTTGATCTCCACAAATGGATATTTGAAATATGGAAACCCCTATTACCCCTATTAACAGATGACATGAATATTTACCCTTTGGCTTGGGATTTATTTGTTGTAGTTTTTTATAATATTAAGGATAAGCAAAATATTTGTGAATCTAGGTTATGGTTTTGAGACACTGTTGGATTTTTATGCATCCCTCATCTCTCACCTTTGATCCAATAAGGCTCCTATTTAGGTAAGGCTTTTGACTGCAGGCAACCCCCCCCCCCCCTACATTTTTGGAACCTCCCAAAATTATCTAACATTGGTAATGCATTAGGGAAGTTTTATTGTTGCATCCGAGAAGCAAAAAAAACTATAAAACTACTTATGCTCGAATATGTGCCGAGATGGATTTCAACAAGGGTTTTCTTGTTGATATTAATATGATGGCTCCAAACTATGAGTATGCTTGTTGATATTAATTTTATGGCTCCAAACTATGAGTAGGTTCAGAATATTGATTACAAAAATATATCATTTCTATGTAGAGTGTGCTCTAAAACAGAGCATGTAATAAAAATTGCCAAAAACATTTGTAGAATAACAAAATCCACAAAAAAAAAAACCTAAGGGCTATATGGAGGGAAGGAGTTGAGACCAAGCATTACATAGTATATAAAGAAGAATAGACCAAGGTAAGAAAGAAGCAAAAGAAAAACAAGAAGTTATTGTTAAAGAATATCCACCGAAGAAAATAGAAATCAGACATGAAGAAGTGCACAAGAACCCATCGGATTTAGCGACAAAGGGAGTGCAACAATCCCCAATGAAATCCATATCCCTCTCTAAATCCCCAAGAATTTTTTTTGGAAAAGCAACTTCTTAGGCAAGCCACACAAATAAGGAAGAAACTTAAGACAACAAGGTTAATTCATTAAAGGGTGATCCATTGAATGCAACGAAAAATGTGGATTGGATTAATTTGGGGAAGAAAGGAAAAAACATTTGGCCAAGAAAAACTAGAAGTTAGTCAAATTTAAATCAAAAGTAGTGAAAAGTGGAATGTAAATGCATTTTGATTTTATGATTATTTTGGAAAAAATTTAGTTGGAATGAGACTGAAATTTTTGTTTCATGGTGTAATCACTTGAGCGATTGGATTGAGCCTCAATGACTGATCTCAAACCAAAAAGGAATATTGGCAGTTTTGTAGAAATGTAACGATTTTGGACCAGATTTCAACTTTCTTTTTAAATAAAACTCTCATACCTATTTCTTTGAAAAAAGAAAACAAAACTGCTTGTCTCTTTATTTATTTGTTGTCATCTAGAGTCAAAGTTGCATATACATACAAAATTCTCACTCTAGTTTTAAAAAATAAATTTAAACAAACTTATTTGTCCCGTACAAAGTAACATTTACAATGTTTCTAGTATTAATTTATTTTTTCTCATAAAAAGAAAATTACTATAGGCTAGATGGCATGTCTAGTTAAGTGTGTGGTCAAGACTATATTTTATTTTATTGCAGCTAACCTAGTTTCCAATATGTAATGTAATCTACGGTTATATAGTAATATAAAAATTTTCTATCGAGTTTAAAAAAAAAAATTAACATATAATTTTTTGTTTTTTTACAATTGAGCTAAGTCTCATTAATCAAAAAAATCTAATAAAGATTTTATAAATTTATAAATTTGATCAATATACATACCTACAAATTAAAACTATTTATAAACATTTAATCTATTTATATCACTAGAAACATATTTTAAATACATTTCACACAAAATTATATTACCAATATTACCAAACACTATACATGGAAAAACCAAAATTTATATATACCTTCAATTGGATTTTAATCTCATATACGCACATGAAACTTCTCCATATTTAATGGACAAGATAAACATGAAACCTCACTAAAATCGATCGTGATCGGGATGGATGAGGATAAAACTATAGACCAAACGTTCTTTCGTGGTTCAAACTTCACACTCAAAGAAAGAATAGTTAGGGACAGGAGGAATAAAACTCCAATTACAACATCATTTTTACATAGCTCCAAGGAATTTTATTTGAAGTGACAGACTGAGGATTGCACTAGAAAAACACAGCTAGTAGAAGCTTCCTTTCCACCCTCCGGTCTCCTCCTCTCCTCCCTTACCATAATCATCATCTTCTTGTTTCTGCAATCCCCAAGAATCAGTGAAACCTTGCACAAATTTCCAAGTAACCATGACAAAATTTGATCAAATTCAATAAAAACAAAAACTTGGGACTCAATTTTTACCTTTTCAGTGAATGTGAGGCCCAGTTTTATCTCACCACAGTAGGTCTGGTCATGATGGACAACATTGTAGGAAGTCGGAGGTAGGCTTCCTTCCTCGAATACAGCCTCCAATGAAATTCTATTCACCGCAATCATAAATAAAAAAGTAAGAAATCAAAACAAAGCCAAAAAAAACGTTGTTAAACAATTGGAAATTGAAGGACCTAAGAAAATAATTGAGATCATAAGGCACCTTGCTTCTCCAACGTAGTCGTCGTTGTTTAAGTTAACACTGTCCATTATTTTTAAGGTGAGATCATCAACCCCGTCTGTTACAGTGAAAACAAACTGCTCATTCCACTCGGCATCACTACCATGACCTGCAATGTCAGATATGTTAATTTTAGTGTGTGCTCCATTCTACTTCATGGCTATATTGTAATATGATATGGCTATTTTTATGTTGATTGTAGCTTGAGTGTACACCAATGGTGTACTGGACTTTACTTAATAGGAGTCAATTTGAATTATAGTTATCCAATTCCTAGCAGAAAGCTTAAAAAATTATTTGTCAATTCAATTTGAATATAGTTATCCAATTCCTAGCAAAAATTTCAAAAAATTATTTGTCAATTCAAAGCTAATTATTTGAAATTCAATTCGGTTTGTCCATGGATTTGTTCAATTCGGTTTGGCCATGGATTTGTTCATTCATGGATATAGAAATGTAAAGCCAGTATTTAGCTGAACATATAGATAACTGGGTGCACGCTAAAAAGTAAATAGAAATAATTATGAAATTAGAAATTTTCCTATTTTCCATTTCACTTTGAGAAAGTCAAGACAGCTGGAAAAGAAAGTTGGTTATTATTCATTTTGTAAACATATTTTACTTTAATTGGTTGTAAAAAAGCCAAGAAAGTTGGAAAAGAAAGTGGGTTATTATTCATTTTGTAAATCTGTTTTATTTTAATTGGTTGTAGAAAAGCCAACAAAGTTGAAAAAGAAAGTGGGTTATTATTCATTTTGTAAATCTGTTTTATTTTAATTGGTTGTAGATAAATAAATTTGGAGCATTGGAAACATGTTAGATTTAATGGGAAAGAAAGTGTGGTTTTTAGAGGTAAAAGAAAAAAAATTGGCGAATTGTATTAGATGTTATATTATTTAGGTTTATTAAAAATTATTCAAAACTTGAAATAAATCAGAAAGAGAATTGTATTAGATGTTATATTATTTAGATTTATTCAAAATTATTCAAAAATTAAAATGAATAAAAAATAAAATTGTATTGGATATTATATTATTTAGATTTATTCAAAATTTAAAATGAATTAGAAAGAAAATGATCTTATCCCAACATCCTTATTATTAAAACATTTTTATATCAATTATAGATTCCCTAAATATTAAGATTAGACAGACATTAGCCATATCAAATAATTAATTTTACTTGTATTTATTTGATCTTGGAATATTTTTAAAATAGACAATCCAATTAAACTAAAATTATTATGAAATATATATATATATATATATATAAAAGTCCGTAAAATATATACTATCACATTTTTGAAAAAATTTCATTCAAATTTTATCATATATTATCTAATTCAAACAGTTGGTAAGTAAAGTCTGATGATAACATTGGGTTGACGAGACAAAATGATAATTACTATGCAATATACTGATTGTTAACTTATTGCCTTACTAGTTGGACTTATTAAAGTGAAAAAAATTGATATTCAATAAGTAAAAGGAAAAGGAAAAGTTTATTAGACAGTGCTTATGGACACTAATCAATTAACTAATTAATATAATAAGAAAAGTATTAAAATTGAGAAATAAGTGTGGGTTTTTAAAAAGTTTATGGTTTATTTTTCATGTAATTTTTTAAAAATTTGGTAGAAATTTATTGAAATTATTAATTTGAAAAATAAAATTTTCACAATCAATTGTAATTTTTGAGAATGTTAAATCTATATATAAAATTAAAAAACAAACCAATTTACATTACCTAAATCAAAATTTAGGTACACGTTTTTTAATCAGATTTCAGTCAAAATTTTTGCTAAATACTTAAAAAAAAAAAAAGCATACATAAAGATTGCTATGATTAAAACGTTCTGAGCCCATGAACACAACCTCAAAAGATGCAGAGAAATCTGGAATTGCGCCTAGACTGTTTAGGGATTCGATGAGAGGCTAATAGTTTTTATGACACCTCAATTTAACAATTCAAATATAAGAAAAGGCTGACTCACCCGATGCAACTTTGCTTTTCTGTTGCTGAGTTCGGCACTGGATGATGACGTAGGGGTCCATGTGATCTACTTGCAGATCTCAAAAACATAATATAAACACTAAACAGGAATAGCACAGCTCTGGAAACAATACCACAGTCTTTATTATGAGGAAGAGATGAGCATTTCATAACCAATGCCATCATTCTCCTTATTTTTTATTATTTTGTAATTACAAAAGATATTTTCAGAAAATCAAATGCATTATTAGATAAAGCAAATACATTGAGATGTTTCCTTCTTTCCTAGATTTTTAGATGTTTCCTCTTTTCTACTCTTAGATGTTTCCAAGGAAAGAGTGCGCTTTTTCTTGGTTGTCCAAGCAGTGAAAGGTTGCTGATTTTTGTGTCCTTCTTGGTTGCCCAATTCCTCCCTGTTTAGATCAGGAAGCGTCTTGGCTTCCTCCACCAAATGAGGGAAAGTGCGTTGCAATGTTTCTGAAATCCTCCATTTTGCCTGTGCTAGTGTGTGTCTCTTCCAACCAACCAGATATGAGAAGTATAGCTGTTGGCATGTATTTTGTTTCTTGGAGTCCATAATTGTATCTTTGAGCAGAGGAGGCTGAAAATCTGGAATATTATCAACCCGATCACGGATTGTAACAGATTCCTCAAGGAGAGGTGGTTCAAATAGTTTGAGATTATTAATATTAAACACATCATGGATGCCAAGCTGGGAAAGCAAGTCCAAGCGATATGCATTTTCTCCAATGCATTCCAGAACAATATACGACCCATATCGCAGAGGGTGCAGCTTATGATGCTAGCCTTTGAAGCGTTGCTTGTCCAACCAGAGCCACACATGGTCTCCAGGTTGAAAATACAAGGGTGTTCGCTGCTTGTCATGCCTCTGTTTGGCGCGATCTTGGGCTGCTTGCAAAGCAGCAGTTACTTGAACTTGGCGTTGAGAAATGGAGTGTATAAAATGAGGAGCTGATTTTTGTTCTTGTTGTTGATGTGTAGACCCAGAAGGGGTGATCACCAGTGGCATCTCAGAGGGTGCACTTGGCTGAAACACTGCTTCGCTATGATCAAGGCGAGAAGATGGGGTATTGGGTAAGGAAGCACCAGGAATAAGATCGATGTGGTGTTCAACAGAGCGTGATGGAGGCAACCCTGTGGGTTGGGTGAATACATCTGCAAATTCTTGGAGTAGAGGAGCCATTATAGGAGGCACTATATTGGTGAGGTTGTCTGGCTTGATAGGACGAACCAAGCACGAAGAAACTCCTTGGTTTAAATTGACTCTCATAATGGGAGCTTTGCCAATAGAAGGTTGAGTTGATGAGCTAGCTGAGGATGTGAACACATAGGTGCGCCCATCGTGATACAAGTGGTATTGGTGATCTGTAACATGATAAACAACGTGTCTAGCCTCTTGGTATGGAATGCCTATCAATAAATCGGCACAATCAAGAGGAGAAACATCACATACCACAGTATCACGGAAAGGTCCAATAGCAAAGGTGACAGCACAACATTGGGAGATGGTAAGACGAGGACCGTCCTTTTGGACCCAACCGAGCTGATACGAGTGTGGGTGAGGAGTGGTGGGAAGGCAAAGGCATTCAACCAAGTCCTGGGCCACAAGATTCTTTTGACTCCCATTGTCAAGAATAAGTGTGGCCAACTCATGTTTGATTGGAAAATTATGGGTAAACAAAGGCATAACAGAGGTGTTTGTTGCATTAGCAGTCATGAGGATGAGAGAGGGGTTCACTTCGGTAGGATTTTCAAGAGAAATAGCTAGAAGTTGGGTAGTGGAATTTGGTTGTTCCACCTCTGTAAAAAGAGTCTTGTCAGGGTGTAGATTTTTCAGTACTCAACAATTTGCAGAAGCATGTGAGTTGGTCTTATGAAATGTACACCAGGAGGTATTGTGAGGTGTGGGGGATGAGGCAAAGGCGACATTAGAAGAACCAGAGGGAGATGGACCATTTCTGGCTTGATGGGATCGAATTGGAGTACCCACTTTGCGTTCCACAGCCAGGGCACGAATAAAGGCCTTGTCTAATGAAGCACTATCAAACAACTCAACTTCGTGTCGAAAAATCATTAGCAAACCAGAATTAAATTTGATAATTAGTACCTCTTCGGGATCGGAGATATGGAGTTGAATGCACAACTTGAAGAAGACATCAATGTAAGCTTGCACTGATTGATTGGGTAGTTGTCGAAGTTGTAACCATTTGGCAAGGAGATTTTGTATATATCCTGGAGGATAGAAGCGTTCTCGTAAGGCCTCGCAAAAGATATTCCAAGATGTGATAGGCGTTGATCTGGTCTCGGCTTGTTCTCCAAGTTCGAAAACCAAGGACTTATTCTCAAGATGAGTATCCCACCATGTTTGTGCTAGGCCTTCCAATTGTAGACCGGCGATCTGAAGTTTCATCTCCTCTTCCATCGTAGGACAGGTTCTGAAATAGTTGGAGAGACTGCGGAGCCAAGAATCAATAGTCTCACCATTCATTTGCCCTGAGAATTTAGGCAGCTGAGAGCGTGTATCAAGCTGCATTTTCCCTGTAGGGAATTGTTGTTGTTGTAGCATAATTAGCTCTTGAAGAGCCCTAGCTAAATCATTTACTAGCGAGTTTGTAGTGGAGGACTCTTGACGCTCTTGACGGGGCGGCATGATTTTCATCCACCAAATGGATTGAAATGTATGACCCTTTGAAAAAAAGAAAAGAAAATCGAACAGGTGGATGGCTTCCAAGATCTTGTGCTCTCATACCAATTGATCTACTTGCAGATCTGAAAAACAGAATATAAACACGAAACAGGAATAACACAGCTCTGGAAATAATACCACAGTTTTTATTATGAGGAAGAGATGAGCATTTTATAACCAATGCCATCATTCTCCTTATTTTTTTTATTTTGTAATTACAAAAGATATTTTCAGAAAATCAAATGCATTATTAGATAAAGCAAATACATTGAGATGTTTCATTCTTTCCTAGATTTTTATATGTTTCCCTCTTTTCTACTCTTAGATGTTTCCAAGGAAAGAGTGCGCTTTTTCTTGGTTGCCCAAGGAGTGAGAGGTTGCTGATTTTTGTGTCCTTCTTGGTTGCCCACCATGTTAGCTGCACCCACATCCACAATGATATATTATTAGTCACAAATCCAAATGAATGTGCACCACCACTCAACTCAAGTGAAATGATTTTTTTAAGGACTTTAATAATAAAACACAATATATGAGTTGATTGCAGAATTTAGATTATCCACATTATAAAACCATGGTGGATATTTCTAATTTCAATAAGGATTCATTTTCGGGACGAAAAATGAATGAATATATAAATTGTTAAAAAAGTAAGTTGGATTATATGATGTAGATAATTTGTTATTTTTTTTAACCTAAACTATTTTTTTTTAGAATAACAAATAGATGTCATTGGTGAACATAGTTAATACCAAATTAATACAATTAACCACATAATAAACAAACACCGTATATGAAGGAGCACATTAAAAAACAAACTCAATATACACAATATATGATGATGAAGGAACACAAAAAAAACACAATATATGAAGGAACAGAAAAATCCATAGGGACGAGAATATATTACAAAGAAAATCAGAGTTATTCAGCCCCTCGGCCTGGACGAGCAGCACTTCCAGAGTTCCAATACGCATCTTGCTCCCCCTCCTGCTCTGAAACCCTACGCTCTGATGAGGGAAAATCTCTATTTAACTGCTACGTGATTATAGCCTGCGCCACCTTATATTCTTAGGTTAGGCTTCACTTTATAAAGCGAACCGATCGTTTTGAACAAATGGGGTTTCGGCTTCGTAACTGCTTTTCCAGATCATGGGTGCATATTTTATGATGTTAATCACCGAAAAAGGGTGATGGCTCCTACATAAGTGATTTGGTATGATTTGATTTAATATATAGTAACCTTTCCCTTGTTGCGCCTTCGCGAACCTTGCGACTCGGAAGTTAGCGTGAATCGATCTCGGTGCCTGTGCAACTTCCTTTCTGCAACTAGAAAGTCGAGACCCACACGTCTCGCGAGGTGTGGTGATTTGACCGAGGTGCGTGGAAGGCATAGTGGTTTGATATTTTTGGCCACTGGGACCGACTGGTTGGTTTGTAGTTTTGAGAAAGGGATGTGGGGGAAGGGGGTGATGCAAACAAAATTTCACATTGATCAAGTTTGCTTGTTCTGTTTTTTCTTTTTTCTTTTGGTTATTAAAGGATTATTTTAAAAAAATTTGGAAGATTTACCGGTAGATTTTTTGGGTTTAATTTCTCTAAATTTAGTAGTAATTTATGGGAATTATAAGTTTGATGGGTAATCTGTGCACAATCAAATGCCTTGGGATTTTCAGGGTGCTAAATCCATATATAAACTAATTTAATAACATAAATCAAGAGTTCATCTCAAATTTTTCTCCTTGATTCCAATGCTTGAAAGTCTCCTTTAAAACAAACTGTTTGATGGATAACCCATGCACAATCAAAGTGCCCTCAGGTCTTTAAGATGCTAAATCCATATATAAACTAGTTTAATAACATAAATCAAGATTTCATGTCAAAATTTTCTCCCTAATTCCAACACCTAAAATCTCCTTTTAAAACCCACATTTTTAGTCTTTCAGAGGGTAGAAAGTAAAATATTTTTTGTTTTTTAAGAGATTAGTTTTTTTTTTTTTTTTTTAATTTTTAATTTTAAGTTTTTTTTTCTTAATTAGTATTTTTTTTAATTTATTTGAAATTTGATTATAATTTGTAAAATTTGAATCTTTCAAGGATTTTCATGATAGAGAAAAAAAAGACTAATAACTTGGAATTCATAGAATTTTTAAAATGTTGAAGGTCTTTACACTTTTAATGATTTAATGGCCAATAGGAATTTTGATAAATAAAAAATGGCTCGAGTATAAATGGGGTGTCAAATTTTAATGATAATATAATGGATTTAATGGAAAATAAATGAATTTTGATAAATAAAAAATAGTTAAGTATAAATGAGGTAGTTCAATTTTAATGATAATAAAATGAAATTATGCTTTCTGTTTAAATGGATTAAAAAGAGAAGAAAATGTTGGTAAATTGGAGTTCATAATAAAATGTTAAGGGTGTTTAACCCTTTAATGGATTTTTAAAGACAAATGAAGGAATTTGTTAAATAAAAAATAGTTAAGTATAAATCGGGTGGGGTAAGTTGAGGGAGGTTTAATTTATAATTGATATGATAACAATCTCATACTTACCACAATGATGAAAAAGTGGGGTAAAAATTCAAGGGTGACATAATAAGCATTAATCTCAAGCTACCCTCATACCTCATCATTTCTTCTTGTGAGATAGAGGATTGATGAGTAAGGGAAATATGATGGATAGTGAATTTAATGCAAAGGAATTCCAATTTACATTCATGTATTTGGAGTTTTAACTTAGCTACATTTATATTTATGTTTTGGTTTGAACTTTATTTGGAAAAGGAATGTGTTTAGATTCATTTTGCATTTTGTATTGGGTTGTGATTTGTAGAGGGTTGGGGTTTATAGAATTTTTTTTAGTTTTACTTTTTATGGATGTTTCTAGTTTGGAAATTTATTGGACTCATGGTATACATGTAATAGAGGGTGAAGGTATACAAGTTAAAGTATCCCTTACAAATTATTTGATTTGCATTTGTTTCAAAAGAGTATTATACAGATTGAGGATTTTCATGTAGTGTCTTCTCATTTTAATGCAATATTATTTTCTCAAATGGATGCCCAAAAGGCTAAAAACATTGTATTATCAGTGATGTGGCACATCAAAGTCAACAAATAGAGTGATCCAAATTTCAACATGTTATACCAACTAGTATTAATACTTGCCAAGAGATTTCAATCTCTAGCTTTTCTTCCAAAAGTTTACATTGGGCTAATGAGAGTAGTAGTCAAGGATGAGGAAACAATTCAACAAATGCATGAAGAAATGGCAAATGAGAATGCAAAGTTGGGACCAAATCTTCATGTGTACATCAAGAAGCCCTTAATAGGGAGGTTTTAATTTAAGGTCAACTTCTTATATGCTCTTCCAAACTATTTTAGATCTCACATGTGACCTTTTACTTGTGTTCACAAAATTGTAAAAATTACTCAATTAGTTACGAGTCATTTTGAAATTTCGGATTTGTTTGAAACTATGGTATTAGACACTCTCCTTTCATTTTGTATTAACTAGCCTAGATCCATCTTAACTCCAGATCTATCAAGCGTCGAGAGATTTGCACAGTTTGCACATCGAGAGATTTGATCCCTCTCGATGCTTGATAGATCCAAAGTTAAGATGGATCTACGCTGGTTTCAATCGTGTGCGTCTAAGGAAAATCTATTGAACATATGATTAATTTTATCAATAATATGTAAATACATCTAATATGCATATAATCATTTTATATATGCTAAATATGTCTCATATTTATCTGGTCATTTTAATTTTAAAATTTGCTTCTAGTTACCTCAATTTGTTGACATGATATATATTGTTAATAACTTTAATGATGAAAAATGATGAAATAAAAATTTTGAATGCAAAGCGATAATGTAATAGTGTTGAATGATAGAAAATGTGAATAATAAGAATGCAGTCAATTACAAATAGTATTCATTGTGATCAATCTCAAATTGTTTCCTTCTACTAGTCTTATTGTCACCCTTGTTAGTTTTGTCATCTTTTCATATCGATTATATGAAAAGGATAGTTGAAATCATAAACCATTTAAATTTTTAGCTCGAACTATTGTACTAAACATCATACATTGTCTCTCTTGCTCTCCAATATTAATAGGTTGAATTACTATAACACAAAAATCAATGTAAATTGTCAATAATTTTGTGTACTTACACTGAAACCAATGCACAATGTTAATCCAATCACTTTAAAATTAATGTACCATCATACATCCAATTACATCAAATCAGAAATCAACATCTACACTGAAATCAATGCATCTAATGCAACCAATCAAATAAGATTATAAAACAACATCTACATTGAAATCAATGCATCTAATGCAAGTAATCAAATAGGATTAGAAATCAACATCTACACTGAAATCAATGCATCTAGTGCAAGTAAGCAAATAATATTAGAAACCAACATCTACACTGAAATCAATGCATCTAAGCAAGCAATCAAATAGGATTAGAAATCAACATCTACAATGAAATCAATGCATTTAGTGCAAGAAATCAAATAGGATTAGAAATCATCTACATTTAAATCAATGCATCTAGTGCAAGTAGTCAAATATAATTAGAAATCAACATCTACACTGAAAATAATGCATCTAGTGCAAGCAATCATATAGGATAAGAAATCACCATCTGCACTGAAATAAATGCATTTAGTGCGAGCAATCATATAGGATTACTAAATCATCTACATTGAAATCAATGCATCTAGTGCAAACAATTAAATATAATTAGAAATCAATATCTACACTAAAATCAATGCATCTAGTGCAAGAAATCAAATAGGATTAGAAATCACAATCTACACTAAATTCAGTGCATCTAGTGCAAGAAATATTCTTCCCTCTCTCCCCCCTCCAACTACATCTCTCTTTCCCTCCCTCTTTCCACTCTCTCACATCCTCCCTCTTCCTTTCTCTCTCTCCATTTCTCTCCCACCTCTCTATCTCTCTCTTTCTTCACTCTCCAACTCTATTACTTTATCTGTCCCTCTCTCATTCTCTCCTCCCTTCTCTCCATATCTCCTTCTTTATCTCTTTATCTCACCCCAAAACATACACACTCTCTCTCCATCTCTCCCTTGTTACTCCATCTCTCTCTCCACTTCTCACTCTATGTATTTCTTCTTCCCTCCTTCTCTCTCCCTCCAACTCCATCTCTCTATCCCACCCTATCTCCTTCTATCTCCCTCTCTCTCTCTCTCTCTCTCTCTCTCTCTTTGCCCTCCAATTTTATCTCTTCCCCCATCACTCTCTTCCTTTCTCTTAGGTCCTCTCTCTTTTCCTTCCTCTCTCTCCATTTCTCTCCTACCTTCCTCTATATTTTCCTCTCTCTCTCTCTTCCGTCCAATCCTCTTTCTCCCCCCATCCCTCTCTCTCTATCTCTCTCTCTCACACACACACATACACACACATCATCTACACTAAAATCAATGCATATATTGCAGGAAATCAAATAGGATTAGATATCACCATCCACACTGAAATCAATGCATCTAGTTCAAGAAATCGTCTTCCCTCTCCCCCCCTCCAACTCCATCTCTCTTTCCCTCCCTCTCTCCACTCTCTCACACCCTCTCTCTCTCTCTCTCTCTCTCTACCCTCCAACTCTGTTAATATATCCCTCCCTCTCTCCTTCTCCCCCTTTTCCCTCCATCTCTCCTTATTTTTCTCTTTATCTCATCCCCTAACATACACACACTCTCTCTATTTCTCCCTTGTCACTCCCTCTCTCTCTCCACTTCTCTCTCTCTATGTATTTATTCTTCCCCCCCTCTCTCCTACTTTATCTCCCTTCCACTCCTACCTCCCTCTCTCTTCCTTCCTCTCTCTCCCTTCCACTCCTAACTTCCTCTCTCTTCGCCCAACACACTCTCTCTCTCCCTCTCTTTTTTCCCTCCAATCGTCTCTCTTCCCCCATCACTCACTTCCTCTCCCTCTCAAGTCCTATATCTTGTCCTTCATCTCTCTCTCTCTCTCTCTCTCTCTCTGCCCTCTAATCCTCTCTTTTCCCCCATCACTCTCTCTCTCTCTCTCTCTCTCAAACTATGTTACTATATCCCTTCCTTTCTCCTTCTCTCTCCTTCTTTCCCCCCTTCTCTCCATCTCTCCTTATTTGTCTCTTTATCTCACCCCTAAATATACGCACTCTCTCTCCATATCTCCCTTGTCACTCCCTCTCTCTCTCTCTCTCCACTTCTCACTCTCTTTGTTTTTATTATTCCTTCCTTCTATCCCCCTCCAAATCCATCTCTCTATCATGTCCTCTCTCCTCCTCTATCTCAAGTCCTCTCTCTCATCCTCTCTCTCTCTCTCTCTCTGCCCTCCAATCCTCTCATTATCTCCCTCTCTCTCTCCTCCTCTCCATGATCTTAAAGGATTGTATTAGTTTTTTGCGCTAAGTGTTATTTTAGTAAACATGCACAATTTTTCTCCATTTGTTTTCTTAGGGAATGAGTTTTTTAACCATGAAACATAGATGAATTTGTGAGTTTTAAACATGAAAATGATCCTAAATAACACTGTACAATAGTTTATAACAGAGAAATAACATCACACATAAGTTATACACAACAGGCATGATGAAGCAGTTCACCCCTCCTGGGCTACATCTGCTGATCCAGCTCCCAATGGCATGTCTCTCTTTGTCATTATGCTCAAAATTTCAAATACATGTGTTTAAAAGCCTCTAATGGTTGTTTTCTCTGTACCAGTGGCTACATAATGCTAAAATTAGTCTAGGTGTTGAGTCTCAAAAGTGTTTTCCATATTCATACATATTTCCATTATGTCATAACCATTCAGCTCTTATTTCATAGCCATCTGACCTAAAACCCTACATCAAGTAACCATTTTCATAAATATATGGGCTAGGATCCTTGTCTTCCAAAGTTATTTATTTTATGTATTTAAAGTGAATTTATGATTATAAACTAGAAAATTAACATAGTTTCATATATCTATATATGTGTTATGAGTTTTGTGACATGTGTAGGTCAAAAGGAAGTTTCTAAAAGACCTTTTTGTGGCCTCCCAAAACCAAATTCGAATTTGAGTGGAGAAGATCATGGGATCATGAGGACATGTGTCTCATTTCTTTTTTGTATTGAAACTCTAAGAAGATATGTGTCTCATTTCTTATTTGTATTGAAACTCTAAAAAGACATGTGTCTTATCATTTCCTATTTTGATTGGAACTCTAGAGATAGAGGGAGAGATTGATGGACTCTCATTAATGAGATAAATTCTCATATTTTTGTATAAATAGGGGAAGCTTTTTCCTATCAAGGGTGGAGAAAAATAGGAGAAGAAGAGAAAGGATTATAGAGTGTCTTGTAACAAAGCTTAAGATCGAATGGGATGTAGATTTGTGAGTTTATCAATAAAGAAGTTTAGTTCTTTGATGTTGTTTTGATCACATCTTCAAGGAGCTAAGGATTACACTGAATTGGTAGCAAAGGGCCCCTGCTATTTGAGGAGGTTTTACATGTTTTCTAGATAAGTCATTTTCAATTCTGTTTTGTCATATTTCCTTACTTAGATTGCTTTCTGAAATCATAGCTTTTAGCATTATTTTTCATGTCATTTGCTTAGATAAAGGATCCTCATGATATTACAGTTAGTCTTTTTCTCAAGCTCTTCCAATACATCTCTATTAAATGAATGAGATTCAATTGTGATATTCTGAGTTATTAGAATTTCATTTTCTGTTATTTAGTTAAAAAGAAGATCCTCATTATACTGCAGTTAGTCTCTTTCAAAAGATTTTCCAATAAACCTCTAATTCATGAATGAGACTAAGTTGTAATATTGTGAGTTATTGATTGTTTTGCTTCATAGAAGATCCTTATCACATTATGATTAATCTCTTTCAAAAGCTCTTCCAATAAACCTCTATCAAATGAATGAGATTTCACTGTAATGTTCTAAGTTACTGTTTGTTTCAACATTTCTTTTATGTTTTAGGCGATCCTCATTGCATTAGAATTAATATTTTTCACAAGCTCTTCCAACAAATCTCTAACTAAATGAATCAGATTAAGTTGTAGTGTTTTGAGTTACTTTTCATTTCATGAATGTTCATTTAGAAGCTGTAATATCCATGGATTAGGACTCTCTGTTTTCATCATTTAGGAACAGAATTTGGAAATAAACTCTGTTTTCATTTATTCATTAACATTTCATTTTCTCCCTTTTTGACATAAATCTAACTTCATCTTTTTAGCATAGAGTAGCATACTAATAATCAAACATAAATCCCAAAACATCAATAAAACACTAAAAACAACGAAGTAAGAAAAATGGATACTTAGGCACATATAGTGCATCACACTTCATCAGTTTACTAGCCCTGGTCGATAATTTATGTTAGCAATTTAGGACACTAAATTGACTAAACATTTTGGCGCCGCTGCCGAGGAAGTGTAACTAGGTAGCCTTATTTCTTACATCTAAAAAAAAAATTAATAATTTCTCGAGTATGCTCTCCTCCTGCACTTTGTGTGATGTGGAGGATCAGAAAAATAATTTTATGTTAAAAAAAAAGAAAAAAAAATTGTTTTCATCATGTCATTTGATTTAAAAAACTTAAAAAAAAACAAAAAAAAAACGAAAAAATTCAATAAATTGTTGTGTTCAATAAAATATATATGTATATCTTTGAAAATATAATATATATCATTTTATTAACAAATCATTATATATATATATATATATATATATATATATATATATATATATAATTTGTCATATTTTTCTTTATTAAAAAAAAATAAAAATTATTTTGTCTAGTAAAATATATATGTATATTTTTAATTTTTGAAAATATAACATATGTAATTTTATTAAAAAAAAAAAAAAAACAACAAATGCTATAACATGGTCCATGACAAAACAAAACAACGAACAACAATGGCCCTTGGCCTTTGTTTAATAAAAAGTTGTGAACAATGAAACATGGCCAAAAGAGGCCCACGCATAATACGTGAGGCCAGCCTTTGGCTTGGCCTTGCGTATATCCACAGGCCCCAAGCAAATAAACCTCTCCACACAACATTGAAGTAACTCAGTCAAGCAGCTCTTCAAGTTTACAATCTGCAAAATTCATGAGAAGAAAGAATCCATTTTAAGAAAGTCTCTGCACGGAGGAGACCCAGACCACCAAAATTAGATGAACAAACCCAATGCCTTAGCTAACAGGCATGGACTTTCATGGGCAGTCGCTACTTCACAAATTCTTAAATCTCCATTACCGAATCTATGTTACCAAAATGGGATCTGGAATCTATCATTTGGCTGAATATGTTCCTTTTGATTAAAGAAACTACAGATTTAGCAATTAAACGAAAAGATATCCATCTTTTCCAAAGGAATTGCCAGAGAATTGTCTATGTAATAATTTGATTGCAAAGGTTTTGCATCACCATTTGACCATAGGTTCTTTTGCAAGGCATTCCCAATAGCATTACTGGTAAATTCAACACTTTGCAATGTTCGTATTTGACAGCAAATTCTTAGTTTGAAAGAGTGAAGCCTCGGCTCTCACCTTGCTCATTACAGAATTTGACAGTAAAACCAACAGAGTGCCCTGTTTGCTTGTAGAATTAATGGAGAAGAGGATCTGTTTGCATGTAGATAAGCGGATCTGGCTATTTGGTGTGGTTGCTGGGAATTTTATCCATTTTTAAGAGATTGATTTCGAATTGAAATTCAATACGTTGGTGGCAATCAAAAACAAACTTGACTTGCTAAATTATTTTGATCCAACCTCTGCAATTGTTAAACAAAATCTGTGATCGAAGATTCCACAATGTTGCCTGCACTCTTGCAAATCTGATAAAAATATGCTGGAATACAAATCCTGATAAGAAACCATAGAAATTCAGCAACAAGCTCCTTCGGGCTCAGAATTCATTAGGCTGTCGCAATAGAAACTGGATAATACCTTATTGAAATTTTGTGAATGTAATTTGAAAAATCATTTGACAAATCCGTAGGAGAGATCAATTTTTCAAGAAGCTGAGTTTGGTTTCGAGTTCAAGACAAAGCTGAGTTTGGTTTCAAATTGAAGACAAATATTGCCATGCTGCCACCTTGCATTTGAGTTTCATTCAAATTTGCCTATTAAACCATTTTCATTTGTTTCTCGATTTAATTAGGATCTTGAAATCACCAGAAATCATTTTTCATTGCTAGAAAAACGTAACTGTTTTTGACACGTGATTTTAAAACATAAATTATGAGCAAATAAAATTGAATTTGAAAAATCCACGACATGGGTTTTTTCGAGAACGGGGGTAATTTGGTAACCTAGACTTATTTTTCTAGATTTTTTAACTGTTAGAAAGAATTTTACGGTTCTCCAGAGCCCTATTTTGTTGTTTGAGTGAAAAAAAATGATTTTTTATATATACACAGTGAACGGAACGGTTTTAGCAAGATGAAAGAATGAAAATTAAAATGAAATTCTATTCTGGCATTCAAACCATATGGCACAAAATTGAAGAATCCAAAAAGGTATTGATACAAATGCAACTGTAATGAAGGAATTACTACTCAACCGGTTTTCTAGTGTTTGGGAATCTTTGCATAAGCCTGGACAGTATCGATGGGAGTATGCGAATGTTGGTTGTCATATTGTTTTACTTCTTATTAGGTTAATGAATATTTGATTGATGTTATCCAGATTGTTCCTTCTAATATTTTTATAAAATCAGTGGGGATAACATTTTGTTTCACAATTTTTCAATAAATAAATAAATAGAAAAAAAGCAACAAAAAATTTAATCAATTGTTTTTTTTAATAAAAATATATATGTACATATTTAAAAAAAAAAAATGTAACATATATAATTGAAAATAAAAATAAAAAATGCACCAATAAAATAAGTAGGGGATTGTTTGTTTTCTTTGAGGAGATACTGGTTGATTTGAATGTCAAAACTGATTATTTGCATAAACTTGGCTACTTAACTTTCTTTTCAGGATTTTAGTTACGGAACGGTGCACATTCTGTAGCTAAACATCAATTCTGCAGCTGAAAAACTTCATTGTTTCACCTAAATTTTAAACTAGCCTAAATTTCTCATCCAACATCGGATTTTGATTATTCAAGTATTGTTGGAAAGATTTCAATGAGATCTACATAATGAGAAAACTATCATCAAAGTTTGAAACAGTAAAGACTAAAGAAATTTTTGAAAAGACACAACAGGTAACTTGAGACACTAATTTCGAAACAGGTACAAATTCTTTTGGTTTTTCTTCGTAAACTTGTTTTATTAGTACAAATTCTCAGTTTTTTTGTGTAAATATCATAACTAGAGAGATTGATCACCTCTCTCTTTTGATAATCTTACATTCCATTGCAGAAGAAGTACTAGTTTTATTTTGCAGGTTCCAAGAGGAATGAAAAATGACTACAAGCGAATAGTGTCTCTCTCAGAGACTACATTTCTTTTACAAGAAGATGATCAGCAACAAAGAAAGAAATATCAATGCATGAGCACATGCTAATTCAAATCAGATCCAACACTTGAAAGCCTTTCAGATGTCAGTATCTCCATTGCATCCATGCTTCCTAAATCAATAAAACATTCACCCCATTCCCCTTTACATTCGCCATTGCATTTCTACTTAGTCATTCAATAAAATCCTCATCTCATCTTCCCTCACTGCTCGTTTTATTTTCCCTAGTCATTATATTTTCCTTCCATGCTTTCAAAAACCTAGCAATAAAACCATTTAGAGCCTCTACAAAGCTGATTCATTTCATTTCCATTTTCATTCTATCAAATAAACCTTGATCCACTGCAAAAAAAATTTCATAGTCCTTCAAAAATTATTCTTTCATTCTCGCGTTAGATGATGGAGGATTTCTTAAGGCCTCCCTTCTAACAAGTCTTGGCCTATCGACATCAACACATTATCTAGGTCCAAGACTAGAGTCCTTAATAGTACCTTGAGGCTTGTATGCATTAATGACAAGTTCTCTCGCTGACAATCATGGGAATACATCAATGTCCCTTGATCGTCAAATCTTGCAAGTGGCTCGACATCCGCCCATTTATTCGCACTTTGCAAGATGTACTTAGGTACCTTGGCACTCATTGACATTAATGGTGAGTTTGCCTCGCATTGGTTAACGACATTCATCAATGGTCGGTAATCCAATGACTTCTCTTCATGCTCGACATCAACACATTTATTCGCATGACTAGAATTGTACCATCGAATTTTGTAACGATTGAAGACTACATCATTTCAGCAGTTTGCAGCAGGAATCAATTTGTATCAGCAGCAATAAAGATCCCAATCTTGCCATCAGCACAAAGAGAACAAAGAGAACAAAGAAGCAGATCAAATTCATTTGTTTACATAGTTCATGATCCAACAACATCAACAACCACACTCTTCAGTATACACAACTCATCCACATTTAAGGTAAGTGAAGGTATGTGGTTTTCTAATTTTTAGTCATGTAATTCATTAGAATGCTAAAATTGTAACTTTGAAAAAATTGCTCACTCCCTTTTTCACATTGTCATATCTTTAGTTGGGGGGGAAGGGACATCATTTCATATCCACATGTCATACATTATCACACATTTTCATTTCATTTCCACTCGCATATACTTCACAACCAAATATTGTTGCAACATGATCCAAAAGATTATATGCCTTGCAAATGATCAATTCATTGATGAAATAATTGATTCTAAATGTTTTCATGAACTTTGATGCAAAAAAGAAAATAAAACATTGTTACACAAGAACCATTGCTCAAAAAAATCGGTTGTCACACAAGAACCAACCATAAAAAAAATGTTGCAATCAAATGTATTATACTTTGCCAAAAGAAAATATTATAAAGAAAAGTTTGGAACGAATCAATATGATTCAAAACTCATAAAAGATCAATTCATGAACAAATGAATCATTGCAATAGTTGCATGAGGACATGTAACAACTTCAGTTGGGGGGTATGTTGAGTCTCAAAAGTGTTTTCCATATTCATACATATTTCCATTATGTCACTACCATTTAGCTCTTATTTCATAACTATCTGACCTAAAACCCTACATCAAGTAACCATTTTCATAAATATATGGGTTAAGATCCTTGTCTTCCAAAGTTATTTATTTTATGTATTTAAAGTGAATTTATGATTAGAAACTAGAAAATTATATCTATATATGTGTTACGAGTTTTGTGACATGTGTAGGTCAAAAAGAAGCTTCTAAAAGACCTTTATGTGGCCTCCCAAAACCAAATTCGAATTTGAGTGGAGAAGATCATGGGATCATGAGGACATGTGTCTCATTTCCTTTTTGTATTGAAACTCTAAGAAGATATGTGTTTCATTTCTTATTTGTATTGAAACTCTAAAAATACACGTGTTTTATCATTTCCTATTTTGATTGTAACTCTAGGGATAGAGGGAGAGATTCATGGACTCTCATTAATGAGATAACTTCTCATATTTTTGTATAAATAGGGGAATCTTTTTCCTATCAAGGGTGGAGAAAAATAGGAGAAGAAGAGAAAGAATTATAGAGTGTCTTGTAACAAAACTTAAGATGGAATGGGATGTAGATTTGTGAGTTTATCAATAAAGAAGTTTAGTTCTTTGATGTTTTTTTGATCACATCTTCAAGGAGCTAAGGATTACACCGAATTGGTAGCAGAGGGCCCCTGCTATTTGAGGAGGTTTTACATGTTTTATAGATAAGTCATTTTCAATTCTATTTTGTCATATTTCCTTACTTAGACTGCTTTCTGAAATCATAGCTTTTAGCATTATTTTTCATGTCATTTTCTTGGATAAAGGATCCTCATGATATTGCAGTTAGTATTTTTCTCAAGCTCTTCCAACACATCTCTATTAAATGAATGGGATTCAATTGTGATATTCTAAGTTATTAGCATTTCATTTTCTATTATTTAGTTAAAAAGAAGATCCTCATTATACTGCAGTTAGTCTCTTTCAAAAGATTTTCCAATAAACCTCTAATTCATGAATGAAACTAAGTTGTAATATTGTGAGTTATTGATTGTTTTGCTTCATAGAAGATCCTTATCACATTATGATTAATCTCTATCAAAATCTCTTTCAATAAACCTCTATCAAATGAATGAGATTTCACTGTAATGTTCTAAGTTACTGTTTGTTTCAACATTTATTTTATGTTTTAGGCGATCCTCATTGCATTAGAATTATTCTTTTTCACAAGCTCTTCCAACAAGTCTCTAACTAAATGAATCAGATTAAGTTGTAGTGTTTTGAGTTACTTTTCATTTCATGAATATTCATTTAGAAGCTGTAATATCCATGGATTATGACCCTCTGTTTTCATCATTTTTTAGTTAGGAACAGAATTTGCAAATAAACTCTAATTTAATTCATTTATTAACATTTCCTTTTCTCCCTTTTGACATAGATCTAACTTCATCTTTTTAGCATAGAGTATCATACTAAGCATCAAACATAAAAACCCCAAAACATCAATAAAACACTAAAAACAACGAAGTAAGAAAAATGGATACTTAGGCACATATAGTGCATCACACTTCATCAGTTTACTAGCCCTGGTCGATAATTTATGTTAGAAATTTAGGACATTAAATTGACTAGACACTAGGCATACTCTTGTTTCACCCAAATTGGTCGAAAATTGACCTCCCAAAGCTTTTTCTCAATAATAGCTAGAAAAACTCCACCAAAAGTGGAGGACTGCAGTTAACTACAGTTAAAATAGGAGGAACCCGCCTTTTTTGGTGGCGCGCTATTAAATCCACCAACAAATAACTATCGCATTAAATATTGTGGTTAGGGGAAGGGTGGTCACAAGCCGACCCCCCACCCCGCGATCACGTTTTTAAACCTCCGCAAAATAGTTTTGGAGTGGAACCCGAAGATCGAAGTTCTGTTTTAACCGCCACATAAACCATCATGAAAGCACCGCCATGTGATAACTCCTGTGCCTTGACTGCCGGGAGAATGGTTATGAAGCCGCCGATTTGATGTCACGGTTAAATGTCATATGTGACCACATACAATGGGTCGTCAGTGGGTTGGGACTACTAGCGGTCCCCCCCTCTCCACATGTAAAACTTATAAAATTTAAATAGCACTCGCGCTCTATATGAGTAAGGAACAAGTGATAGACGAGATGGTCGAAGTCACGGGCGTGCTTGGAGGTCATGGGGTCGAACCCCCCAGACTCCACCAAAATTTTGGTCAACGATCAAGGGGACAGGTGGCAGCCTCTGGGCTGGCCACATGTCACCCATCCAACAACCCTCTAAAAACTCGTACATATCCATCCAACAACCCAGAAATTTCCACTTGTCGAAACATGACTGGATTTGAGAAAAGGGAATATTCAGAGTATATGCCACCCATGCTGACTATACCTGCATGCTGATTGGGCATCCCAGTCACTCATGTCACAAAATTTTAGTTGTTTAGGAAAACGATTAGAATGTGATATCTTCCTCATATGACATCGGTTTTTCGAACTGTTCATGGCACCGAAATCACAATGACAAGACCTATCCGATCGCTCAGGTTCGGTACAGTTTCAATCACTTTCTATTTTGAGAAAAACACAAGATCTCCTAATCACACCTCCTCATTGGGAAGCTTTTGGACCCCAAAAGGATTTAATTACCTATTCAGAAGATGAGGGTACAACTTTCTCACCTTTTCAATTTCCATCCACCTTGCCTTACTTGGTTTGTTGCCCTTGAGCCCAACTCAAAGATAATTGACACTTCCCCTCTTAGAAGTGCGTGTCCTCCTGTCAAGGATGGTATCCTCCTTGAGCTCATCCAGAAATTCTAGCGAGAAATATTCTATAAATGGCAGCTGAACATCACTCCCTTGATCAACAATCAAAGGAGGCTCATACAAACGTAAATTTTCCACATTGACAACAAAATATATTTGCATATATGAAGGCAATTCAAGTTGAAATGCATTGTTACCAACTTGTTTGATGATCTGGAATGGACCATAGCGAATGGGTTTGAGATTTTTACCTTCTCCTTGCATCCTTTCTCTGCTTATGTGCAGCCATACCTCATCTCCTTCTTGAAACTTGTGATCAAATCTATTCTTGTCATGCATCTCCTTGTATTTGCTTTGACTCTTCTCAATCTATTCTTGAAATTATTGATGAATAATATGAATTTTCTCAATGAACTTTCGAGCCTTGTCAATATAACTATGCCCATCAATTGCAACATCCTTCTCAAAGATGAAGTCTAATGGCGATTTCAGAAAATACCCAAAGCAGGCTTCAAAAGGTGAAGTATTTGTAGAAGAGTGCTTTTCCTGGTTGTAAGGGTGTTGAATGTAATGCAGTTGTTCATCCCAAAACTTGGGATGTTTGTTGCAATATCCTCTCAATGGATGCACAACGATTCCATTCACCACCTCGGTTTAGCCATCAGTTTGCGGATGAAAAGCAGTACTTTTTTTTAACTTTGTGTCCATCATCTTCCAAAGATTGGACCAAAAATTCCAAATGAACCTGGAATCCTTAACACTAACAATAGAAGTTGGAAATCCATAATGAACCCCATACATGTTGAAAATAAAGTTCAGCAGTTTGTTCAACAGTAATGGTTTTCTTACATGGCATAAGTATACACATTTTACTGAATCTATCCACAACTACATAAAGTTAATCATGTTGTTTTCTTGACATAGGTAGACCTCCAACAAATTCCATGGAGACACTCTCCCATGGCCTTGATGGTACCGGTAGCGGCGTGTACAACCCAAGCTTCCTATTTCTAGGCTTGCTTGTTGCACACATAGAAAAACCTCTTATAAAACATGACACACTATCTATCATGCGAGGCCAATAGCAATACCTCTGTAGATGTGCCACTGTTTTTCTTACACCAAAATGTCCAACAATAAGAGACGAATGAGCCTCTCTCATGACACTAAATCTCTCTCCTTTTGGCATACACAACTTGCCGAAATGAAACAGGAATTTGTTATGCATGCGATAATCATTTTCCTCAACTTGATTCCCTTCAGTCAAACTAGCATACACATCTTGAAAATCAGAGTCATGAGAATATTGTTCTATGTAACTCTCATGTACAATAGAATCCTTTTTAAGTAAAGTAGAAGCACTTGTAATTGGCCTTGAAAGCATATCAGCAACTTTATTGAAAATACCTTTCTTGTACCTTATAACCAAGTGAAACTGTTGAAGAAATCCCATCCATATAAAATTTCGTGATTGCTGCAATTTTGTTTGCGACTGCAAGTACTGTAATGGTTAGTGATCGGTATGTATAATCGTTTCTTTACCCATCAAGTAGTGTTTCCACTTCTTGAGGCTTTGTACCAACGCATACATCTCTTTGTCATATGTAGGATAATTAGTTACAGCACCATTGAATGTTTCAGAATGAAAAGCGATAGGCTTACCATGCTGCAAAAGTATTCCACCCATGGCATACTCACTAACATCGGTTTATATCTCGAATGGTTGTCTCAAATTTGGTAATTCAAGGACCGAAACTGAACTGATCTTGTCTTTTAAAGCTTCAAAAATTTTTCTGCTGTTTGCCTCCCCATTGGAAGACTTTCTTCACACTTGTCACTGCATACATAGGAGCTGCTATGGCAGAAAAGTTAGCAATAAAATTTCTCCAATACTGAGTTGCGCCTAAGAAACTTCTTACCTCAGTTACTGTTTTGGCAGTGGGCCAATTCACAATGGCTTCCACTTTAAAAGGATCAATTCTCAACTCGACTCCTCCTACAATGTGTCGCAAATAAACCAGAGAAGTCTTTGTAAATTCACACTTTGACATCTTAAGAAATAATTTCTCTTTCTTCAAAACATCAAGCACCCTTTTCACATGCAAGACATGTTCTTCTCTTGTTTTTCTGAAAATGAGTATATCATCTAAATACAAAATCACAAAGTCATCAAGAGATGGACGCAAAACATTATCCATAACACACATGAAATTCGTCGGTGCATTACACAACCCAAACGACATAACCAACCACTCAAAGAGTCCTTGTTTTGTTTTGAATGTAGTTTTCCATATATCACTTTCTGCAATTCTTACTTGATGATATCCACTTCGTAAATCTAACTTAGTGAAAAACTTTACTTCTTTCAGCTGATCAAGAAAATCATCTATCCTTGGGAGTGGATATTGATTCTTTACCGTTATCTTGTTCAAAGCTCTGAAGTTTACACACATGCGCCGAGTCCCATCTTTCTTCGGAATCAAGACTATGGGAGAACTGCATGGCGAATTTCTTGGCCTTATGAGTCCCTTGTCCAACATGTCCTTGATTTTCCTCTTTATTTCATCATTCTCCATTATCGACATGCGATACATGCCAATGTTTGGAAGAGGACAATATTGTTGCAACTGAATCTCATGTTGAATCTCCCTTTTTGGAGGCAATCTTGTTGGCTCCTGAAACATATCATGATGTGCATCAACTACATCATATAAATCCGATTTGAACTTAGGATCAAAATCCTCAAATGATTCATGATTAACATCAGCTTTAGGCTTAATCATTAGAAGAACAAAATTCTTATTTGAATTCACCGGCCTCTTTACCTGTCCAACATTTACCATTGCAATATTTGTCTTCTTGCGATGTGCTCTAACAATTTACTCCTTGCCATATTTGAATAAATGGTATTTGTTCTCATTGTGATGGAAGATTGGTTTCCTATCATACAAGTAAGGAATTCGCAACACAATACCTGTAATATCAAGTAGAACCACATCTAATTCAACTATGTCGACAAAATGTGCAGTTATTGCAAAGCGCAATATGCACTTCTTTGAAACCTGTAAATTTGCATCCTTACAAATCCACCCAAGTGGATATGATTTTGGATGTGGAATGGTCTCAAGATTAAGTTTCTTGATCAAGTCTTCAGAGATTAAGTTTTCTTATGACCCACTATCAAACAGTGTGTCAATATTGGTATGTTTAGATATGACCCTCACATGAAACAGTTCAATTCTCTCTTCTTCATTTGGAGCTTGTATGTGACAGTTTGATGTACTAGTACTGGGTTTTGTTTCAATTTTTTTCCCCTTCATGTTCTTCAATCCCATGGTTGTAATTTTAGATTCATCACCTGAATCCTGTCTTAAGTCATGTTGAGTTTTAGCTGCATTTTTCAGCTTCCCTTTGTTATTTTTATACTTGGGTCTCTTTTCAGGATGTAATTTCCAACAATTTTTCTCTTCATGGCCTTTTCTTGAAAAAAATTTACAAACCACTTTTTCTCCCTCTTTCTTGACAGATGCATTCTTTTTTCCCTTACCTTTTGGGGTCTTCTCTTTTTTTCCCCTTAAAATGTTTCTTCCTACCCTCATTAGTAATGTTTTTCCCTCTAGCTTCTAGATGTGTGGCCTGAACACAAACCTCATCTAGACTTGTAGGGTTAAACACGAGAATAATATGTTTTAGGTAGCTATGTAAGCCTCCTATGTACTTGATAAAATTATCTTGGCTTTGAAAATCTACCCCTAATAAGAGAGCTCTTCTCCTAAATTCTTGGATGTATTCTTGTACATTTTTTCCTTTCAATTGTCTAAAATTTTTCCAGTTCATTGTGGCTTTTTGCATGTGAGCTAATGGATAAAATTGTTGTTTTATTGCATTAATGAAATCAGTACATGATAGAATAATCTTACCATTATTTTTGATCTCCTCTTTTGTCTTGGCTTCCCACCAAACAACTGTTGCACCTTCCATTCTCAATGAAGCTAGTTGGATTTTGGTATCATCATCATGAAGGTTCTGAATTCTCAAATAGACCTCCAATTTCCTAATCTAATTATCAAACTTTTCTGCATTGACTTCACCATTAAACATTGGCAATTCAAACTTAACATCAAGTTTTAGAATAGGAATTTTACGAGTGTTCTTTGACTTGTGTAACTGGTGTACTGAAGATGAAGTAGAGGATGATGATGATGAGGCTGAGGATGGTGACTTTCCACTGCTTCAATTTCCTCCATTGCCCCTCCTTGATTTATCTTCATCATTTTGACCTGCTGATGATCCCTGACATTCCTTGTGAAATTTGGATCCTTCTCCTTTTATTCTATCATTCCTTTCTTGATAAAGGACTCTCACCATCTCAGTCACGTCAAGGAATTTTTTCCTGAACACTCTTTCTTCTTCTTTGGGATCCACGTCTTCATGGGTTTCTTCTTCCTCTTGAGGCATGCTTAATGATGCTTCTGCTTCTTTTGGAGGTGAACTAAGTGGTGGAGAATGTGGAAATCTTTCCCTCCTTTTCTATGGCTCCCTTTGAGAACCTCTTGCTTCCACCAATTTGCCTTCTCCTCTCTCAACCTTGAGCCTAGTAAGCATGTAAACCCTTGCAAACAGTTAAACAAATCTTTACACACAACAAAACCACAGATTAAACTCTGGCTCTGATACCAACAAAATTCTCACTCTAGTTTAAAATATATATATATATATCTATATATATATATATATATATATTTACAATGTGTCTAGTATTAATTTGTTTTTTCTCATAAAAGGAAAATTACAATAGACTAGATGGCATGTCTAGTTAAGTGTGTGGTCAAGACTATATTTTATTGCAACTAATCTAATTTCCAATATGTAATGTAATTTACGATTATATTAAAGTTTTTCTATTAAATTTAAAAAAAATTAACATAGAATTTTTTGTTTTTTTTTTCAATTAATCCAAGTCTCAATAATAAAAAAAATCTAATAAATATTTTATAAAATTATAAATTTGAATAATATAAATACCTAAAAATAAAAATTAAAACTATTTATAAACATTTAATCTATTTGTATCATTAGAAACATATTTTAAATATATTTCTCACACAATTATATTACCAATATTACCAAACACTATACATGGAAAAACCAAAATTTATATATACCTTCATGTAAAAACCAAAATTTATATATACCTTCAATTGGATTTTAATCTCATATACGCACATGAAACTTCTCCATATTTAATGGACAAGATAAACATGAAACCCCACTAAAATCGATCGTGATCGAGATGGATGATGATAAAACTACAGACCAAACGTTCTTTCGTGGTTCAAACTTCACACTCAAAGAAAGAATAGTTCGGGACAGGAGGAATAAAACTCCAATTACAACATCATTTTTAGATCGCTCCAAGGATTTTTATTTGAAGTGACAGACTGAGGATTGCACTAGAAAAACGGAGCTAGTAGAAGCTTCCTTTCCACCCTCCGGTCTCCTCCTCTCCTCCCTTACCATAATCATCATCTTCTTGTTTCTGCAATCCCCAATAATCAGTGAAACCTAACACAAATTTCCAAGTAACCATGGCAAAATTTGACCAAATTCAATAAAAACAAAAACTTGGGACTCAATTTTTACCTTTTCAGTGAATGTGAGGCCCACTTTTATCTCACCACAGTAGGTCTGGTCATGAAGGACAACATTGTAGGAAGTCGGAGGTAGGCTTCCTTCCTCGAATACCGCCTCCAATGGAATTCTACGCACCACAATCATAAATTAAAAAATAGGAAATCAAAACAAGCCCCAAAAAAAAAAACGTTGTTAAATAATTGGAGATTGAAGGACCGAAGAAAATAGTTTAAATCATAAGGCACCTTGCTTCTCCAACGTAGTCATCGTTGTTTAAGTTATCACTGTCCATTATTTTTAAGGTGAGATCATCAACCCCGTCTGTTACAGTGAAAACAAACTTCTCATTCCAATCGGCATCACTACCATGACCTGCAATGTCAGATATGTTAATATTAGTGTGTGCTCCATTCTGCTTCATGGCTATATTATAGTATGATATGGCTATTTTTATGTTGATTGTAGCTTGAGTGTACACTAATGGTGTACTGGACTTCACTTAATATGAGTCAATTTGAATTATAGTTATCCAATTCCTAGCAAAAAGCTTAAAAAATTATTTGTCAATTCAATTTGAATATAGTTATCCAATTCCTAGCAAAAATTTCAAAAAATTATTTGTCAATTCAAAGCTAATTATTTGATGAAATTCAATTCGGTTTGTCCATGGATTTGTTCAATTCGGTTTGGCCATGGATTTGTTCATCCATGGATATAGAAATGTAAAGCCGGTATTTAGCTGAACATATAGATAACTGGGTGCACGCTAAAAGTAAATAGAAATAATTATGAAATTATAAATTTTGCTATTTTCAATTTCACTTTGAGAAAGTCAAGAAAGCTAGAAAAGAAAGTTGGTTTTATTCATTTTGTAAACCTGTTTTACTTTAATTGGTTGTTAAAAAGCCAAGAAAGTTGGAAAAGAAAGTGGGTTATTATTCATTTTGTAAATCTGTTTTATTTTAATTGGTTGTAGAAAAGCCAAGAAAGTTGGAAAAGAAAGTGGATTATTATTCATTTTGTAAATCTGTTTTATTTTAATTGAATGTAGATAAATAGATTTGGAGCATTGGAAACATGTTAGATTTAATGGGAAAGAAAGTGTGGTTTTTAGAGGTAAAAGAAAAAAATTGGCTAATTGTATTAGATGTTATATTATTTAGGTTTATTAAAAATGATTTAAAATTTAAAATAAATCAGAAAGAGAATTGTATTGGATGTTATATTATTTAGATTTATTCAAAATTATTGGAAAATTAAAATGAATAAAAAAAAATTTGTATTGAACATTATATTATTTAGACTTAGTCAAAATTTAAAATGAATCAGAAAGAAAATGATCTTATCCCAACATCCTTATTGTTAAGATTAGATAAACATTAGCCATATCAAATAATTAACTTTACTTATATTTATTTGATCTTGGAATATTTTTAAAATAGACAATCCTATATATATATATATATATATATATATATATATATATATATATATATATATATATATATATATATATATATATATATATATATATATATATATATATATATATATATATACTATCACATTTTTGAAAAAATTTCATTCAAATTTTATCATATATTATCTAATTCAAATAGTTGGTAAGTAAAGTCTGATGATAACATTGGGTTGACGAGACAAAACAATAATTACTATGCAATATACTAATTGTTAACTTATTGCCTTATCAGTTGGACTTATTAAATAGAAAAAAATTGATATTCAATAAGTAAAAGGAAAAGGAAAAGTTTATTAGACAGTGCTTATGGACACTAATCAAATAACTAATTAATATAATAAGAAAAGTATTAAAATTGAGACGTAAGTGTGAGTTTTTAAAAAGTTTTTGGATTATTTTTATGAAAATTTTTAAAAATTTGGTAGAAATTTATTGAAATTATTAATTTGAAAAATAAACTTTTCACAATCCACTGTAATTTTTGAGAATGTTAAATCTATATATAAAATTAAAAAACAAACCAATTTACATTACCACGTTTTTTAATAAGATTTCAGTCAAAAAATTTGCAAAATACTTATAAAAAAAAAACATACATAAAGATTGCTATGATTAAAACGTTCTGAGCCCACGAACACAACCTCAAAAGATGCCGAGAAATCTGGAATTGCGCCTAGACTGTTTAGGGATTCGATGAGGGGCTAATAGTTTTTATGACACCTCAATTTAACAATTCAAATATAAGAAAAGGCTGACTCACCCGATGCAACTTTGCTTTTCTGTTGCTGAGTTCGGCACTGGAGGATGACGTAGGGGTCCATGTTAGCTGCACCCACATCCACAGTGATATATTATTAGTCACAGATCCAAATGAATGTGCACCACCACTCAACTCAAGTGTTTATCATATGCCAAATCCAAAGGACTTTAATAATTTAATAATAGTGTAGAATTTGGATTATCTACAGTATCATAAAATGATTGTCAACGTTTCGAATTCTAAGAGAAATTTATTTTCAAGACGAAAAATAAATAAGTAAATATATAAGTTGTCAAAATAATTTGTTATTTTTTTAACCTTGACTTATTTATCTTGATTTTTTAGAATAACAAGTAAATGTCATTGGTAAACATAGTTAATAGCAAATTAATACAATTAACCACATAATAAACAAACACCACATAATAAACAAACACAATATATGAAGGAACACATAAAAAAAAACACAATATATGATGAAGGAACACATAAAAAAACAAACACAATATATGAATGAACAGAAAAATCCATAGGGACGAGAATATATTACAAAGAAAATCAGTGTTATTCAGCCCCTCGGCCTTGACGAGCAGCACTTCCAGAGTTCCAATACGCATCTTGCTCCCCCTCCTTCTCTGAAACCCTACGCTCTGATGAAGGAAAATCTCTATTTAACTGCTACGTGATTATACCCTGCGCCACCTATTCTTAGGTTAGGCTTCACTTTATAAAGCGAACCGATGGTTTTGAACAAATGGGATTTCGGCTTCGTAACTACTTTTCCAGATCATTTGTGCATATTTTATGATGTTAAGCACCGAAAAAAGGTGATGGCTCCTACATATGTGATTTGGTATGATTTGATTTAATATATATTACCAACCTTTCCCTGTGTTGCGCCTTCGCGAACCTTGCGACTCGGAAGTTAGCGTGAGTCGATCTCGGTGCCTGTGCACCTTCCTTTCTGCAACTTGAAAGTCGAGACCCACACGTCTCGCGAGGTGTGGTGATTTGACGACCGACTGGTTGGTTTGTAGTTTTGAGAAAGGAATGTGGGGGTGATGCAAACAAAATTTCACATTGATCAAGTTTTTTTTGTTTTGTTTTTGTTTTTATGTGTTTTTTTGTTTTTGGTTATTAAAGGATTATTTTAAAAAAAATTGGAAGTTTTTCGGGTAGATTTTTTGGGTTTAATTTCTCTAAATTTAGCAGTTATTTATCAAAATTATAAGTTTGATGGGTAATCTATGCACAATCAAATACTTTGGGGTTTTTCAGGGTGCTAAATCCATATATAAACTAGTTTAATAACATAAATCAAAATTTCATCTCAAATTTTTCTCCTTGATTCCGACACCTGAAAGTCTCCTTTAAAATGCACTGTTTGATGGATAACCCATGCACAATCAAAATGCCCTGGGGTTTTTTAGGATGCTAAATCCATATATAAACTAGTTTAATAACATAAATCCATATGTAAACTAGTTTAATAACATAAATCAAGATTTCATGTCAAATTTTTCTCCCTAATTCCAACACCTAAAGTCTTCTTTAAAACCCACATTTTTAGTCTTTCTAACTCGGAGGGTAGAAAGTAAAATATTTTTTGTTTTTTTTTTAAGAGATTAGTTTTTATTTATTTATTTTAAGTTTTTATTTCTTTATTTTTTTTAATTAGGATTTTTTTTGAATTTATTTGAAATTTGATTATAATTTGTAAAATTGGAGTCTTTTAAGGATTTTCATGATAGAGAAAAAAAAGACTAATAACTTGGAATTCATAGAATTTTTAAAATGTTAAAGGTCTTTACACTTTTAATGATTTAATGGCCCATAGGAATTTTGATAAATAAAAAATGGTTTAAGTATAAATGGGGTGTCAAATTTTGATGAGAATATAATGGATTTAATGGAAAATAAATGAATTTTGATAAATAAAAAATAGTTAAGTATAAATGTGGTAGTTCAATTTTAATGATAATAAAATGAAATTGTGCTTTCTGTTTAAATGGATTAAAAGGGAAGAAAATACTGGTAAATTGGAGTTCATAGAATTTTCATAGAATTTTTAAAATGTTAAGGGTCTTTAACCCTTTAATGGATTTTTAAAGACAAATGAAGGAATTTGATAAATAAAAAATATTTAAGTATAAATCGGGTGGGGTAAATAAAGGAATTTGATAAATAAAAAATAGTTAAGTATAAATCGGGTGGGGTAAGTTGAGGGAGGTTTAATTCATAATTGATATGATAACAATCTCATACTTATCACAATGGTGAAAAAGTGGGGGTAAAAATTCAAGGGTGACGTAATAAGCATTAATCTCAAGCTACCCCTCATACCTCATCATTTCTTCTTGTGAGACAAAGGATTGATGAGTAAGGGCAATATGATGGATAGTGAATTTAATGCAAAGGAATTCCAATTTACATTCATGTATTTGGAGTTTTAATTTAGCTACATTTATATTTATGTTTTGGTTTGAATTTTATTTGGCAAAGGAATATGTGTTTAGATTCATTTTGCATTTTGTATAGGGTTGTGATTTGCAAAGGGTTGGGGTTTATAGAATTTTTTTTAGTTTTATTTTTTATGGATGTTTTTAGTTTGGAAATTTATTGGACTCATGGTATACATGTAATAGAGGGCGAAGGTATACAAGTTAAAGTATTCCTTACAAATTATTTGATTTGCATTTGTTTCAAAAGAGTATTATACAGATTGAGGACTTTCATGTAGTGTCTTCTCATTTCAATGCAATATTATTTTCTCAATTGGATGCCCAAAAGGCTAAAAACATTGAATTATCAATGATGTGGAACATCAAAGTCAACAAATGGAGTGATCCAAATTTCAACATGTTATACCAACTAGTATTAATACTTGCCAAGAGATCTCAATCTCTAGCTTTTTTTCCAAAAGTTTACATTGGGCTAATGAGAGTAGTAGTCAAGGATGAGGAAACAATTCAACAAATGCATGAAGAAATGGAAAATGAGAATGAAAATTTGGGACCAAATCTTCATGTGGACATCAAGAAGCCCTTAATAGGGATGTTTTAAATTAAGGTCAACTTCTTATATGCTCTTCCAAACTATTTTAGATCTCACATGCGACCTTTTACTTGTGTTCACAAAATTGTAAAAATTACTCAATTAGTTACGAGTCATTTTGAAATTTCAGATCTGTTTGAAACTATGGTATTAGACACTCTCCTTTCATTTTGTATTAACTAGCCTAGATCCATCTTAACTCCGGATCTATCAAGCGTCGAGAGGGATCAAATCTCTCGATGTGCAAACCTCTTTTTTGAGTGCAAAACGTGAGGAAAGGTTTGCACCTTGAGATATTTGATCGCTCTCAGTGCATGATAGATCCAAATTTAAGATGGATCTAGGCTGGTTTCAATCGTGTGTGTCTAAGGAAAATATATCGAACATATGATTAATTTTATCAATAATATGTAAATACATCTAATATAAATATAATCATTTTATATATGCTAAATATGTCTCATATTTATTTGGTCATTTTAATTTTAAAATTTGCTTAGTTAGCTCAATTTGTTGACATGATAAATATTGTTAATAACTTTAATGATGAAAAATGATGAAATAAAAATTTTGAATCCAAAGTGGCAATGTAATAGTGTTGAATGATAGAAAATGTGAATAATAAGAATGCAGTCAATTACAAATAGTATTCATTGTGATCAATCTCAAATTATTTCCTTCTACTGGTCTTATTGTCACCCTTGTTAGTTTTGTCATCTTTTCATATCGATTATATGAAAAGGATAGTTGAAATCATAAACCATTTAAATTTTTAGCTCGAACTATTGTACTGAACATCATACATTGTCTCTCTTGCTCTCCAATATTAATAGGTTGAATTACTATAACACAAAAATCAATGTAAATTGTCAACAATTTTGTGTACTTACACTGAAACCAATGCACAATGTTAATCCAATCACTTTAAAATTAATGTACCATCATACATCCAATTACATCAAATCAGAAATCAACATCTACATTGAAATCAATGCATCTAATGCAACCAATCAAATAAGATTATAAAACAACATTTACATTGAAATCAATGCATCTAATGCAAGTAATCAAATAGGATTAGAAATCAACATCTACACTGAAATCAATGCATCTAGTGCAAGTAAGCAAATAATATTAGAAACCAACATCTACACTGAAATCAATGCGTCTAAGCAAGCAATCAAATAGGATTAGAAATCAACATCTACAATGAAATCAATGCATTTAGTGCAAGAAATCAAATAGGATTAGAAATTATCTACATTTAAATCAATGCATCTAGTGCAAGTAGTCAAATATAATTAGAAATAAACATCTACACTGAAATTAATGCATCTAGTGCAAGCAATCATATAGGATAAGAAATCACCGTCTACACTGAAATCAATGCATTTAGTGCGAGCAATCATATAGGATTACTAAATCATCTACATTGAAATCAATGCATCTAGTGCAAACAATTAAATATAATTAGAAATCAATATCTACACTAAAATCAATGCGTCTAGTGCAAGCAATCAAATAGGATTAGAAATCGCAATCTGCACTAAATTCAGTGCATCTAGTGCAAGAAATATTCTTCCCTCTCTCCCCCCTCCAACTACATCTCTATTTCCCTCCCTCTTTCCACTCTCTCACATCCTCCCTCTTCCTTTCTCTCTCTCCATTTCTCTCCCACCTCTCTATCTCTCTCTTTCTTCACCCTCCAACTCTATTACTATATCTGTCCCTCTCTCATTCTCTCCTCCCTTCTCTCCATATCTCCTTCTTTATCTCTTTATCTCACCCCAAAACATACACATTCTCTCTCCATATCTCTCTCCACTTCTCACTCTATGTATTTCTTCTTCCCTCCTTCTCTCCCCCTCCAACTCCATCTCTCTATCCCACCCTATTTCCTTCTATCTCCCTCTCTCTCTCTCTCTCTCTCTCTCTCTCTCTCTCTCTCTCTCTTTGCCCTCCAATTTTCTCTCTTCCCCCATCACTCTCTTCCTTTCTCTTAGGTCCTCTCTCTTGTCCTTCCTCTCTCTCCATTTCTCTCCTACCTTCCTCTATCTTTTCCTCTCTCTCTCTCTCTCTCTCTTTTCCGTCCAATCCTCTTTCTCCCCCCATCTCTCTCTCAAACACACACACACACACACATCATCTACACTAAAATCAATGCATATATTGCAAGAAATAAAATAGGATTAGATATCACCATCCACACTGAAATCAATGCATCTAGTTCAAGAAATTGTCTTCCCTCTCCCCCCCTCCAACTCCATCTCTCTTTCCCTCCCTCTCTCCACTCTCTCACACCCTCTCTCTCTCTCTCACACACACACCCTCTCTCTCTCTCTCTCTCTCTCTCTTCACCGTCCAACTCTGTTAATATATCCCTCCCTCTCTCCTTCTCCCCCTTTTCCCTCCATCTCTCCTTATTTTTCTCTTTATCTCACCCCTAAACATACACACACTATCTCTATTTCTCCCTTGTCACTCCCTCTCTCTCTCCACTTCTCTCTCTCCATGTATTTATTCTTCCCTCCCTCTCTCCTACTCTCTCTCCCTTCCACTCCTACCTCCCTCTCTCTTCCTTCCTCTCTCTCCCTTCCACTCCTAACTTCCTCTCTCTCTCTCTCCCTCTCTCTTTTCCCTCCAATCCTCTATTCCCCCATCACTCTCTTCCTCTCTCTCTCAAGTCCTCTATCTTGTCCTTCATATCTCTCTCTCTCTCTCTCTCTCTCTCTCTCTCTCTCTCTAATCCTCTCTCTCCCCCCATCACTCTCTCTCTCTCTCTCAAACTATGTTACTATATCCCTTCCTTTCTCCTTCTCTCTCCTTCTTTCCCCCCTTCTCGCCATCTCTCCTTCTTTGTCTCTTTATCTCACCCCTAAATATACACTCTCTCTCTCCATATCTCCCTTGTCACTCCCTCTCTCTCTCCACTTCTCACTCTCTATGTTTTTATTATTCCCTCCTTCTATCCCCCTCCAAATCCATCTCTCTATCCTGTCCTCTCTCCTCCTCTATCTCAAGTCCTCTCTCTCGTCCTTCCTCTCTCTCTCTCTCTCTCTCTCTCTGCCCTCCAATCCTCTCATTATCTCCCTCTCTCTCTCCTCCTGTCCTTGATCTAAAAGGATTGTATTAGATTTTTGCGCTAAGTGTCCTTTTAGTAATAAAAACATGCACAATTTTTCTCCATTTGTTTGCTTAAGGAATGAGTTTTTTAACCATGAAACATAGATGAATTTGTGATTTTTAAACATGAAAATGAGCCTAAATAACAATGTACAATAGTGTATAACAGAGAAATAACATCACGCATAAGTTTTACACAGCAGGCATGATGAAGTAGTTCACCCCTCCTGGGCTACATCTGCTAGTCCAGCTCCCAATGGCATGTCCCTCTTTGTCATTATGCTCAAAATTGCAAATACATGTGTTTAAAAGCCTCTAATGGTTGTTTTCTTTGTACCAGTGGCTCCATGATGCTCAAATTAGTCTAGGTAGACTCTTGTTTCACCCAAATTGGTCTAAAATTGACCTCCCAAAGCTTTTTCCCAATAACAGCTAGAAAAAATCCACCAAAAGTGGAGGACTGCAGTTAACTACAGTTAAAATAGGAGGAACCCGCCTTTTTTGGTGGCACGCTATTAAATCCTCCAAAAAATAACTGTCGCATTAAATATTGTGGTTAGGGGAGGGGTGGTTACAAGCCGACCCCCCTTACCCCGTGGTCACGTTTTTAAACCTCCACAAAATAGTTTTGGAGTGGAACTTGAAGATCAAAGTTTTTTTTTAACCGCTGCATAAACCATCATGAAAACACCGCCATGTGATAATTCTTGTGCCTTGACTGCTGGGAGAACAGTAATGAAGCTGCCGGTTTGAAGTCGCAGTTAAATTTCATATGTGACCACATACAATGGGCCGTCGGCAGGTTGGGACCGCTAGCAGTTCCCTCCCCCTCCCCCCCCCACCCCCCCACCCCATATGAAAAAATTATAAAATTTAAATAGCACTCGTGCTCTATATGAGTAAAGAACAAGTGATAGACGAGATGGTCAAAGTCATGGGCATGCTTGGAGGTCACAGGGTCGAACCTCCCAGACTCCACCAAAATTTTGGTCAATGGTCAAGGGGACATGTGGCAGCCTCCAGGCTGGCCACGTGTCACCCATCCAACGACCCTCTAAAAACTCGTACATATCCATCCAACAACCCAGAAATTGCCACTTATCGAAACATGACTAGTGTTGAGCCTCAAAATTGTGCTTTCTTTCATCTTACTTTAGCTCATTTTCCTTTGTCCATTACTATCCTAGACCCAATTGATCAATGAGTTTAGTTAAAATTACTTTTAGAATGATTTACATGACTGACTTACTAAGATTTGTGATTTTTGCCATTGTAAAGCATTTTGACCGGAACTAGCTGCAGAATGCAGACATTCCGTAGCTAACCGGAAATTCTGCAGCTGCCTTCACGTTTGGGTATGTTCCAGGTGGCCTCTCAAGAAAAACCGCATATGGGCATAATCCACGTCATATCTACATTGTTGGTTGCTCACCATGAAGGAAGAAACATATTCTGGATATGGTTTTGATACGTGGGAACACATTTAGGAAGGTAGACTTCTATTAGGACTGTCTCAGTCCAGATGTCCTTTTCCTTTTTACGTGCCACTTCAAGAGTCCTAATGTGAATTCGATAAGGAAAGACAATGCTCCTGGAATTGTTGCAAGTCTTGTTATGTATATTTGTTATATAAACTTGGGAAACTGAGAGCTAGGCGAGATTTTGTTCTAGATTTTGCTTAGATTCTGTGCTACATTTCTGAAGACGCAGAGTGCTCTGTTCAAGTTATTTCACTTTTAATGAAGCAGACAGTGTTGTTTTGAAAGCGTTGATTTGATTTGGAGTTAGATTCCGTCAGGTGGTAGAGGGCCCCTGCCTCTTGCACGGATTTATTTGCATAATTTAGATAAGTATTCTAGCTGCCTTTACGTTTTTGAAGTTGAATTCGTAGTTTCTTTCATTAGCTACTGTAGTTATACTCATTCTAAAAACTCTTCCAAAAGAAGAAGCTCTTCCAAAAGATTATAATGATGAATGGGAAATGGCTATAGTATTGTAGGATTTAATTGTAATCTCTTTTATTCACCATCACAATTATACTTATGCTAAATACTCTTCCACAAGAAGAAACTCTTCCAAGAAATCTTTATACTGTCTTAAGCATGATTGTGATCTTGAACGTTTTAGTTGTGTGTTTTTCACTAAGTACCATATTTGTTCTTGCTCTTAAATGCTTGTCCAAAATATCATAATGATGAGTGGGAGATGGCTATGATATCTTAGTCTTTCATTGCTTTCAGTCTTTACGTTTGCATAGCATAAGTTAGGATACTCCGGAGTTTAATTGCACTTAACTCATGTTCAGTTGTTTTGCTTTAAGTTTGATAATGACTTGTAGTTTAACACTGTTTTAGGCTAGTGACATTTTAGGTTTGGTTGTAGCTCAGCTCATTGCATTTGCACTCCATATTTAGTTGTCATTCACTGCATTACTTCAGTTGTTAAATTTAACAAAACAACCTTCATTATTCACAAATCTCTTCTTGTTCTAAAATCCATAATTGATTCATAACCATATGAACAGAAGACAATATCATTTTAAGGCCTGAAGTACTTCTGCAACTTCCTGATCATCTTACAAACAAACATTTTCCTCAATAGACTATTTCAAAAATCTATAACCTTTGAGTGAAGTGTAGTGCTATAAAACTGAGTTGCAGAATAGAGTTAGGAACTAGATTTAGAGTAGAAGATCTTATGATGGTATCAATGTTTTACTCCAAACATACTTCAACAAATCTCTAATCAAGGATAAAATGTTGCATCATTATAAGTTAGTTGTTTAAACTGTTTAGTTAGGAAGATTTGCATACTTAGTTGACCATGTCTCAAGCTCTCTCTCAAATGCCTTTGACGAAAGAATTTGACAAGTTTAGTTTGTGTTTTGAATCATTTGCTTAAAAGTCATTATCAAGCTTTGCTTTTGCTTAGTCATAGTTTAGATTTGATTCTGTTTTTAATATTGCATTTTCATTTACCATTTGACATCAACCAATTAGGTTTCACTCTGTTTTTTAATCATTAGCTTCCTTCCATTAGCTTTCTAGTCATTTTCCTTGTGAACATAAAACCACCAAAAGATCAAAAACATCATAAATCATCACAAAAGACCAAAAACATCATAAAATACTACACACAACGCATTAAGAAACAAACACCTAGGTACATACAGTACACTTCACTTCAGCAGTTTACCAACCCTGGTTGACAATTAAATGAGCTCGATTTAGGAGACTAGATTGAGACCAAACATTTTGGCGCCGTTGCCGGGGAAGTGAAAACTAGGTAACCTTTGTTTCTTAGCATCCAAAAATAATTATATGCGTAGGGAGAGAGATTCAAGGGGAAGATTCATAAGCAGCAGAGGCAGAAGTTTGATTTCTAGAACACCACTTGTTTCATCTAGATCCAGAGCTAGTACACCTTCAACTCAAACCCATCTTCCATCCTCTCCTGATCCTGGACTTCTAGAAGATCTAAGGTCAACTATTCCATTAGAGAAACCTTCCACTTCATCCATTGAACCTACCATAGAAGAAGATCTAAAAACTCCTGTTAGGGACACAAACCTTTCCACTTCCACAAGAGAGTCAACCATGGCAGAAGAAGGAGGAGGAGGAGTTTTTAATGGAGAAAACACACTGTTTGGAGGTAGAGGTAGAGGTAGAGGAGAAGGAGGTAGAGGAGAAGGAGGTAGAGGTGCAAATGGAGGAAGAGGTAGAATAGGAAGCTCTTTTGGGTTTCCTATACTTGATGAAGAAACCAATACAACCATGAAAAATATTTCACCCTCTGTCCTTCCAAACTTCTATGGACTTAAAACTGAAGATCCTGAAACCTTCTTATTCGAATTTGAAGTGCTTTGTAGAACTTATGACTACTTACAAGATGCTCAAAAATTGAAATTATTTCCTTCAACTTTGAAGGGAGCAACATTGAAGTGGTTTATGAGTCTGATCAACAGTTCTATTAGAACATGGGAAGACATGAAACAAGCATTTCTAGAGAGATATTTGGATTATTGTATGCCGGTTAATCATAAGGAAGAAGTGTTCAAGATGTTACAAAAAGAAGATGAAAATTTGGAAGATTTATTGGAGAGATTTAATTACAATATCAAAAGGGCAAAAATGGAAAACCTAGATCAAGACACCTTAAAAGCTCTTTTGTTGAAAACAATTAGGGATGAATGGTTGGATATCCTTAACATGATGGGAAAAGGGGATATATCACAACTCACATTACCTGAAATATCTGAGTTATGTATCAACCTTTCCAGAGGGAAATCTAAAACCGCCAAAGGTCCAAGAGATCCTGCTCTTGCAAGGGCAAGTAAATCTGCTTCTGGGACAGTAAGTAGATCAGAAATAGGACATATGCTTGATGATTTTAAATCCGACATCTTAGGGAGTCTTAGTGAACAAATAGACACCCTCAAGATACAAAACAAGCAAAAGGTTGAATCTGATGCCTTGGCAATCTTTTGTCCCAAATGTAGAAAGAAACATGCCTTGAGAGAGTGTCCTTTGGATGTAAAAGTTGTAGAAACCTGTGTCATTTGTTCTGAAAAACATGAGACCAAGAATTGTCCTTCTCTTCTGGGTCTCAAGGCTATCTTTCAGGAGGAAACTCCTACAGATTCCACAGAGTCTCTCAGTTTTGTATCTAGAAGGCCTTGGTAGGGACCTCAAACACAAGAATTCCATGATCAAATGTATAATCAACCTCCACCTTGGAATTCTTGGCAACAACCTTGGCCCCAATTTCAAAATAAATCTTAGTCCTGGGCACAAGGAACACAAATTCCCTATGGAAGATACTCTCCATACTATCAGTATCCACCATCCTATCCACCATACCCACATTTTTATCCTCAAAATCCTCAAAATTTTCCTCAAAATCTTCAACAAAATTCTCAATAACATCATCAAAATCAACCACATCAAAATCAACCACTTTCATTACCATTCCCTCAAAAATCAAATCAATTTCCTGCTCAACCCATACCAAACCCCAATAATAAGAACCCTCAGAATACATACATGATAGAAGGCCAACAATTTCCAACTTATTTAATTACTCCTTTAGACCGTAGTGATGTTCAACCGAGGTCTGGAAGAATACTTGAAAAGAGGAAACCTTCTGTGATCATACAAGAACAAGATAATTCTGAGGAAGACTCCCTACGGGTGAATAAAAGTCTTGAGGAAGACACATCCTTTCAAGACCAAAACATTGAAAAACTAAAACAAAAAGATCCAATAAATCCAACTCCTGTATTAGAGCAACCATCCACATCTACTTCTATACCTCCCTTTCCGGAAAGATTACAAATCGATAGAGGTGTAGAAAAACAAATCATGGTGCCTAATTATGATTTCTTAGATGAATTGAGAAATGTTTGCATTAAAATTCCATTATTGCAAGCCATCAAGGAAATCCCAATTTTAGCCAAAACAATAAAGGAGTTGAGTATGAAAACAACAAGAAAAAGAATAAGAGAAACCAAGAAAATTCAACTAGTAGGACAAATAGCAGACATTATGATGGGCAAGATTGCTATTCCAAAGTATCTTGACCCAGGAAATCCAGTTGTTAAAATTCACATCAATGGAATTGAAATTCAAAACACACTCATTGACTTAGGAGCAGCAATAAATATCATGAGTAGACAAATCATGGACAAACTGAAACTTCCTAATCTTCTCTTTACACCCACACTATTACAATTAGCAGATAGATCTGTGATTAGACCATATGGGGTAATAGAAGACATTCCAGTGTCCCTAGACTCTTGGGAGTACCCTGTGGATTTCATGATCCTGACACCCAAGAATAATCTAGGAGGCCATCCTGTCATACTAGGAAGACCTTGGTTGGCTACAGCTGATGCTTTTATTAGTTGTAGGTCCCGTGATATGTATATTTCTGATGGAAGTTCAACAAAGAAATTCACTTTATATCCTCCAGCTAGGACAATTACAGATCTAGATGACACTCAATGGATAGAGGACGAAGAATATTTGCAACCACTCTTCACAATTTCAGAAATTAGTGAAGATAATCAAATTCTGAATACTCTAGAAAATTTTGAATCTTCTCCAGAGCATAAACATGAATCATTTCAGGAGGGATCCAATATTGAATTTTTGTCATCTAGGCAGATGTCTCTTCATTCTATGGACAAATTTGGCAGCTCTACAAGTGAAATTTTTCCAGGCAAAACTTTGAACATAAATAAGAACCTAGAAAATTCTCAACAAGAAGAGTTAGTCAGAGTATTACAGAGACATTCTTCTGCATATGCATGGGAATACACTGACATGAAAGGGATAAGCCCCAAGACTTGTACTCATCACATCTATATAGAGGAAAATTGCAAACCAATCAGACAACCTCAAAGACGGATGAATCCAAATCTTAGGGAAATTGTTAAAGAGGAATTGCAAAAATTATTAAATGTTAATTTCATCTATCCTATTTCAGATAGTCAGTGGGTTTCTCCTTTGGTAATTGTGCCAAAGAAAAATGGAAAATGGAGGGTGTGTGTTGACTACCGAGAACTAAATAAAGCTACTCTTAAAGAACATTTTCCCTTACCTTTCATAGATCAAGTATTAGATACATTAGCTGGCAAAAAGTACTTTTCATTCCTAGATGGGTTTAGTGGTTACAATCAAATCCAAGTAGCACTTGAAGACCAAGACAAAACCACATTCACCTGTCCTTGGGGTACCTATGCTTACCGAGTATTACCATTTGGATTATGCAATGCACCCGCAACATTCCAAAGGGCAGTATTAGGAATTTTTTCGGATCTAATACATGACTGTGTAGAGGTGTACATGGATGATTTCATAGTTTATGGGAATACATTTGAAGAGGCTTTAGAAAACCTGGAAAAAGTCTTAAAAAGATGTCAAGAAGCAAACCTTTCACTTAGTCATGAAAAATGTTTTATGATGTTTACTGAAGGTATTGTTTTAGGGCACCACATTTCATGGGATGGGATTAGAGTTGATGAGCCAAAGTTGAAGTCATTTCTAACCTATCCATTCCAAGTTGTCAAAGAGATGTTAGAAGTTTTCTAGGATTTACAGGGTATTATCGGAGATTTATAGAAAACTTTACCAAGATAGCATCTCCACTCTTCAAATTACTCACCAAAGATTGTGAATTCAAGTGGACTTGTGATTGCCAGTTAGCTTTTGAAACCCTGAAAACCAAAATTTCTGAAGCACCTATATTAAGGGGACCTAACTGGAAGTTACCTTTTCATATCTCGACAGATGCCTCCGATACAGCTCTAGGAGCAGTATTGGGGCAGAAAGACTTGATTCCCTATGCCATCTATTATATCAGTAAAAATTTGACTCCTGCAGAGTTAAACTATACTGTAACTGAAAAAGAGTTTTTAGCCGTTGTTCATGCCATAAAAAAATTTAGACACTATATAACAGGCTATGAAACTTTTATTCACACTGATCATTCTGCAATTAGATACCTAATGAACAAATCAATCACTAATGGCAGAGTTATAAGATGGTTGTTACTCTTACAAGAATTCAACATTACTATTCTAGATAGGCCTGGAAAACAAAACACAGTAGCTGATTTCCTATCTAGACTCCAAAATATCAAAGATGACACTCCGGTTGAAGATCAATTTCCCGATGAATATCTTTTTGCAATCTCTACTCAAACTCCATGGTTTGCTGATATTGCTAATTATTTAGTTTCAGGAAAATTTCCTTCAATTATGAATGCAAGGGATAAAAGAAAAATCATTTTTGATAGTGCAAAATATTCATGGGTTGCTAATGAGTTGTACAAGACAGGTCCATATTTGATCATTAGAAGGTGTGTTCGTGAAGATGAGATGCCTGAGATTCTCAAGGCATGTCATGACGAACCTTGTGGCGGACACTTTGCAGATAAGAGGACAGCCTATAAGATCCTTAATCTAGGATATTATTGGCCATCCTTGTTTAAATATGCTAAAGAGTATGTCAAAAGGTGTGACAGTTGCCAAAGGGTAGGGAAACCTTCTCCTTCAGGTGAGATGCCATTACAACCTCAGGTACACATTGAACCTTTTGAAAAATGGGCTTTGGATTTTGTAGGACCTATAAGTCCTCCATCAAGACAAAAGAAATATATATTAGTTTGCACTGATTATGTTACTAAGTGGGTAGAAGCTAAACCATTACTTGTTGCTAATGAAGCATCTCTAGTTACTTTTCTTTTTGAGGATATTTTTACTCGTTTTGGTGTCCCAAGGGAAATTGTTACAGAACAAGGAGCTCAATTTACATCAAGGCTAGTGGAGCAAATGATGGAGAAGTACAAAATCAGACATAGAAAATCTACTCCTTATCATCCACAAGCAAATGGTCAAGTGGAATCTACTAATAAGATCATTGAAGGAATCCTAACAAAGACTATTCATTTACATAGAAGAGATTGGGTAGATAGGCTTCCTGAAGCCTTGTGGGCCTATAGAACTACATGGAGAAACACAACAGGCCATACTCCTTATGAGCTTGTTTATTGAAAGCAAGTTTTGTTTCCCATAGAGTTCCAAATTCAAACATTCAAGATGGCAGTTCAGCTAGGACTTGATCTAACGGAGGCACAAAAGCATAGACTGGAGAAAATTAATGAATTGGATGAGATCAGACAAGATGCAGTTCATAAAACAAGTCTAGTCCAACAGCAAAGGGCTAGATGGCATGACAAGTACATCAAAGAGAAGAAATTCAAAGAGGGTGACTGGGCTCTCTTGTTTGATTCAAAATTCAAGGATTTTCAAGGTAAATTTCAGACACATTGGCTTGGGCCATATGAAATTGTTGAAATTTTTGATAATGGGGCAGTAAAATCAGAACTATAGATGAAGAAGAGGTCACTTTTCTTGTGAATGGTCATAGATTGAAGCTGTATCACAAACCACTCTCAAGAGAAGAATTTTTCAAGAAGTTCCAAGAATGCAGTGATGTGAAGTTAATGAAGAAGAATTCTTCTTCTTCATCAACTTGATTAAATTTTCTGAAGTATTTCTTTGAAAAAAATAAAAAAAATAAAAATAAAAATAAAGGTATAAACATGAAAACCAATCATTGATTGGCATGTTTATACAGAAAAGATAGGGTGAAAATCAGAGTCTCTCTGACACTCTAACTTTTCCATTTTGTTTTTACAAGCAGCTATTACAAAATCATAAGTTCAGATCCATAGTGCTTATGATCCATCTCATTTCATTTCACTTCATTCACTTATCCATCCATATTCCATTTTATTCATTCATTCATACTCTACTTCATTCCATATTTCATTCATCTCATTCCATATTCCATCCATCTCATTTTCATGTCAAGATTTAAAGTTTGATGTCTCGCTGTAAATGAATAAAACATGTCATGGATTGCAGGGCAGTTCTCATGTTCTTCCACTCCATTTCATAAACTGAATCCATTCCATTTCATCATCCACTTCATACATATCATGTCTCATCATCCATCTTCATTCATACCATATAACATTTCACCTATATTCCCAAATCACTCCATTCCATGATCAAAATGCTCTACAGGTACATTCTGCAGCTGTTCAGCCTTTTCGCAGCTAGCTAGACATTCCGCAGCTACAAATCCTGAAGGCATTAGTCAACAGACATTAGAATTGCAACAAAATGATCCAGTGTATCCATGAATAAAAAGCATCAAGAAGGATTATGAAGACTCTTCCAAAGGTGAACAAAGAAGACAAAGATTACAAAAATCAAATGAAAAGCAGAGGTAACAAGTTTAGATTATAATGGCATTTCATAAAGTTTAGCATAGTTTTAGTTATGAAATGTTCGAAAAGGTTGTTTTAATTACTTTTATTGATCATGACCAATAAACCATCCACAAACTTTGGATTAAAATCTCTCATTTCAAATTCCATGCCCGACATCATTTAAGCGGTTAAAATGGCCGAGGTGTTTGAATTCTTCACGTCACTTAACCAAATCATTCAATGATGATTCTCTTTTCCGTTGTAAAAAATCTTCGCCGTCTTTTCAATCATTAATTCGTTTCCTCCACCTCACTCCATTACCCCATTCCGTGACTACTTCCATCACTCCATTCTGTAGCCGGCATTTCATTCCGCAAACAGAGATATTCTTATCATCGTGAGCAGAGCAAAAAGGGTATATCAGTTTGAATCACCGTGGGCAGAGATTGAGCATTATCACTGGAAACGCAGAGGTATAGCAGCGTGAGAATTTGAAGCCATTTGTTACCGTGGGCAGACAAAGTATCACTGTGGGCAGAGATTGAGCATTATCACTATAAACGCAGAGGTATAGCAGTGAAGAGTTTGAAGCCATTTGTTACCAAGAGACAGAGGTATAGCAGCGTGAGAATTTGAAGTCATTTACCACCAAGAGACAGAGGTGTAGCAGTGTGGGAATTTGAAGCCATTTTCATTGTCAACCAGAGGCATATTAGCTCGAAGTCTGAAGCTGTTGTCACTATCAACTAGAGGTATATCATTCCGAAGTTTGAAGCCATTTTCATTAAGAACTTGAAGCCATTTCAATTCGAAGGTGAAATTTATTGTTTCTGTGGGTAGAAGAGTGTTAATATGAACATTGAAGAAGCAATTATGGGTTTCATAGTAAGAACTGAACCAGTGGGTTCAAAATACCTAGAAGGCTACCCTCAATGTAAAGAAATGTTGCAACAGATAGGATGGCTTCAATTTTTTGAGAAATTTAATGGCTTCCACAAAGAAGTCACTAAAACATTTGCAAGATCATTTCAAGGAACTGAAGTTGAAGTGGGAGATGTCAAATTCACTGTCACTGAAGTTTTCATTGCAGAAGCTACAGGGTTGCTTAGAAATGGAGAGAGATGGTTCAAAAACAGATAATTCCACAATGAATCATGGAAGCAAATTCTAAAATCACCAGGTATGGATGTCACTGTGTTTAAGAAAGGAATTCCAAGTTCTGCATTGAAAAATAAATGGAGAAACATACTACTTCTTCTGCAAAAATTTATTACATGTGAGGGTAGATATGGCACATTTTATGTCTACCACATTAGACTGATAATGCATTTTCTGGGGGAAGACTTAAACCTACCCTATTTCTTGCTTCAAATCTTGAAAAAGATGGCTTCCTGTGTTCAAAGAAGGGTTCAATTTTTAGAGACAACTCTATATCATCATGGTTTGGTTAAAATTTTGATTGAACACCATTTAGCCAAAATAAATGATACATGGGACAATTTCTTGACAAGAAATCATTTTGAAGAGCCAAAAGAGCCCTCACCTGAACCACAGCCTACAAAGAGAAGCAGGAAATGGAAGGCTTCAAAAGTTGAAATTGATAAAACAGTCCAAGAAAGTAGTGAGGAAATCATCTCAGAGAAGTTGACTCAAATCAAGAGACAACTTAGGAAAGAGAAGGTAATCAGGAAACCTGCCACAGAGAGAGGAGAAGGATCTTCTCAGCCAAGAAGAAGCCATAGACTAAAGGGGAAACTAAGGAAAACTAAAATCAAACAAACAGGGGTGATTAATATAGAGGATGAGGAAACATCTATTGAAGAAGATGTTGAAGAGGATTTTAATGAAGGAACCCCTGAAATTGACCCTGCTCAACAAGAAATTTATGACTATGTGGAAACTTTGGAAAAGAGAGCTTCAGAAAGTAAGGAGAGAACCCCTAGTCCTCCACTGTCTGAAATAGATGTATTAAGAAGGGATAGATATGAGTTGGAAATAATTAATAGACACATAAAAAATGAGAATGAAATTCTCAAGGATCAAGTCAAGCTCAAAACTGATATGAACTCAACCTTATCCCTACATATAGACAAAGTGGAAAAGACCAATGACAAGTTGAAGAAGAGGAACAAAAAGCTAATCAGGGCACTTACCAACCTAAGGTTCAAACTTGTTATCAGAAAACCCAGAAGATCTTTAGCTTCCAGACAAAGGAGAAGGATAGGATTAGATGTTCTTGCAGAAGCCTCTGAGTTCATAGGATAATTTGCATGAGGACATGCAAAGAGATAGCAGTGGGGGTATGTTGAGCCTCAAAATTGTGCTTTCTTTCATCTTACTTTACCTCATTTTCCTTTGTCCATTGTTATCCTAGACCCAATTGATCAATGAATTTAGTTAAAATTACTTTTAGAATGATTAACATGACTGACTTGCTAAGTTTTATGATTTTTGTCATTGTAATGCATTTTGACCGGAACTAGCTGCAGAATGCAGACATTCCGTAGCTAACCGGCGATTCTACAGCTGTCTTCACGTTTGAGTATGTTCCAGGTGGCCTCTCAAGAAAAACCGCATATGGGAATATTCCACGTCATGTCTACATGGTTCGTTGCTCACCATGAAGGAAGAAACGAATTCTGGGTATGGTTTTGGAACGTGGGAACACATTTAGGAAGGTAGACTTCTATTAGGACTGTCTTAGTCCAGATGTCCATTTCCTTGTTACGCAGCCACTTCAAGAGTCCTAATGTGATTCCGATAAGGAAAGACAATGTTCCTGAAATTGTTGCAAGTCTTGTTATGTATATTTGTTATATAAACACTTGGGAAACCGAGAGCTAGGCTAGATTTTGTTCTAGATTTTGCTTAGATTCTGTGCTACATTTCTGAAGACGCAGAGTGCTCTGTTCAAGTTATTTCACTTTTAATGAAGCAGATAGTGTTGTTTTGAAAGCGTTGATTTGATTTGGAGTTAGATTCCGTCAGGTGGTAGAGGGCCCCTGCCTCTTGCACGGATTTATTTGCGTAATTTAGATAAGTATTCTAGCTGCCTTTACATTTTTAAAGTTGAGTTCGTAGTTGCTTTCATTAGCTACTGTAGTTATACTCATTCTAAAACTCTTCCAAAAGAAGAAGCTCTTCCAAAAGATTATAATGATGAATGGGAATTGGCTATAGTATTGTAGGATTTAATTGTAATCTCTTTTGTTCAATATCACAGTTATACTTATGCTAAATACTCTTCCACAAGAAGAAACTCTTCCAAGAAATCTTTATAATGTTTTAAGCATGATTGTGATCCTGAACGCTTCATTTGTGTGTTTGCACTAAGTACCATAGTTGTCCTTGCTCTTAAACGCTTGCCCAAAATATCATAATGACGAGTGGGAGATAGCCATGATATCTTAGTTTTTAATTGCTTTCAGTCTTTCTGTTTGCATAACATAAGTTAGGATACTCCGGAGTTTAATTGCACTTAATTCATGTTCAGTTGTTTTGCTTTAAGTTTGATAATGACTTGTAGTTTAACACTGTTTTAGATTAGTGACATTTTAAGTTCAGTTTTAGTTCAACTCATTGCATTTGCACTTCACATTCAGACTGTCATTCACTGCACATTAGATTACTTCAGTTGTTAAACTTAACAAAACAGCCTTCATTATTCACAAATCTCTTCTTGTTCTAAAATCCATAATTGATTCATAACCATATGAACAGAAGACCATATTATTTTAAGGCCTGAAGTACTTCTGCAACTTCCTTATCATCTTACAAACAAACATTTTCCTCAATAGACTATTTCAAAAATCTATAACCTTTGAGTGAAGTGTAGTGCTATAAAACTGAGTTGCAGAATAGAGTTAGGAACTAGATTTAGAGTAGAAGATCTTATGATGGTATCAATGTTTTACTCCAAACATACTTCAACAAATCTCTAATCAAGGACAAAATGTTGCATCATTATAAGTTAGTTGTTTAAACTGTTTAGTTAGGAAGATTTGCATACTTAGTTGACCATGTCTCAAGCTCTCTCTCAAATGCCTTTGATGAAAGAATTTGACAAGTTTAGTTTGTGTTTTGAATAATTTGCTTAAAAGTCATTATCAAGCTTTTCTTTTGCTTATTCATAGTTTAGATTTAATTCTGTTTTTAATATTGCATTTTCATTTACCATTTGACATCAACCAATTAGGTTTCACTCTGTTTTTAATCATTAGCTTCCTTCCATTAGCTTTCTAGTCATTTTCCTTGTGAACATAAAACCACCAAAAGATCAAAAGCATCAGAAATCATCACAAAAGACCAAAAACATCATAAAATACCACACACAACGCATTAAGAAACAAACACCTAGGTACATACAGTACATTTCACTTCAGCAGTTTACCAACCTTGGTTGACAATTAAATGAGCTCAATTTAGGAGACTAGATTGAGACCAAACAACTAGATTTGAGAAAAGGGAATATTCAGAGTATATGCCACCCATGCTAACTGGGCATCCCAGTCACTCTTGTCACAAAATTTCAGTTGTTTAGGAAAACGATCAGAACGTGATATCTTCCTCATAAGACATCTGTTTTTCAAACCGTTCGTGGCACCGAAATCACAATGACAAGACCTATCCAGTCGCTCAGGTTCGGTATAGTTTCAAACACTTTCGAGAAAAATATAGGATCTCCTGATCACACCTCCCCATTAGGAAGCTTTTGGACCCCAAAAGGATTTAATTACCTATTCAGAAGATGAGGGTACAACTTCCTCACCTTTTCAATTTCCATCCACCTTGCCTTACTTGGTTTGTTTTCCTTGAGCCCAACTCGAAGGTAATTGACACTTCCCCTCTTAGAAGTGTGTGTCCTCCTGTTAAGGATGGTATCCTCCTTGAGCTCATCCAGAAATTCTGGCAAGAAATATTCTATAGATGGCAGCTGAACATCACTCCCTTGATCAACAATCAAAGGAGGCTCATACAAACGTAAATTTTCCACATTGACAACAGAATATATTTGCATATATGAAGGCAATTCAAGTTGAAATGCATTGTTACCAAATTTTTTGATGATCTTGAATGGACCATAGCGAATGGGCTTGAGATTTTTACCTTCTCCTTGCATCCTTTCTTTGCTTATGTGCAGCCATACCTCATCTCCTTCTTGAAACTTGCGATCAAATCTATACTTGTCATGCCTCTCCTTGTATTTTATTTGACTCTTCTCAAGCTGTTCCTAAACTTATTGATAAATAATATGAATTTTCTCAATGAACTTTCAAGCCTTGTCAATATCACTATGCCCATCAATTGCAACATCCTTCTCAAAGATGAAGTCTAATGGCGATTTCAGAAAATACCCAAAGCAGGCTTCAAAAGGTGAAGTATTTGTAGAAGAGTGCTTTTCCTGGTTGTAAGTGTGTTGAATGTAATGCAGTTGTTCATCCCACAACTTGGGATGTTTTCTGCAATATCCTCTCAATAGATGCACAACAGTTCCGTTCACCACCTCGGTTTGGCCATCAATTTGCGGATGAAAAGAAGTACTCTTTTTTAACTTTGTGTCCATCATCTTCCAAACATTGGACCAAAATTTCCCAATGAACCTGGAATCCCTGTCACTAACAATAGAAGTTGGAAATCCATAATGAACCCCATACATGTTAAAAATAAAGTTCAACAGTTTTTTCAACAGTAATGGTTTTCTTACATGGCATAAGTATACACATTTTACTGAATCTATCCACAACTACATAAAGTTAATCATGTTGTTTTCTTGACATAGGCAGACCTCCAAAAAAGTCCATGGAGACACTCTCCCATGGCCTTGATGGTACTGGTAGTGGCGTGTACAACCCAAGCTTCCTATTTCTAGGCTTGCTTGTTGCACACATAGAACAACCTCTTATAAAACATGACACACTATCTATCATGCGAGGCCAATAGCAATACCTCTATAGATGTGCCACTGTTTTTCTTACCCCAAAGTGTCCAGCAATAAGAGATGAATGAGCCTCTCTCATGACACTAAATCTCTCTCCTTTTGGCATGCATAACTTGTCGAAATGAAACGACAATTTGTTATGCATGTGATAATCATTTTCCTCAACTTGATTCCCTTCAGTCAAACTAGCATACACATCTTGAAAATCAGCGTCATGAGAATATTGTTCTATGTAACTCTCATGTACAATAGAATCATTTTTAAGTAAAGTAGAAGCACTTATAATTGGCCTTGAAAGCATATTAGCAACTTTATTTAAAATACCTTTCTTGTACCTTATAACCAAGTGAAACTATTGAAGAAATCCCATCCATCTGAAATGTCGTGATGGCTGCAATTTTGTTTGCAACTGCAAGTACTGTAATGGTTAGTGATTGGTATGTATAATCGTTTCTTTACCCATAAAGTAGTGTTTCCAATTCTTGACGCTTTGTACCAACGCATACATCTCTTTGTCATATGTAGGATAATTAGTTACAGCACCATTGAATGTTTCAGAATGAGAAGCAATAGGCTTACCATGCTGCAAAAGTATTGCACCCATGGCATACTCACTAGCATCGGTTTATATCTTGAATGGTTGTCTCAAATTTGGTAATTCAAGGACCGAAGCTGAACTGATCTTGTCTTTTAAAGCTTCAAAAGTTTTCTGTTGTTTTCCTCCCCATTGGAAGCCTTTCTTCACACTTGTCACTGCATACATAGGAGCTTCTATGGCAGAAAAGTTAGCAATAAACTTTCTCCAATACTGAGTTGCGCCTAAGAAAATTCTTACCTCAATTACTGTTTTGGGGGTGGGCCAATTCACAATGGCTTCCACTTTAAAAGGATCAATTCTCAACTCGCCTCCTCCTACAATGTGTTCCAAATAAACCAGAGAAGTCTTTCTAAATTCACACTTTGACATCTTAAGAAATAATTTCTCTTTCTTCAAAACATCAAGCACCCTTTTCACATGCAAGACATGTTCTTCTCTTGTTTTGCTGAAAATGAGTATATCATCTACTTACAAAATCACAAAGTCATCAAGAAATGGACGCAAAACATTATCCATAACACACATGAAATTTGTCGGTGCATTACACAAACCAAACGACATAACCAACCACTCAAAGAGTGCTTGTTTTGTTTTGAATGTAGTCTTCCATATATCACTTTCTACAATTCTTACTTGATGATATCCACTTCGTAAATCTAACTTAGTGAAAAAGATTTCTTCTTTCAGCTGATCAAGAAAATCATCTATCCTTGGGAGTGGGTATCGATTCTTTACCGTTATCTTGTTCAAAGCTCTGAAGTCTACACACATGCACCGAGTCCCATCTTTATTCAGAATCAAGACTATGGGTGAACTGCATGGTGAAGTGCTTGACCGTATGAGTCCCTTGTCCAACATGTCCTTGATTTGCCTCTTTATTTCATCAATCTCCATTATAGACATGCGATACATGCCAATGTTTGGAAGAGGACAATATTGTTGCAACTAAATCTCATGTTGAATCTCCCTTTTTGGAGGCAATCTTGTTGGCTCCTGAAACATCTCATGATGTGCATCAAATCCATCATATAAATCCGATTTGAACTTAGGATCACAATCCTCAAATGATTCATGATTAGCATCAGCTTTAGGCTTAATCATTAGAAGAATAAAATTCTTACTTGAATTCACCAGCCTCTTTACCTGTCCAGCATTTACCATTGCAATATTTGTCTTCTTGCGATGTGCTCTAACAGTTTACTCCTTGCCATCTTTGAATAAATGGTATTTGTTCTCATTGTGATGGAAGATTGGTTTCCTATCATACAAGTAAGGACTTCCCAACACAATACCTATAATATCAAGTGGAACCACATCTAATTCAACTATGTCAACAAAATGTGCAGTTATTGCAAAGCACAATATGCACTTCTTTGAAACCTATGATTTGCATCCTTACAAATCCACCCAAGTGGATATGATTTTGGATGTGGAATGGTCTCAAGATTAAGTTTCTTGACCAAGTCTTCATAGATTAAGTTTTCTTATGACCCACTGTCAAATAGTGTGTCAATATTGGTATGTTTAGATATGACCCTCACATGAAACAGTTCAATTCTCACTTCTTCATTTGGAGCTTGTATGTGACAGTTTGATGTACTAGTACTGGGTTTTGTTTCAATTTTTTTCCCCTTCATGTTCTTCAATCCCATGGCTGTAATTTTAGATTCATCACCTGAATCCTCTCCTAATTCATGTTGAATTTTAGCTGCATTTTTCAGCTTCCCTTTGATATTTTTATACTCGGGTCTCTTTTCAGGATGTAATTTCCAACAAATTTTCTCTTCATGGCCTTTTCTTGAAAAAATTTTACAAACCACTTTTTCTCCCCCTTTCTTGACAGATGCATTCTTTTTTCCTTTACCTTTTGGGGTCTTCTCTTTCTTTTTCCCCTTAAAAGGTTTCTTCCTACCCTCTTCAGTAATGTTTTTCCCTCTAGCTTCTAGATGTGTGGCCTGAACACGAACCTCATCTAGACTTGTAGGGTTAAACATGAGAATAGTATGTTTTAGGTAGCTATGTAAGCCTCCTATGTACTTGAGAAAAGTATCTTGGCTTTGAAAATCTACCCCTAATAAGAGAGCTCTTCTCCTAAATTTTTGGGTGTATTCTTGTACATTTTTTCCTTTCAATTGTCTAAAATTTTGCTAGTTCATTATGGCTTTTTGCATGTGAGCTAATGGATAAAACTGTTGTTTTATTGCAGTAATGAAATCAGTCCATGATAGAATAATCTTACCATTATTTTTGATCTCCTCCTTTGTCTTGGCTTCCCACCAAACAACTGTTGCACCTTCCATTCTCAATGAAGCTAGTTGGATTTTGGTATCATCATCATGAAGGTTCTGAATTCTCAAATAGACCTCCAATTTCCTAATTCAATTATCAAGCTTTTCTGCATTGAATTCACCATTAAAAATTGGCAATTCAAACTTAACATCAAGTTTTAGAAAAGGAATTTTACCAGTGTTCTTTGACTTGTGTAATTGGTGTACTGAAGATGAAGTAGAGGATGATGATGGTGAGGCTGAGGATAGTGACTTTCCACTGCTTCAATTTCCTCCATTGCCCTTCCTTGATTTATCTTCATCATTTTTACCTGCTGATGATCCCTGATATTCCTTGTGAGATTTGGATCCTTATCCTTCTAGTCTATCATTCCTTTATTGATAAAGGACTCTCGCCATCTCAGTCATGTTAAGGAATGTTTTCCTGAACACTCTTTCTTCTTCTTTGGGATCCACCTCTTCATGGGTTTCTTCTTCCTCTTGAGGCATGCTTAATGATGCTTTTGCTTCTTTTGGAGGTGAACTAAGTGGTGGAGAATGTGGAAATATTTCCGTCCTTTGCTGTGGCTCCCTTTGAGAACCTCTTGCTTCCACCAATTTTCCTTCTCCTCTCTCAACCTTGAGCCTAGTAAGCATGCAAACCCTTGCAAACAGTGAAACAAATATTTACACACAACAACACCAGAGATTAAACTCTAGCTCTGATACCAACCTGATCTGAAAGGAGTGTATTAGTTTGTTGTGCTAAGTGTCCTTTCAGTAATAAAAACATGCACAATTTGTCTCCATTTGTTTTCTTAAGGAATGAGTTTTTTAAACCATGAAAAATAGATGAATTTGTGTGTTTTAAGCATGAAAATAAGCCTAAATAACACTTTACAACAGTGTATAAAAGAGGAATAACATCACACATAACTTTTACACAGCAGGAATGATGAAGCAATTCACCCCTCCTGGGCTACATTTGTTGGTCCAGCTCCCAATGGCATGCCCTCTTTGTCATTATGCTCAAAATTGAAAATACATGTGTTTACAAGCCTCTAATGGTTGTTTTCTCTACACCAGAGGCTCCAGGATGCTCAAATTAGTCTGGGTAGACTCTTGTTTCACCCAAATTGGTCGAAAATTGACCTCCCAAAGATTTTTCCCAATAACAGCTAGAAAAACTCCACCAAAAGTGGAGGACTATTGTTAACTGCGATTAAAAGAGCATGAACCCACCTTTTTTGGTGGCGCGCTATTAAATCTACCAACAACTAATTTTCGCATTAAATATTGTGGTTAGGGGAGGGGTGGTCACAAGCCGACACCCCTTACCCCGCGGTCACTGTTTTAAGCCTCTGCAAAATAGTTTTGGAGTGGAACCCGAAGATCGGAGTTCTATTTTAACCGCTGCATAAACCATCACGAAAACACCACCATGTGATAACTCTTGTGCCTTGACCACCCGGAGAATAGTTACAAAGCCACCGGTTTGATGTCGTGGTTAAATGTCATATGTGACCACATACAATGGGCCGCCAGCAGTCCCTCGCCCCCCCCATATGAAAACCTTATAAAATGTAAATAGCACTCACGCACTATAGGAGTAAGGAACAAGTGATAGAAAATATTGTCGAAATCACGAGCGTGCTTGGAGGTCACGGGGTCAAACCCCCCAGACACCAGCAAAATTTTGGTCAACGGTCAAGGGGACACGTGGCAGCCTCGGGGTTGGCCACGTGTCACCCATCTAACGGCCCTCTAAAAACTCGTACATATCCATCCAACGGCCCAGAAATTGTCACTTGTCAAAACATGACTGGATTTGAGAAAAGGGAATATTTCGAGTATATGCCACCCATGCTGACTGGGCATCCCAATCACTCCTCTCACAAAATTTTAGTTGTTTAGGAAAACGAGCAGAATGCGATATTTTCCTCATATGATATCAGTTTTTCGAACCATTTGTGGCGCCAAAATCGTAACGGTGAGACGTATCCAGTCACTTAGGTTCGGTACAGTTTTGAGCGCTTTCAATTTTGAGCAAAACACATGATCTTCTGATCACCTCCCCCTGCCCCCCTCCATCTTTATGTTTCCCTCTCCCTCTCTTACCCTTCTCTCCCTCTCTCACTCCTCTCCCTCTCTCTCTCTCTTCATTCCTCCTCTCTCCCTTGTCATGCCCCTTATCTCTCCACCTTTATCACTCTATGTCTTTTGTCTTCCCTCCCATATATATCTAGAGTTAATATATATCATGATATATTAATATAGCAAATTTAATATTGTATTAATCCAAAGTCATTAAATTTAATAATATTAATATGAATATTAGATTTAATAATAATAATAATATTAATAGTTTAATATTAATATTAATATTAGGGCTAATATTATTTTTTATTTTTATTTATTTTATTTTTTATTTTTATTTTTTTCTGCATGGTATTAATAATAATTTGGCCCATAGGCTTCACCTAAATAAAACCTATTTTTTGATTTTTTGTAAATATAAATAGGTTTATGGAGTAAATATAAAAAGATGTTTTATTTATTTACCATACCTTTGGAGTAAGTATAAAAAGAGGTTTTTATTTATTTACCATACCTCTGGTTTATTTATATTTGTATTTATTTACCATACCTAAACCTCTTTACATTTTAAATTTATATTATGTTTATACATAATAATAATTAGGTTTATTTTTAAATAGAACAAACATTATATCAAAAATGTTAAATTTTAAACATTACATTTACTTTTACATGTTTACGTTTTTGTTTTTACCTGAGATTACTTTTACATGTAAATACGTTTTTGTTTTTACCTGAGATCTACCCCATACTAGGTTGTAGAGATAATACATAGTTATATTTTAATAATTAATATTACCCTATTAATAAGGTTAAAAAGTTATATATAATATAAAGTATCAAGTTATATGTGATTTAAGATTCAAGTTAATGTTTTGGGGGACATTAAAGAAAATTATGTTCATTAATTTCTTAGGACTTGACATACTTACACATCAGGGTCATACTCGGTTGTAGAATGCGCCTCAAAACTTTATTTTAATACAAACGGTAATAATTTAATTAAATAATTAAAATAGTAGTAATAATAAAATAATAAAGTATGTTTAATAAGAAAATAAATATAAATAAAATAATGATGTGAACCAAAAATAGAATAATGTCATTGTAAATCCATATTAATTCTAGATGTATTAAGTGTTGACACAAATCAAATCTAAAAATTTTGTGATCCATAATGTAGGTAAATGTATTTTGGATTAATCACCTAATCCTAATGATGTGATTAATCCGAAAGACATTTATCTACAAATCAAATAATTGGAAATGCAAATATTTACTAAATTCTTTGCATTCTAAAAATAGTTTGCACTTCCAAAGACTTGATCCTTCTCGATACTTGGTAGGTCCTTTGTTAGGTTCATCTAGACCACTTATAGAAACATTATATGTAATATCATATAGATAAAAATTACAAAGTAGTTTTAGATTTGAGATGCCTAAGGGAAATACTGCATTGAGGGTTCGACTTCGCTCATTTTAAAGAGGGAGTGAATGAAGAAATGAGCATGGTTTTCTTTAAGGTAAGAAATGAAATGAGAAATGGTTTTAGATTGATTCAATAAGGATTATGCTAAGTTTCAATTCTGGGTTAATTTGAGGAAGGAATGCACTAAGAAATGAACTTGGGTTATTTTAGGCAGGAATGCAGTTAGAATTAAACCTTAATTGATTTAGGGAGGAATTTTTTTAAGAATCAATCCTGCACCATCAAGGAGGGAATGTACTAAGAATTGAACATGGGTTGGTTTCTGGAAGGAATGCATTGAAATAAAACCTAAGTCACTTTGACATAGGAATGTACAACGTCATTTACCTTAGGAAAGGAATTTAGGAATCAATCCTGCATCACTTTGAAAAAGGAATGTACTAATAATTGAACCTAAGTAACTTCAAGGAATGAATGCATTAAGAATCAAACTTGGGTTTTTTTAAGGATGGATTATGCTAAGAATCTAAGATGGGTACTTGGCATATGAATGCATGAAAAATAAAATTAGGGTCACCTTCAAAAAGGAATGCACATAACATTGAACTTGTATTTCTTCAAGGAAGGAATGCACCAAGATTCAACACAAAGTTTCTTTAAGGAAGAAATGCATTAAGTAGAAAACATAGGTTTCTCTGAGAAAATAATCTATTATAATTTGAACCTAGGTCACTTCATGTAAGGAAAGCATTGAGAATTGAAACTAGGTCACTTCAAAAAGGAATGTGCTAAGAATCAAACCTAGGTTACTTTAGTGAAGGAGTGCACAAAGAATTGAATATGAGTTTCTTTAAGGAGAGAATGCATTGAGAACTGAACCTAAGATGTGTCAATGTAGGAATACATTGAAAATCAAACTTAGGTCACTTAAAGGAAAGAATGCATTGAGAATCGAACCTAAGTCATTTTAGTCTTCAATCTTGAATGAGTGTTCACTATAACCTTGAAGATCAACTTGTGATTACTATAAATATAGCATGTGACAATGAAATCTACAATTGGTAAAACTCTTCTTATGTCCAAGAGATGGCAAATTTTGGGCTAATTAATGGTTTCTTTCAAATGATAGTTACATCCTTATGCTCATTTGTTTCGATCCAAAACTCAAGCTCTAATTTAGATTTTGAAATGGATATCTACCAAATCAATTTTATTTTCTTCATTTCATGAAGAAAGAAATTATTTCCTTATTATTTCTCAAATTTATATTTGCTTCAAATCTACCTCATTACACCATTATTTGGTTAGAGATGCAAATTTGAATTGAATTCTTAATGAGAGCCTACTTAAGGGAAAATGTAAGAAAAATAGTGAATAAGAGAGAGTAATTATTTTAACTTTTTAAAACATATGTCCTAAAACATATTAGGGAAGAGTTCACCAATGTGGAAATGTTGCATAATAAAGGATTTCAAGTACATATGGAATTAAGAATTAAATAAAAAATATTTAACGTTTATTAGTTAAAAAAAGTATGCACATGCTTTAATACAAAATACAGAGCGCCTCCAACACAAGCTCAACTAGGGTACCAAAAATATCAAAAACCAAGATTGTATTATGCCAACACGCCCCATCATGAAGTCTCAAATATATTTGTAAGAAACATAAAAATGCAAGGTTTGTGTCTGATACAAATAACTAAAATACAACCTAATTAGTCTAAAGAGATAGCTAGTCATTGGAGGATCGACATCAATAAGAACCATGGTGCTCCACCCATTAGTAGCTAGGTCTATGAATTTTGTCCTCTACAACATGGTAAGTTTAAAAATGGAAAGTGATTTGTAACAATGCAAAGGTTCAATAGTTAAAGTGCATATGCACTCTTGTCACTCCCAAACTTATTATCTAGAATTATGATAGGGTTTCTTGTGGTTTGACCTAGTAGATCCAATTCGAGTGCAACCCTTATGGACCAAGTAAACCAACCAAGATAAATGGGTATGCATATGGAGGCACTATGTTCATCGTACATGGGGCCTTGTGCCTATATTCAAGATGTTACTAGAGATGTTTCATATCCAATGTGTGTGTACACAAATAGCACGTTGGCATACACTAGTGCTATATCGTACCAAGAGAGTTAATGTGATTTGACATCCAAATATGGAAAGGAAATAAGAAAACATTATTTATTAACATACTCTATCTAAGTCTAGACATTATATGCAAGGGAACAAAACTAGAAAATGTGCTTCAAGGTTTTTACATGCCACTGATATCTATATAAAAAATATTTTTTTGTTCAATAATGGGTTTCTATATATTGTTCAAGAGAACAAACATGTGTTTTTCTTGGATTTCAACCACCAAGTTTTGTCTATTCAACCTTGTTGTAGCCCAATTTGACCCTCTTCGAAAACTCGGTTACCTCCATAAAATACACCTCACATAAAAACTTTTTCCTACTTATGCTAGTCTTACTTGACCTCCTAAACCCATATTTGACTCCTTATAGCCTACCCCTAGTCAGAAAAAAAAAGTGAATGAGTAAAATGCATTAAATCAAAACTTCAAGTATGAAGAATGTCATTAATGATATAGGTGACGTTATTTAAATAATGTCACATATCCATAGAATTTTGTGTTTATTACTGTTATTAATATTTTATTGTTTCATTGATATTAATCACACATAAATAAACAAATGTGTATGCAATAATTAAATGATTAACACTATTAACTAGATATCACAATAACAATCATAAGCTTAACTAGTTGCCTTAAATTATTAACACCATTAACTAGATATCAAAATAATATTCATAAGCATAACTAGTTTCCCACAAAAAGGGAAAATGTTGTCCACAAAAAAGGGGGGAATTAAATAATAACAAGATATAAATAAAATGCTTCTTATATAAACCTTTTAATGCTTGCATGTTTAGGAGAGTTGACTTTCTTAAAGGATATATCTATATTTGTAATAAATATTATAAAATATGATTTCACGAAAGTTAAAACCCCTTCTTCTTCTTTTTATTGGATGTGATCTTACCATTGGTCTCATCATGAATTACTTTCCAAATCTCAGCCTTTACCTTCACATCCGTGTATCATAATATTAGAGTGTAATTGATCCGGATCTTGGGGGGAGGCCCCCAATATTGAAAAATTGAAATACTAACAAAATGAGAGAACACACAGTAAATAAAACCATAAAGAAATTCTATTAAAACAAAGAATAAGTGTAAAGGCTACATTGTGGTGGAAAATATGTCCTTTTACAATATGTGACTTGTTACTTATAGCCTTTTTTGTTACAATACCACAAGTAAATTTCATGGGTGGGTAAATACCATGGGTTAATGAATACCATGGGTGGATCTCATTTACAATACCATGGGTGAATGAATATCATGGGTGGATGCCACTTACAATACCATGGGTAAATTCCATGGGTGGATAAATACCATGAGTGGATGAATACCATGGGTAAAATCCATGGGTGGATGAATAACATGTGTCGATGAATACCATGGGTGGATGCCATTTTCCATTTGGATCATTCTCCCTCCTTAAGAAGCAATGGTCCCCATTTCATGAAGTTACCTCCTGAGAAGCCTTTGTTGAATATGAAGAGCCAATAAAGAGAAGGGTTTTGTGTGATTAACTCATAACTATGATGAACAAATATCTGAGGATAGAGATACCTTGTAATGCTTGTGACCAATTGTGATACTTACAGTTTGCGACCTAGAAAATGGAATTCGATGAAGTGTGGGTTTGTGGATGACCCTTAACCATGAAAAATGAAAATCCGAGGATAGAGATACTCTGTAATGTTTGTGAGAAACTGTGATACCAACAGTGTGCGACCTAGCAAATGGACTTCGATGATGTGTGGATTTGTGGACGTCCCAAAATCATGAAAAACAAAGATCCGAGGATAGAGATACCCTGTAATTTTTGGGACCAACTGTGATACTAACAGCGTGTGGTCTAGCAAATGGAATTTGATGACAAGGATTTTTCGTGGTTGACCCATAACCGTGATGTTGATTTTTGATGAAGTAGCTGGTGCCTACATAACCTGGGGTGGGAGGGCATGTCTCCAAATAACCCAAGTTGGATGCTGCTATGTTGAAACTGATGAATGTGAAGTGGGTGCCTACTAAAACAGGGTGGGAGGGCATGTCTCCAAAGGGAACCCACTCTGAATGCTATTCCGGGGATAACTCGGTCAATATAACTTGGAATATTTATTATAACCTGTTTTTGGAAATAGAGTGATCATTCTGCATCTTCCCATGTGATTGAAATCCCTATCTAGATACTCTAGAAACCCAAATTCGCGCTGTAGCTGTCCCGTCATCACAAAATTTCTGAAAAAAAATAGCTGATTTTAAATCAGCGATAACTCCCTCTTCCGGACTCTAATTCGATCGATTTTTTATTATTTTTTAAATCGGGTGATTTTTCAAGGGGAGCTCAAATTTATAATCATTTCTCTGAAATTCTCCACTAAAAATTGCAAAAAATGACAGGAGAGTCGTCGTCCACGAATTTTCATCGTAAAAATTTATGCAACACTGTTGATGTTAAATCAATGATATCTCCCTCATTTGGACTCCAATTCGGCTGATTTTTATTTGAAATTGACTATGTTTTTGCAAGGAATCTAGATCTGATATTTTTTATTAAGATTCAACAAGATGACAATCCTAGTGAAAATTAAGCACCTACACTAGGATGGAGCCTCAGGCTATTTTTAGGTGTAAGTTTATTTTTAGAATGGTGAGCAAACTCTATTTTATAGATGATGTTCCATTTTTAGATGCATGTGTGAAGTTTATTTATAGATCACATGTCTATTTATAGAATGCATGTCGATTATTATTATCTCTTAATAATAACTGGATACTAAACATTAATCTATTCTTAATGAGCACTTGGAAATAGTTAACTGAAGTGTCAAATTAGTTAGCTAAGTGGATTTCGAGTTGAGTGGTTGGTTGGTGGGACATGCAAGTGGAATTAGTTGTAACTGAGTGATTCGAAGTTGTAACACAGTTGGATGTGTTTATGTGAGTTGTAAAATAGTTTAAATCAGTTAAGTGAGTTAAAATCAGTTGTGCTAGTTGTAGCAGAACATACACTAGTGAGAGATCAGTGAATTAATTATTTAATTAATTCAAAATCAGTGGTCTCACATGCAACTGAATATTTACTACTGTTAACTACATGCATGTCAAATCCAGTGGAGACCCAGTTGAGAGATAGGTGAAAGAGACAGTTTGACTATCAATTGTGACAGTAGTGGGTGCACTCATGCAACCACATACACATTGGATGTGCCCATGAGGATTTCGCAGTCAAGGAAAGTAGGATCTCATTATTGTAGGGATTGTAATCTGTAGGGATTGCACAGTGGAGGCAGGCTGTCAGGAGGCAGTAAATTGGCACATATATTTGTCAATTTTTGTATGACAGTGTGAGACGATTGTATATTGTACTGAGATCTCTTGGATTAGAGTTTTGTATGAGATTGTTTCATGATCCATGATATATACATAATATATGATAGTGGGGTTTTTAGCTTTATGATTTCCCAGTAAAAACATCTGTGTTATGTGTGATTGATATTTCTTCATGTGTTTGTAATTGGCAATCGTGTTTTAAATTTCCACAAGAATTTTTGTAGAAGTGATTTTGTATTTAACGGTGGCATATAATTGTTATATTAGGAGAATCTAGGAAATACATAATTTGCATTAAAATTTCTACATGGTATCGGAGCATAGAAGATTGCAATTTTGAAGCAGGAGCTGAGTTGGTTGGTGGAAACAATTTGAATTCGCTGCAAGAATTTCTTGGTGCGACAGTTGAGTAAACATCGAAATGGCTTTCATTGGCTTGTGGCTAGAGTATGCACTCGAGGGCAGCTCAAACTACATTTCCTGGAAGGACATGATGGAGGTGGTGCTTGAAGATAATGGCTTGAAGGAATTCATCGACAATGATTTTCCTAAGCCCACTTCGACAAATGCTACATTACTTGATGCATGGCAAAAGAAAGTAGCGAAGGCGAGAAGGATTCTGTTGGAAGGTGTACAAGACCACATTGTCTCAAGAATTCATGGGAAAGCCACTCCATATGCTATGTGGAAGGCATTTACGGATCTTTTCCAAAGTAGCATCGACCATAGGAAATTGGCGCTGAAGGATAAACTCAGAAATATCAAGATGGAGAAGGGCGACAACATTCCAAGGTATCTCACGAAGTTTGTCCAATGTTAGGATGAACTGGGGAGTGTGGGAATCACTGTTACTAATGATGAATTGGTGATCTTGGCTCTCTTGGGACTTCCTAAGAGTTGGCAGAGTTATGAAGACTCTGTCAATGGATAGGAAAAACTTCTGGATTGGGAATGACTGTGGTCAGATCTAGTGCAGGAGGAGTTCAGGTGGAACACTAGAGATGGCTCTTCATCAAAGCATGATGATGAAGAGGATTGTGCTTTGGCTACCAAGGCAAGGAAAGGGAAGGGGAAGAAATTCCATTCAAAATCTGAGTCTAAATGCGAGAATTTGGATTTGTCCAAGGTGAAGTGTTTTCACTATAACGAACATGGGCATCTCACCACTAACTACTCACAGAAGAAGAAGAAAAAGAAGGCTGTTGGAGCTGTAGCTAGTGAGGCCCTTGCCTCGCAATTTGAAATTTATTTCTCTTTGATCGCATGCTTGGTGTCAAGCTTAATGGGATCAGTGTGGTATCTTTATAGTGGTGCTTCCTTCCACATGACGGGAGATAAGGAGCTTTTCACTGACTTGGAGGAGAAAGATCTCCAAATGCATATAGATATGGGCGACGATTAACGATACAGTGCAACTGAAATTGGTACCATTACCTTTGAGAGGGAGTTAGGTAAACCATTTCAATTGAAAGATGTTATGCATGTTCCAGGTCTGAAGAAAAACTTGGTCTCATTCGCGATGTTGAAGGACAGAGGCTATGACGTTGTTTTCAGCGATGGAAAAGCTTTCCTGCGACATAAAACAATGGGTCAAGCCAAGAGGATAGGGATTCGAGTTAAGAATCTCTACAAGCTAGAGGTAGATAGCTGCAGTGCCATGATGGGCAAGGCAAAAAAAGTGGTGAGCCGGGATGAGGGCGAATTATGGCACAGGCGTTTGGGCCATCTTCATCATGGAGCCTTGAAAATCATGCAACAAATATCTACTGGACTTCCAATGGGAACACTTGCTCAGTTAGATCAATGCAAGGGTTGCACCATGGGAAAGTATGTAAATTCCACCTTTCATGAAAAGGAGAACCGTGCTTCAGTGATCCTAGAGAGAGTTCACATAGACATGTGTGGACCATTCTTGGTTGCTTCAACAACAAAACACAGGTATTATGTTATTTTTGTTTATGAATTTTCTCGTATATGTTGGATCTTCTTCATGTAGAAGAAGGATCAAACATTCTCAAAGTTATGTGAGTTTAAGGCATTGGGGGAGAAAGAGTCGGGGAAGAAAGTGAAGGCTCTGAGGAACGATAATGGTGGAGAATACATCTCTAACGAATTCAAATACTTTTGCAACAAAGAAGGAATTTGAGAAAACTCATAGCGCCTCATAACCCATAGAAAAATGGGGTCGCGGAGAGGAAGAATAGAACGATCGTGGGTGAAACACGAGTGATGTTGCATGATCAGGGCCTACCATTGCAAAACCATTTTCCTCATAGATTACTTGGCATGAGTACACCTGAAGGATCTTTCACTAGTAAGAAACCAGATGTTTCTCACTTTAAGATTTTTGTCTCATATGTTTATGTAGATGTGACCAAGAACGCCAGGAAGAAGCTGGAGCCAAGTCGGCCGACTGCTGAAGTTGAGATATTTGTGGGGTACACAAAAACACCCCATAATTATTGTGTGTATTTTCCTAACAGCAAGATCACTGTTATGCGATGGGATATAAAATTCGATGAGGGGAAATCCATGTGGTTGTCGCTTGAGAGGGAGATAGACTTGCATGCAGAGGAGGAATTGTTGGTTCCCAAATATGAGTCTCTAGATGTGGATCAGCCACAGGAGGAGGTTCATGGAGTGGAGGATTCCACTCACGCATAGCCAAACATCAGAATTGGTAGAAGGCATACCATAGAAGCTGATAGGCTGAGGCTTGATGCTGTGCAGAATGTAGGAGCCCTACTTCACAACACAGATAAAGACAATCTCCTAACTGATTTACTGGATACATGGCTCTCATGAGAAAATTTATCATGACTGATTCATCCTCCTTTTAGGAAGTAGTGCAGGAGCCCACATGGGTAGATGCAATGGTGGAGGAGTATGACTCCATTGTCAGAAACAGTGCTTGGGAAAGGGTTCCAAGGCCGATTGATAAATCAGTGGTAGGTTCAAGATGGATCTACAAGGTAAAGAAAGCTACTGATGGGAGTGTTGAGAAATACAAGGCCAGATTTGTGGCCCGGGGCTTCTCACAGATCGAGGGGATTGATTATGAAGAAGCCTTTGCACCTGTCGCACGGTATTCTTCAATAAGGACCATCCTTGCTCTCTCAACACATATGGGTTGGCACATTCGTCAAATGGATGTGAAGACTGCGTTTCTCAATGGGATCATTGAGGAAGAAGTGTACATTGAGCAGCCAAAAGGATTTGAGATCTTCAACAGCGAGTCACATGTGTGAAGACTCAAAAGAGCGTTGTATGGGCTGAAGAAAGCACCCCGTGCTTGGTACACTCGGATAGACAACTATTTCACTGGACTTGGCTTCACCAAGAGTGAGGCGGATGCAAACCTATACCAAATTGTGGTGGAGGGTAAAATTTTAATCATTGTTCTTTATGTTGATGATTTAATACTGACTGGTGATGAGCAGCTGATACACTCAGGCAAGGAGGACCTTGCAAAGGAGTTGGAGATGAAGGATATGAGCCTCCTTAATTATTTCCTTAGATTGGAAATATGGCAGCGAGATGGTGAACTTTTTGTGTCTCAAGGAAAGTATGCAAGGGAGATACTCGATAAGTTTCACATGGAGGCCTGCAAACCCATGGATACTCCTCTTCCAGGAAACTAGAGGAAAGAGGATGCTACATCTGGAGAGGTAGTGGATGCTACTGTCTATCGACAATTAGCGGGTTTGCTAATGTATTTAGTGAATAAAAGACCAGACATATGATATGTGGTGAACCAACTTAGTCAAGCGATGGTTAAGCCTACCAAGATATTTTTTAAGGTGCACAAGCATGTCCTGAGATAACTGAGGGGCACATCTGAGTATGGCTTGTGGTACAGACAGATGGATGAGGTGAAATTTCATGGCTTCATGGATGCAGATTGGGCGAGTAGCCCAACGAATAGAAAGAGCACATCAGGGGGGATATTAAGTATCGGATCTAGAACTGTTTCTTGGTACAACATGAAACAGAGATCTGTTGCACTTAGTTCAGCAGAAGCAGAATACATGGCAGCAAGTCAAGATACATGTGAGGCTATCTGGATGAGAAATATCCTGGTTGTTTTTTTTGGTTCTCATTTGGATCCGATAGTGATTCATTGTGATAATAAGAATTGCATTAAAATCTCAATTAATCCTGTGTTTCATGATAGATCTAAGCATATAGATATCTAGTATCATCGTATCATAGATTGTGTGCAGCGGAAGATCCATTTGCTTCAGTACATTCCTACGGAAGATAAGGATGCAGATATTCTGACCAAGGCACTCACCAGTAGAAAATTCGAATACCATAGAGACAGGATCGGGGTGAAGGATAATCCCTTTCTTGTTGAGAGGGAGTATTGAGATTCAACAAGATGATGATCCTAGTGAAAATTAATCACCTACACTAGGATGGAGCCTCAGGTTATTTTTAGGTGTAAGTCTATTTTTAGAATGGTGAGAAAATTCTATTTATAGTTCAGTTGGATAGAACTCAAGTTGAAGTTATTGGAGAAATGTCATCGGTATCTAAAGATTATCATCTAATCCAAAAGTTTCACAAGTGATTAATATTTTGGTCGCAGACATTCCTGAATTCTATCGTCTCATTTTAAGCAGGGATTGGGCTGAGAAATTACATGGGAATTTTGCTACTGATTGGTCTCACATGTGGTTACCATATAATGGTAAACCAAATCAAATCAGAATTTAACATGAGAAATTTATGAAACATACAGTTACTGAATTGGAAGGACCAAATGAGCCTATAGCTTTTACCAATAATATCATAGGGAATTATTTAGCAGAATCATTCCTTGGATCATTTAATGCTCAGGTTTCACCTTTCGAAACAAATACTGTTACTTCTCAAATTGAAATTTTTTCTCAAACAGATTCTTCTAGATGTGTTAATTTTAGCAATCAAATTCCAAATCAGTCTTTATTTTGGACTCTATTTTTTGACGGTTCAAAATCAGAAGATGGTGCAGGAGCAGGTTCTGTTTTAATTAATCCTCAGGGAGAGAAAACACTGCTAGCTTGTAGACTCGAATTCCAATGCACGAATAACACTGCTGAATACGACGAATTGATTCAAAGTATGTACAAAGCCATAGGATTGAATGTTAAATATTTGCAAGTATATGGAGATTCTGAAATAATAGTCAAACAAGTTAGAAATATGATTCATTGTATTTCTGGACATTTGAGACATTATCAAACATTAGCTCAGAATCTCATTTCTCATTTTACAATATTCAATATCTCCGCAATTCCTAGATTACAAAATGCGAGTGTCGATTTGCTTTCTAATGTAGCATCTAGATTTATACCACCCGAAGAGTTTAGCCCATATATATTTTTAATTGAATTAATTTTTAGACAATCCATTCCTGACAATATTACAAATTGGAAAGTATTCAATAATGATGCAGAGATCGTAGACTTTCTTTCATCACATAGAACTTATGAAGGTCAAACCTTGGATGAAAATGAACATGATTTACAGATTAAAGACCAAATAAACAATAATCCGATTCCTAATTCTATAGTCAAAATGGAATATCTGTATGATTTGAAAGATAGGTTTGAAAAGGTAACCAATTCAAAAATTTAAAGTTCTACTTTAAAATTTGAATTGATTAATCTTGGTACTTCAGAAAAACCTCAGAATATCAACTTAGGTCTTGGTTTGGGGTATGAAGAAAGGATATCATTAATTAATTTTCTCATAAAATATAAAGATATCTTTGCATGGGATTATTCAGATCTTAAAACATATGACACTTCCATAATTCAACATACCATTCCCATGATATCATATGATAAACCTGTCCAACAAAAACTCAGAAAAATTCATCCAAACCTAGAAAGTCAAATCAAATCTGAATTGAATAAAATGCTCAAAGCTAAAGTCATTTTTCCTATTAGACACTCCAAGTAGGTGTCAAACATGGTCCCAGTTAGAAAAAAGAATGGAGATATTAGAATTTGTATAGATTTTAGGAATTTGAATAAATATTGTCAAAAAGATAATTTTCCCTTACCTACCATGGAACAGATATTGTAGTCAGTTGCAGGATCTGAATTGATGTCTTTTCTAGACGGATTTTCAGGGTATAATCAGATCATGGTTCATCCTGATGATAGATTAAAAAAAACATTTAGAACAAAATGGAGAACATATGCATATCAAAAAATTCCTTTCAGACTGATTAATGCTGGAGCTACGTTTCAGCATGCTATGGATATAATTTTCAGAGGATTAATCAATAAATCAATTGTTATATACTTAGATGACATCACTGCTTATTCTAAGCATAGAAACAATCATATTAATCATTTAAAAAATATTTTCGACAGATGCAGAAAATATACTATTTCCCTCAATCTAAAAAAATGTTATTTTGCTTCATCAGATGGAAATTTTTTAGGATTTATTGTTTCTAAGAAAGGAATTCATATAGATCCTGATAGGATTCAAGAGATTGAAAACATTCCTCTGCCACATAACAAAAAAAAATGTAATCATTTTTAGGACAAATTAATTTTGTAAAAATATTTGTTCCAGATTTTTCTCAAATTGTCCTTCCCCTTCAATCAATGATCAAGAAAAATTCAATTTTTAAATGGGGCAAAGAAGAAATAAATTTCTTTGAGTTAATTAAAAGTGCTATTGTTGAAGCTCCCTCTTTAACAACACCTGATTTTCTCAAGTCTTTTGTTTTATATACATTTTCTTCAAATACATCATATGCAGCTGTTTTAACACAATTAAATGATCAGAATATTGAAGCACCAATTGCGTTTTTTAGCTCTAATCTTCAGGGTGCCGAGTTAAATTATTCAGCTGTAGAAAAACAAGCATATGCTGTGTTTAAATCTTTGAAACACTTTAGACCTTTTCTCTTAAAAACACACACCAAGATAATAGTATCTTATTTAGCGGTAAGGAAATTATTAATACAATGAGAAGTGGGAGAGAAAAGAGAAAATTGGGTTACTGCTCTCTAGGAATATGATGTAGAAATACATCTAGTAAAAATTGTTAAAGGACAAGGTCTGTGAAAAATGTTAACTGGATCCTCTCATTTACCTAAAGATGAAGATCAATCAGAAGAAATACAAATATTTGAGGTAAGCCTAAACGATTCTCTATCACAATATGCTGATCTGAATTTTCTTTTTTTAAATCGACATGCTCCATTAAGTCTCAATTATACAACAAAATGTGCTTTAAGACTCAAGGAAAATCAGTATCAACTTGTAGATGATGTCCTATTTAGGAGAAATTATGATTCTGGATTATTGAGATGCTTAGAGAAATCTGAAGCTGAAAAAGTATTGCAGGAATTACATGATGGACCAGCTAGAGGTCATTTCAGAGGAAATACCACAGCACATAAGATACTGCATGCGGGTTATTATTGGCCAACTTTGTTCAAAGATGCACACAAGTATTCAAGGAAATGTAAAACATGTCAAACTACAACAGGAAGAGAGAGGAAACCAACATTTCCATTACAACCAGTAAATATCCAACAATAATTTGAACAATGGGGGTTAGATATTATAGGTCAAATAACTCCAAACTCTTCAAAGAAACACAGGTATATTTTAACTACAACCGATTATTTCACAAAATGGGTAGAAGCTATCCCATTAAAGGTGGTCAATACACATAATATTACCGATTTCATTGATCAATTCATAATTACAAGGTTTGGCCTTCCATCAGCTTTGATATTTGATAATGCATCTTACTTTTCTGGAAATGCCATGATAGAATTTGCTTTGAAAATAGGTTTTAATTTGAAGTATTCAGCTAACTATTACCCACAAGGAAACGGATTAGTTGAATCCACAAATAAAAACCTTATCAGAATCATAAAGAGAACCGTAGAGAAAAATCATAAAAATTATCATAAAACATTATTATTTGCTCTCTGGGCAGATAGAATTACACAAAAAGCTTCAATATGAACTTCACCATTTGTGTTAGTTTATGGCAAAGAAGCAATTCTTCCTTCAAATGTAACAATACCATCGTTTTCCCTAGTTCAATTCATTAATGAAAATCCTTCTTCTTCTCTCCAACTTAGACAAGATCAAATCTTTAAGTTAGAAGAAGAAAGAGAAAAAGCTAAACAAACACATATCCACCATCAACAAGTACTAAAAGCCTCATTTGATTTAACATTTGTTAGTTCAAGAGTTTTTCAAATTGGTGATCTGGTATTAAAATGGGATAAGGCTCATGAAGAAAAGGGTAAACACACAAAGTTTCAAAAACTTTGGTTAGGACCATTTCAAATAATCGAAAAGACTGGCTCATCAACATTTCTATTACAGGATTTATCAGGTAAGAAATATTCTTTACTTGTTAATGGGCAAATTCTAAAAAAATGTTTTTCATATGAGATAATTTTCTTCTATTTTTGTACAATAAAACTTTTTACTTTCATTTAGAAATAAAATTTGTTTAGTACTAATAGTTGACTTTTCAAAATAAGTTTCAGATATTTTTCTTCTTATTTTCCTTCTTCTACTTGTTTTAAAAATAGAACTGTTAAAGAAAGAAAAGTCGAAAGATTTATGAAAAACAAATTTATTTTATCTTTTAAAAAAACGAAATTCTAAATAAAACACTTATTTTGTTGAAGTACTCTCATTTTTATCTAATATAAAAAGCTCTTTTGATAAGTCATGAACAAAAAATTATATTTTAGTAAGAAATATTTTTCAGAAAAGCAATCTAACAACTCGACATTATTGTCTGGCATCTTAAAAAGAAATATGAGTCATCCCATCCAGTAAATCTGATAATTTTCAAAATAAAAAGAAAAAAATTGAATAAAACTTAAAAGATAATGAGTCTCATTACGAACTTGATTACCATGTTCATAAAGAAATAATTAAAACTGACATTACAAATACTGTCTACCAAAACAGTGTAATGAATTGAGATTATATCATAAAAACAAGGGGTCTCATCATGAGCTAGCTTGATCAGTTTTGATTATTATTTGTGAGTGGCATTGTCACTATTTGGTTACCAAGCCAAGACAATGGATTTTAAGAAAATATAAAATAAAAATAAAAATAATTTTTTGATGAGAATAATGAGAAATACTGGATGGAAAAATGGATCATAGTTGGTTAAAAGGTAACCCTGCCAAAAGCTTAAATTGCCCATTGGAATAGAGACTCTACCTATGATAAAAGAGTAAATTTATTAAAAAAAAATTCCTTAAAGATTATTTGCTATCTTATTTTTAACTAAGTAAAGACTGACATTGATATTTTTATACTTATATCTTTATAGAGGAATTCTCATGAAACAAGTGAATAATTGAAAATTTCGTTAATTGAAAAAGATATTATTTATTTGAAATTTCATTTCTTTAACTATTTTATCTTTATACCAAAAGATTTTGAAATTTCAAAAAATTTTTATTAGAGACATCTGGTTCATCCAAGTGAATCGACAATTGTTGTGCTATACAACTATCCCCCCATTTATTTTTGTAAATAGGAACCCTTTAGAGATAATTAGAAAAAATCCTTTTAAAGGTTCCTTCTAAAAAACACTTAGGAAATAAATTTATCTCAAAGCGCATCTCTTATCACATATCACTTTCACAAAAGAATCTATAAATCTTGCGAATTGCGAAACGCGCCCTCTTAAAAGTCTTACTCTATTTTTTTTTTGCATCGCACTTGATTTAGTTAAAGATTAGAACAAAACAATAGAAGTCGCGATCACCGCGGACCCAACAGATCAAATAAACTCGAATATATAATCTCTTTCGCATCGCGTCCACTTTATAGATTTCGCAAATCGCACCGCTTGTGGATTATGATTTAAACTTCAATGTATTTCTTAAAAATTGTGATCTGCGATTTGCGCAGATCACATTTCGCAATTGATAAGAAACACTCACGAAAAATTATAAGATATGATTGCGATTTGCGCATTTATTATTTCCAACGTGTGAAAAGTGACTTATGTCATTCAGAATTGAATTCTAATCTTAACGGATTTAATCAAAGGATAAGTATTGCATGTGAAGCCACGCGAAGCCATGCCTAGCATTTAATTTTGAAATCATGAAGAAGTTATGAGGAGATGACTAATCGAATTGATAGTTTTTGTGTAAAACATCTCTTCACAGTTTCTGTTATATGATATATTTTGTTTCACTTTCAGGAATGTAGTTATTGAATCTAAAGAGTCTGAAATGAGTAAGAAAGGCAAAGAAGTATCTCGAGCATCATATACAGAAGATACAAAAATGCCTTCGCTGATTTCTGATACTGTTTGTCACAAAGATTGCGGCATCACATCATGGGAAGCTATGTATAAACTATTTAAAGATGAAGGGCCAAAGGTGATAACGAAGATTTCTGCAATAGGCATTGATTCCACTTTCGAGGCAACTTTGTTTGATGTTGCACGTTCATTCATTCATAAGATAGCAGCAATGCCAAAGCTCATGCCTTACATAGATATGATCAAATGGGCAATTGAGAATTTGAATATTGAAGACAGAGTGTTTAAGTATTCCAGAGGAGAAGTCATGGGCTCTTTTAAAGATGAAGACTTGGCAACTCTGTATCATTTACCATCTCCACAACAAAATTATGACAATGTATATGTGCAAAGGTTTAAATCTAAGCACCCAGATCTGATCAAAGTCATTCAAGAATGGAAGGATAACAAAGGAAAACTAAAGCAAGACAAGTCTGGTACGTACCCCATTGCACAAATCCCACAACCTTTTTGCTATGCTACTGGTATGTTATGTAGGTTATTCAGTAGACCAAACAGTACTAGGTTTGCTAGAGACTGGGTTCCCTTGATTGACGCAATCGTCAACTCATCCATTTTGAATTGGGCAGATCTATTATCCATTTACTTAGTTAAACACATTAATGAGTATAGGAATAAGAAAAATTCTTTGTCTCAAGAAAAATCACCCGTTTCAATCAACGATCAAGAAAAATTAAATTTTTAAATGGGGCAAAGAAGAAAGAAATTCTGTTGAGTTAATCAAAAGAGCTATTGTTGAAGCTCCCTCTTTAACAACTCCTGATTTTCTCAAGTCTTTTGTGTTATATACATTTTCTTCAGATACATCATATGCAGCTGTTTGAACACAGTTAAATGATCAGAATATTGAAGCACCAATTGCGTTTTTTAGCTCTAATCTTCAGGGTGCCGAGTTAAATTATTCAGTTGTAGAAAAACAAGCATATGTTGTGTTTAAATCTTTGAAACACTTTAGACCTTTTCTCTTAAAAACACACACCAAGATAATAGTATCTTATTCAGCGGTAAGGCAATTATTAATACAATGATAAGTGGGAGAGAAAAGAGCAAATTGGGTTACTGCTCTCCAAGAATATGATGTAGAAATACATCCAGCAAAAATTATTAAAGGACAAGGTTTGTGCAAAATGTTATCTGGATCTTCTCATTTACCTAAAGATGAAGATCAATCAGAAGCAATACAACATATCTAAGTTAAGCCTAAACGATTCTCAATCACAATATGCTGATCTGATTTTTTTTTTTTAAATGGACATGCTCCATTAAGTCACAATTATACAACAAAACATGCTTTAAGACTTAAGGAAAATCAGTATCAACTTGTAGATTATGTCCTATTTAGGAGAAATTATGATTTTGTATTATTGAGATGCTTAGAGAAATTTTAAGCTGAAAAAGTATTGTAGGAATTACATGATGGACCAGCTGGAGGTCATTTCAGAGGAAATACCACAACATATAAGATACTACATGCGGGCTATTATTGGCCAAATTTGTTCAAAGATGCACACGAGTATTCAAGGAAATGTAAAACATGTCAAACTACAGCAGGAAGAGAGGAAACCAACATTTCCATTACAGCCAGTAAATATCCAACAACCATTTGAACAATGGGGGTTAGATATTATAGGTGAAATAACTCCAAACTCTTCAAAGCAACACAGGTATATTTTAACTGCAACCGATTATTTCAAAAAATTGGTAGAATCTATCCCATTAAAGGTGGTCAATACACAGAATATTACTGATTTCATTGATCGATTCATAATTACAAGGTTTGGCCTTCCATCAGCTTTGATATTTGATAATGCATCTTAATTTTCTAGAAATTCCATGATAGAATTTGCTTTGAAAAGAGGTTTTAAGTTGAAGTATTCAGCTAACTATTACCCACAAGGAAACAGATTAGCTGAATCCACAAATAAACACCTTATCAGAATGATAAAGAGAACCGTGGAGAAAAATCATGAAAATTGGCATAAAACATTATTATTTACTCTCCAGGCAGATAGAATTACACAAAAAGATTCAATAGGAACTTCACCATTTGTGTTATTTTATGGCAAAGAAGCAATTCTCCCTTCAAATGTAACAATACCATCGTTTTCCCTAGTTCAATTCATTGATGAAAATCCTTCTTCTTCTCTCCAACTTAGACAAGATCAAATCTTTAAGTTAGAAGAAGAAAGAGAAAAATCTAAACAAACACATATCCACCATCAACAAGTAGTAAAAGCCTCATTTGATTTAACATTTGTTAGTTCAAGAGATTTTCAAATTGGTGATCTGGTATTAAAATGGGATAAGGCTCATGAAGAAAAGGGTAAACACACAAAGTTTCAAAAAATTTGGTTAGGACCATTTCAAATAATCGAAAAGATTGGCTCATCAACATTTCTATTACAGGATTTATCAGGTAAGAAAGATTCTTTACTTGTTAATGGGCAAATTCTGAAAAAATATTTTTCATAGGAGATAATTTTCTTCTATTTTTGTACAATAAAACTTTTTACTTTCATTTAGAAATAAAATTTGTTTAGTACTAATAGTTGAATTTTCAAAATAAGTTTTAGATAATTTCTTTCTTATTTTTCTTCTTCTACTTATTTTAAAAATAGAACTCTTAAAGAAAGAAAAGTCGAAAGATTTATGAAAAACAAATTTATTTTATCTTTTAGAAAAATGAAATTCTAAATAAAACACTTATTTTGTTGAAGGACTCTCATTTTTATCTAGTATAAAAAGCTCTTTTGATAAGTCATGAAAAGAAAATTATATTTTAGTAAGAAATTTTTTTTAGAAAAGTAATCTAACAACTCGACATTATCGTCTGGCATCTTAAAAAGAAATATGATTCATCCCATTCAATAAATATAATAATTTTCAAAAGAACTTTTAAAAATAAAAAGAAAAAATTTGAATAAAACTTAAAAGATAATGAGTCTCATTACGAGCTTGATTACCATGTTCATAAAGAAATAATTAAAACTGACATTACAAATACTGTCTACCAAAACAGTGTAATGACTTGAGATTATATCATAAAGACAAGGGGTCTCATCACGAGCCAACTTGATCAGATTTGATTATTGTTTGTGAGTGGCATTGTCACTATTTGGTTACCAAGCCAAGACAATGGATTTTAAGAAAATATAAAATAAAAATAAAAATAATTTGCTGATGAGAATAATGAGAAATACTGGATGGAAAAAAGGAGCATAGCTGGTTAAAAGGTAACCCTGCCAAAAGCTTAAATTTCCCATTGGAACAGAAGCTCTACCTATGATAAAAGAGTAAATTTATAAAAGCTTTTTCTGTAAAGATTATTTGCTATCTTATTTTTAACTAAGTAAAGACTGACATTGATATTTCTATACTTATATCTTTATAGAGGAATTCTTCTGAAACAAGTGAATAACTGAAAATTTCGTTAATTGAAAAAGATATTATTTATTTGAAATTTCATTTCTTTAACTATTTTATTCTTTATACCAAAATATTTAAAGATTTCAAAATTTTTTTATCAGAGACATCTGGTTCATCCAAGTGAATCGCCAATTTTTGTGCTATACAACTACCCCCCCCCCCCCCCCCATTTATTTTTGTAAATAGGGACCCTTTAGAGATAATTAGAAAAAATCCTTTTAAAGGTTCCTTCTAAAAAAACACTTAGGAAATAAATTTATCTCAAATCGCATATGTTATCACATATCACTTTCAAAGAAGAATCTATAAATCTTGTGAATTGCGAAACACGCCCTCTTAAAATTCTTACTCTATTTTTTTTTTTTTTTTTTGCATCACACTTGATTTAGTTAAATATTAGAACAAAACAATAAAAGTCGCGATCTCCGTGCACCCGAAAGAGCAAATAAACTCGAATATATAATCTCTTTCGCATCATGTCCACTTTTTAGCTTTCACAAATCGCACCGCGCGTGGATTATGATTTAAGCTTCAATGTGTTTCTTAAAAATTGCGATCTGTAATTTGCGCAAATCGCATTTAGTAATTGATAAGAAACAATCACGAAAAATTATAACATACGATTGCGATTTGTGAATTTATTGTTTCCAGCGTGTGAAAAGTGACTTATGTCATTTCGATTTGAATTATGATCTTAACGGATTTAATCAAAGGATAATTATTGCATGCGAAGCCACGCAAAGCCATGCCTAGCATTTAATTTTGAAATCATGAAGAAGTTATGAGGAGATGACTGATTGAATTGATAGATTTTGTGTAAAACATCTCTTCACAGTTTTTGTTAAATGATATATTTTGTTTCACTTTCAGGAAAGCAGTTATTGAATATAAGGAGTCTGAAATGAGTAAGAAAGGCAAAGAAGTGTCTCAAGCATCGTATACAGAAGATAAAAAAATGCCTTCACTGTTTTCTGATACTGTTTGTCACAAAGATTGCGGCATCACATCATGGGAAGCTATGTATAAACTATTTGAAGATGAAGGGCCAAAGGTGATAATGAATATTTCTGCAACAAGTACTGATTCCACTTCCGATGCAACCTTGTTTGACATTGCATGTTCATTCATTCATAAGATAGTAGCAAGGCCAAAGCTCATGCCTTACACAGATATGATCAAATGGGCAATCAAGAATTTGAATATTGAAGATAGAGTGTTTAAGAATTCCAGAGGAGAAGTCATGGGCTCTTTTAAAGCTGAAGACTTGGAAACTATGTATCATTTACCATCTCCACAACAGAAGTATGACAATGTATATGTGCAAAGGTTTAAATCTAAGCACTCAGATTTTATCAAAGTCATTCAAGAATGGAAGGATAACGAAGGAAAAATAAAGCAAGACATGTCTGGTACGTACCCCATTGCACAGATCCCGCAACCTTTTTGCTATGCTGCTAGTATGTTATGTAGGTTATTCGGTAGACCAGATAGTACTAGGTTTGCTAGAGACTAGGTTCCCTTGATTGACGCAATCGTCAACTCATCCATTTTGAATTGGGCAGATCTATTATCCAATTACTTAGTTAAAGACATTACTGAGTATAGGAATAAGAAAAATGCTTTGTCTCAAGAAAAATCACCCTTTTTTATGTCTTCTTATGTTATGGATGCCATCTGTTTTCATTCTACATTTCCAACTATGGGTTGGAAATGGACTTCCAAAAAACCTACCCCAATCCATATTTATCACAAAGAACTTTTGGATTCCAAATACCACCTACATTTTTATAAAGTCGGTTATGGAGTTATGATGCCAATGTATCAGATGATTTTTAATGAAAAAATCCATAGGGTTTCCAAAGAAGTCAGTAGGGATATTATTCCTACAGCTCGATGGTTTGCCGAAGAGAAATTTACATATGTATGAGTATTTGGAAGATCTGCTCTCCCACATGTTTTTCCATACTATGTTCCAGACAGGTTGTTTGGGAGAGAGATCGCTTATCCACTTGTTAATGGTGTTACTAAGCAGTTGAAAGATGACAAAAAGGAAATTTTGCCTTCTTTTCCTGTACAGTGCAGTTCTTTCACTTTGTTCAACATTGGTCACACATACAAAGAAGTGCCTAATGTGCAGATATTAAATCTTGCATTTATTCCTGGGAGACTGTATGATCCTGATGATGAAATTAAAATTTTTATGGCAAAACGTAAGACAAAGCCTTTCGTCAAGGAAGAATATTTGTTTGATGAATTCTTTCAAGGAGTTGAAATTTTTCAGATGTCATTAAAAGGGTTTCAAATGAATCAAGTCAAGAAGATATTCAAGCCTTTCAAGAATACAGAAATGAGAGACTGAAAAATGTCCCTTTAAATTTATTTATCATGGAAGATGAAAATAATACCCCAAGTGTTACCATTGATGAATAAATGAAAGATAATTTTGCAAATGAATCCGATCAATCTCAACAGTAATCTGACAAATCTGAGGATGAGTCTGAAGTCATAAAAATGAACTTTGAGATTGATCAGGTTATTCATGAATTAGAGTTGCATGAAAAGCCAAAGAAAAATGGCACTGAATTGAATTCAGGAGAATTTCAAAAGGATCAAAGCACAACAGATCAGTCCAAGTCATCTAAAGGAAAAGACCTTTCAAATGAATGGGAAAAATTTTCCAAAGAAATAAACACCCCCAAAGAAAATATTATCACTGATCAAGAAGGAGATTTCCAAACACCTGAGCCTTCTTGAAAGATTGTTCAAAATTTTAATCCTTTGCAAACAATTTCAACAACTCAAAACAATGAAATCATTCCAGCTTTTTCAGCAGATCAAATATTTTTGCAAATAGAAGACATTCCTTCATTAGATATATTTATAGTCCTAGCCATAAAGCTGTAGTGAAAATAAATAAGAGGAAAAGAGTTGATGAAATTCTTAAACCTACATATGAATCAGTTGACATTCTCTAGAAGGATTCACTTGAAGATCCTATTGAACATTCAACTAAGTTATCTCAGTATGCAGGAGCTTATGCTACAGCCACTGTAGACAAAGAAACTCAAGTTAAAACTTTGTTAGGGCAAAGGGATTACAGGATACAAGAGTTGGAACATTTATTGGATGCAAAGAAGGTTAAGACTACAGAACAGATCATAATAAATTCAGAGCAGTTCCTTAAATATATTGAGAGGCTTAAGCTAGAACATCATGGACATCTTGAAGAAAAATAGGTACACATGGAGAAGATTTTAGCAGAATTACAAAGGCAATCACAGTCAGAAAGATTTGTCAAAGAAGCACTTGATATAAATACCATGTTAAAAGAACAACAAAATGTATTTTGTTATCAAGCAACCATGATTGATTCTTACTGTGATTCAAATAAAATAATGATTCAACAAATTGCTATCCAAAAGCTTGAATATGAAAAACTTCAGAGTTAAATTGAAGAATATATTCAATGGCAAGATTTAGATGATGGAAAGAAGGCTAATCCACCTCAAGTAGATAAATTTCATAGGGAATTATTTTTTACAGAGTGGAAGACACAAATTGCCAGATCAGAGAAAGCAGCAGCTAAAACATCTAGTAAATCAAATGAAATTATACATCATTTGTGCGATCAATTATTTAAAATAGGAATTTTGGAAGAAAACACGTCTGATATGTTTTCAATGATCAAAGAAGTAGAGTCAAGATGGATTCAACAAGCAGATCATAAAGAAGAGATGATCAAGAAAATTGACAAGTTTGATCAAGAAAATTCTTTGAATTTTCTGATCAAACTATATCATCAACAACAAACGCTTCAGTTAATCACAGAATCAGCCCAAAGGTCACAATCAACAATTCCAAACGCTATATTCAAGGATCAGATTCGCTCACGAATATCTCAACCACCTTAGCTCAAGATTATGCTAGATATTTGCAAGTTACGTGACCACATTCAGCAATAGAAGAAAGATCCTTAAAATCAAGATTGTCAATTTTTTTAATTTCCTAAATTATAGTTCAAGATAGGTTTTATAGAGAAAGGTTGTTTGAAACCTCCTCTATATTTTTGTAAAGTATTTAATTTAGTTAAGTAGTTAATTGTAGTATTTAAACCCTTCTCATGCATTTAGAGATGGGTCCTGAATTTTATTGGGAACATTTGCAAAGAACACTTAAGTTGTAAGCAAGTTTGTAAGTGTCTTGATGAAAGAATGGAACACGGCCTTATTTAGTTATATAAATCATCTTGTTGATCAATGTTGATTCACTTTGGCTTGGCTTTTTGATTGAAGAATTGAATATGAACTTTTATCATTGATCTGATAAACATGACGACAAACAATTGGTACTAATATCATGTATGTTATTACTGTTTTGAATACTAATGATGAACACAACTTTCATGAATCATATGTAGAATTAATTATTTATGTCTGAAATATCTGTTTCATTAATCGTATAGTATACAGGCATAAATTAGTTATTTTATATATGGTCATTACATAAATGCGATATGTCTTTCATATTATTTTTGATTAATTAATCTTTTCAAAAGGAATTATTCTACACAGTTATAATTCTATTTAATCTAAAATGATTTCAAAACAGATTAGATAGTTATCTCCCTAAATCACATTTGAGATACTTTACCTGGGTTAGATTAAGTTTATTTTAAAGTCTTGCATTTAGAAGTAAATTTGTTTAGTCTGTAGTAATTCATCATTTTAAAAATGTTTTGGTAGAAATCTCACAAATCATCACACAAACACCAAAACTGGGAAACTGGTTCCAACACCTCCAGTCGGAGCCACTACCCCAAACGGAAAAGGAGCTGCTTTAAGGTCTGGACCGGGTGGTTATCCCCCTTTGTTGTTACCATGGATTTCTGAGGCCTCAAAATTTTTGGCACTAGAAGGAGGGCATGACTATGAATGGCAGATAAATCTAAAATTCAAAGCCCTCATAAGACTCTATCTCCTCAAAAGTGTTCTACCATTTCTCGATCATGATCTGAATCACCAATTCAAAAATCAGAAGTAGTAGAAACCTTTCTTTCATCCCATGAAATTTTACATCACCCATCTACTTCAGAATTCCTTCCTGAATCCCCCGAAGTACAGTCTTTAATTCAGAAATTGGAAGGAATATCTATTTCTGCTGAAAAGCCTATTAATCGAGAACATCTAAAGAAAGTGTTACTTCTGTATTTAGAGATACTGGTATTCTAACTCGCGATAGAAGTGAGAAGCTTGGAATTCATCCTTTTGAGTTTCCTTTAGAATCTCATCGCAAAAAAGTTTCTCAAATATCCAGATCAAAATAAAAAACAAGTGAAGTCACATCGAATCTCCCTTTGGTTATTCCTTCATACTCTTCTAATCCACCCACATCTTCTATACATTCCATTTCTTCCACTCAGACAATCAGTGCTGTCACAAGTAGTACTGTTCTAGTTGTAATCTTCCTTCATCACCTCTACTTCTGGATCTACTTCTACATCTTCGCAAAATCCAAATCCAATTATGGCTACTCAACCTTGGACAAATCCTGGTGCTATGCTAATAGCAAATCCTAATGCTCTTCCAGATCATCCAAAAAAATGGTTACCCAAATATAATCCTGATGATGGTCTTCCTACTAAAGAACACATCAATAATTTTATGTTAGCCATGAACTTAAATGCAATCGTTCATGAAGATGTTGTAGTTAGATTGTTTCCATATACTTTGCAAGGATCTGTAGGATCCTGGTATTTATCTCTTCCAGCAAGATCTATTGCTAATTGGGCAAATTTTGAACAAGTTTTTCTTGCGAAATTTGGAGATGATAGAACTGTTGCTTCTTTGATCAATGCTCTTTCCATTCTTAAAATAAATTCAGGTGAAAAGGTCAAAGATTTAAACTCCAGATTCAATAGATTATTAAATAAAATCCCAACTGCTTCAAAACCTGTTGTTGATGTACAAAAAGAATGGTATATTTCTTCTTTACCCTCAAATATTTTTGTAGATAGGGCTAATAAATTCACTCTTTTAGAAAATCTGAAAGAAGCTCTTGTGGTAGAAAAAGGAATTTTAGCATTGGAGAAACGAACAGAAACAGAAGAAAGGAAAACAAAGAAAGTGACATTTAGTCAAGATTCCAAAAAGAAAATCTCAAAAGATCCATTTGATCTTGAAGGTCTTCAAAAAGTATTAAAGACTATGTCAAATGATATGATAGATATAAAGAAACAAGTTGCTGAAACTTCAGCTGCTAAAAAATCATTTCGTCTATTTAAAAAGAATCCTTCTTCCACTCCTAAACCCCCAAATGAGATTTCAAATGCAGAATCTGATCAAGATACTGAAGATCCCTCACCTTCTAAAAATGAATTAGAATCTGAAGAAGAAGTTGAATTAAATGGTTTATCGGATTTCATTCTTCCAATAGAGGAAGAAAGTGAAGCTATGCCTATATCAACAAGAAATAAAATTTCTTCAGATCCAATTGTGTCAAATCCCAAACAAAATTCTGTCCCCTCAAAAGACATAACCAAAAAATCTAAAACTGTGCAAACAGATTTGATTTCATCAGATCCTTCTACAAATTCTAAAACTTTGATTGTACCAGATACAATTGAATATAATATAGTAGAAGATATGAAAAAGATCAAGGAAAATATCTTGTTACATGAAATGTCTAATCTCAAACAACAACAAAATATTTTTCTTAGAGAACTTAGAGAAATTCCTATAGAACCGATACAACCACCAGTCATAGCACAAGCCTCAAAAGACATGGGAAAACCTCCATCACCTTTCAATAAAGTAGATGATAATGATCTTGTTTTGATTGGTGATAGATCCATCTCTCAAACTCCTCCTCTTCTTTTGACTTATGAAATTTTTAACAAGAATGTTCATAATTGTCTTATCGATTCAGGAGCTTCTTCAAATATTATTCCAAGAACAGTGTGTACAAAATTAAATGTTACTCCTAAAAAAACATCGGTACATATAGTTCAGTTGGATAGAACTAAAGTTGAAGTTATTGGAGAAATGTCATTGGTATCTATCAGATTATCATCTAATCCAAAAGTTTCACAAGTGATTAATATTTTGTTCGCAGACATTCCTGAATTCTATGGTCTCATTTTAAGCAAGGATTGGTCTAAGAAATTACATGGGTATTTTTCTACTAATTGGTCTCACATGTGGTTACCATATAATGGTAAACAAAATCAAATCAGAATTGAACGTGAGAAATTTATGAAACATACAGTTACTGAATTGGAAGGACCAAATGAGCCTATAGCATTTACCAATAATATCATAGGGAATTATTCAGCAAAATCATTTCTTGGATCATTTAATGCTCAGGTTTCACCTTTCGAAACAAATATTTTTACTTCTCAAATTGAAAATTTTTCTCAAACAGATTCTTCTAGATGTGTTAATTTTAGCAATCAAATTCCAAATTAGTCTTTATTTTGGACTATATTTTTTGATGGTTCAAAATCAGAAGATGGTATAGGAGCAGGTTGTGTTTTAATTAATCCTCAGGGAGAGAAGACAATGCTAGCTTGTAGACTCGAATTCCAATGCACAAATAACACTGCTGAACATGAAGAATTGATTCAAGGTATGTACAAAGCCATAGGATTGAATGTTAAATATTTCCAAGTATATGGAGATTCTGAAATAATAGTCAAACAAGTTAGAAATATGATTCATTGTATTTTTGGAAATTTGAGACATTATCAAACATTAGCTCAGAATCTCATTTCTCATTTTACAACACTCAATATCTCCGCAATTCCTAGATTACAAAATGTGAGTGCCGATTTTCTTTCTAATGTAGCATCTAGACTTATACCACCCGAAGAGTTTAGCCCAGATAGATTTTCAATTGAATTAATTTTTAGACCATCCATTCCTGACAATATTACAAATTGGAAAGTATTCAATAATGATGCAGAGATAGTAGACTTTATTACATCAGATAGAGCTTATGAAGGTCAAACCTTGGATGAAAATGAACATGATTTACAGATTAAAGACCAAATAAACAATAATCTGATTCCTAATTCTGTAGTCAAAATGGAAGATCTATATGATTTGAAAGATAGGTTTAAAAAGGTAACCAATTCAAAAATTCAAATTTCCACTTTAAAATTTGAATTTATTAATCTTGGTACTTCAGAAAAACCTCAGAATATCAACTTAGGTCTTGGTTTGGGGTATGAATAAAGGATATCATTCATTAATTTTCTTAGAAAATATAAAGATATCTTTGCATGGGATTATTCAAATCTTAAACCATATGACACTTCCATAATTCAACATACCATTCCCATGATATCAGATGATAAACCTATCCAAAAAAAACTCAGAAAACTTCATCCAAACCTAGAAAGTCAAATCAAATTTGAATTGAATAAAATTCTCAAAGCTAAAGTCATTTTTCCTGTTAGACATTCCAAGTAGGTGTCAAACATTGTCCCAGTTAGAAAAAAGAATGGAGATATTAGAATTTGTATAGATTTTAGGAATTTGAATAAAACCTGTCAAAAAGATAATTTTCCCTTACCTATCATGGAACAGATATTGCAGTCAGTTGCAGGATCTGAATTGATGTCTTTTCTAGATGGATTTTCAAGGTATAATCAGATCATGGTTCATCCTAATGATACATTAGAAGCAACATTTAGAACAAAATGGGGAACATATGCATATCAAAATATGCCTTTCGGATTAATTAATGCTGGAGCTACGTTTCAGTGTGCTATGGATATAGCTTTCAGAGGATTAATCAATAAATCAGTTGTTATATACTTAGATGACATCACTGTTTATTATAAGCATACAAACAATCATATTAATCATTTAAAAAATATTTTCGACAGATGCAGAAAATATGCTATTTCCCTCAATCCAAAAAAATGTTATTTTGCTTTATCAGAAGGAAAATTTTTAGGATTTATTGTTTCTAAGAAAGGATTTCATATAGATCCTGATAGGATTCAAGAGATTGAAAACATTCCTCTCCCACATAACAAAAAAACAATGCAATCATTTTTAGGAAAAATTAATTTTGTAAATAGATTTGTTCCAAATTTTTCTCGAATTGTCCTTCCCCTTCAATCAATGATCAAGAAAAATTCAATTTTTAAATGGGGAAAAGAAGAAAGAAATTCCTGTGAGTTAATCAAAAGACCTATTTTTGAAGCTCCCTCTTTAACAACTCCTGATTTTCTCAAGTCTTTTGTGTTATATACATTTTCTTCAGATACATCATATGCAGCTGTTTTAACACAGTTAAATGATCAGAATATTGATGCACCAATTGTGTATATTAGCTCTAATCTTCAGGGTGCCGAGTTAAATTATTCAGCTGTAGAAAAATAAGCATATGTTGTGTTTAAATCTTTGAAACACTTTAGGCCTTTTCTCTTAAAAACACACACCAAGATAATAGTACCTTATTCAGCGGTAAGGCAATTATTAATACAATGTGAAGTGGGAGAGAAAAGAGAAAATTGGGTTACTGCTATACAGGAATATGATGTAGAAATACATCCAGTAAAAATTGTTAAAGGATAAGGTTTGTGCAAAATGTTAACTGGATCTTCTCATTTACCTAAAGATGAAGATCAATCAAAAGCAATACAAATATCTGAGGTAAGCCTAAACGATTCTCAATCACAATATGCTGATCTGATTTTTTTTTTTTAAATCGACATGATCCATTAAGTCTCAATTAAATCAGTATCAACTTGTAGATTATGTCCTATTTAGGAGAAATTATGATTCTGTATTATTGAGATGCTTAAAGAAATCTGAAGCTGAAAAAGTATTGCAGGAATTACATGATGGACCAGCTGGATGTCATTTCGGAGGAAATACCACAACACATAAGATACTGCATGCGGGCTATTATTGGCCAACTTTGTTCAAATATGCACTCGAGTATTCAAGGAAATGTAAAACATGTCAAACTATAGTAGGAAGAGAGAGGAAACCAACATTTCCATTACAACCAGTAAATATCCAACAACCATTTGAACAATGGGGGTTAGATATTATAGGTGAAATAACTCAAAAATCTTCAAAGAAACATAGGTATATTTTAACTGCAACCGATTATTTCACAAAATGGGTAGAAGCTATACCATTAAAGGTGGTAAATACACATAATATTACCGATTTCATTGATCAATTCATAATTACAAGGTTTGGCCTTCCATCGGATTTGATATTTGATAATGCATCTTACTTTTCTGGAAATGCCATGATAGAATTTGCTTTGAAAAGGGGTTTTAAGTTGAAGTATTCAACTAACTATTACCCACAAGGAAATAGATTAGCTGAATCCACAAATAAAAACCTTATCAGAATCATAAAGAGAACCGTAGAGAAAATTCATAAAAATTGGCATAGAACATTATTATTTGCTCTCTGGGCAGATAGAATTACTATTAAGTCCCTATATTAATAGTGTAGCCCCTTATTATGTTAGTGTAGAACCCCTTATTGTTATTATTGTACCCTTGTAACCCCCATATTGTTATTATTGTGCCCTTAAATTATTATTGTTAGGTCGGCTAGGATTACATTGTGGCCCACTAGGATTACATTATGGCCCCATGGACTCCTATATATAGAAAGGAGGTTTTGTAAATTGTATCATCCAAGAATTGTTCATTTTATGTAATGTATTGGAGGTTTCCCCCTCGAAGTGGCTCATTTCTAAGGCGTTGATATCTCTTTTCTTCTATTTTTGGAGCTGGTTACACAACATTTGGTATCAGAGCTTTGGATTCTAGGGTTTCGCTGCTCCAAACAGGTCATCGTGGCATTTTCGCTATAACTTTTTTCTACGAAGTTTCAGAAGCTGAAATTTTTAGGGTGCGAAGCTGAAATCCTGAGGAAGATTGTCTAAAAATTTCAGAGCTTGGTTCGCAATATTTTCGGAGATATCATCTGTGGAAGTTAGGTCTTTTTTCAAGCTCCTAAACAAGTCATCGTGGCATTTTTGCTATAAAGTTTTTTCTACGAAGGTTCAGAATCTGAAATTTGTATGGTGCGAAGCTGAAATCCTGAGGAAATTCGTCAAAAAATTTCAGAGCTTGGTTCGCAATATTTTTGGAGATATTATCTGTGGAAGGTAGTGCTTTTTCAGGCTCCTGAATTGCATCTCAAAGAGGTGATCGTGGGAAAACTTCAATAACTCTCTCTCTGGGAAGTGATTCAGAGTGCTACAGTGGTCGCAAGGGTAATGTAATGTAGTTTCTTGGCTATCACTTGTGAGACAAAGGAAAAACCCAAAGGACACGTGGCAAGTCCTACAAGTTTGCCTCATCGAACCAAACTCGTAATTAGTCATCAGGGGAGATTGGACACAACTTTGTCTTGGGGAATCCAAATTAGATAAGACCTGTAGGAGATTAAGAAGCTTCGCAGGTTACCACAGGCTGAATTTTGGATATTGAAATATTTTCAATTACGTAGGATAATTCACCCCCAATATCGGCTCTCAAAAGTAAAAGGTATCAGTATTGGATTCTAAAATGGCCCCTAAAAATAATTCAACACCCATTAAGCCTTTAGAAAGCTCTACTATGACTCATGAAGACGAAGAATGGCAACATGACATATCAAAATTACAAGAGCAAGTGCAACAAATTTCACTTTCGTAAAGAGAAACCAAAAATGACATGGAATTTTTGAAGAAAGGTGTGGAAACTAAGATGGATGGCGTGGAAGTGAAGATGGACTAGCTTGAAGAAAGGCATGGAAGCTAAGATGGATGGCATGCAAGCTAAGATGGATGGCATGGAGGCTGGCATGGAATCTAAGATGGATGACATGGAAGCTAAGATCGATGAGAAAATGGAAAACATGAAGAATTTTCTAAAAGCAGACATGGAAGGTTTGACAAAGTTGATACAAGAAAGATTTCCTAATGGTGAAAAGATAGTAGAAGAACCTCATGATGAGAACAAAATAAATGTTAATTTTGATTTCATAAAATCTAATGTTGTCGGGAAGAACCACCATATTCCAAAGATGGATATGAGGAAGTTTGATGGAAAGGATCCTGTAACATGGATACTACAGATGGAGCAATATTTTGATCTCCATAACGTGCAAAACACACAAAAGGTACGCATTGCAACTTTACATTTAGAACAAAATACACTTGTATGGTATCGATGGCTTTTCTCCCGTGAAAAAATTGTCACTTGGTCAATTTTTATGGAGGAAATGATAGCACATTATGAGGATACAAAGAGCAACACCTTCTTTAGCCAATTGATAAATCTCAAACAAAACGGTTTAGTGGGGGAGCACATTGAGGACTTCCAAAATTTGAATATAAGGGTAACTGATATTCCAGAGGAACACAGGATTGATCTCTTCATAGGTACTTTAAAGGATAACATCCAACATGAAGTTCACGTTTTGGAACCCGATTCATTGGAGAAGGCATTCAGGTTGGCAAGAAAAATTGAATGTAAAATTATGGCGACAAGGAAGCCTACCACTCACTTCTATAAAGATGGAAGTGTTGCTACTCCTAGATTTCTACAACCCACAAGGTTGACACCACAACAATTGGAAGAAAAAAGAGCAAAAGGGCTTTGCTACAGTTGTGATAGCAAATACACTAAAGGTCATAAGTGTGCTGAGAAGAAATTATTTTACATACATTGTGAAGAAGAAGAAGAAAATGAACAAGAAGAGGATATACACCAGGAACCACCCCTAGAAGAGGAAGAAATGAATCCGACCATATCGTGTAATGCACTGGCAGGAATTACCACTCCTCAAACTCTCAAGATAGAAGGACATATAAAGAAGAAAGGGGTAATAGTGTTGATTGATTCAGGTAGCACCCATAATTTTATTCATTATAAGGTAGCCAAGGAATTAAATTGTTTCCTATACCCAGCACCAGAATGTCAAGTGATGGTTGCAAATGGAGGAACTATAAATTGTTCTGGAAAATGCCATAATATCAAGCTAACCATGGGGGAATATGTGTTGACTATTCCAATGCTTTCCATTCCTATGGGAGGTGCTGATGTTGTACTAGGAGTACAATGGTTACAATCTTTGGGGACGGTAGCTTTTAATTTTCAAGAACTTTTCCTTAAATTTTTTTTCAGAAGGAAAGGAAGTCAAATTACGGGGTATTGAAGGGAATCCGGGAAGGATAATAAGCTCTAATGTCATGACAAAGCTTCTAAAGAAATAACAACGAGGCGTAATTGCACAATTATGCTCACTAGACGTTCCGACATCAAAATCATCTATTTCGGCAGATCTCCAACAATTCTTGGACAATCATTCCAAGGTGTTTGAAACTCCCAAAGGACTCCCACCTATTCGCGATCATGATCATGCTATTCATTTGATTCCAGGAAGTGTTCCTCCAAACATCAGGCCTTATAGATATCCTTACTTCCAAAAGAGCGAAATTGAACGTATGATTGCAGAAATGTTAGAGGCGGGTGTAATTCAACCTAGTCAAAGTTCTTTCTCTGCTCCTGTAGTTTTGGTACACAAGAAGGATGGATCATGGCGAATGTGTCCGGATTATAGGGAGCTCAATAAGCTCACCATTAAAGACAAATTTCCCATTCCCGTGATTGATGAATTATTGGATGAATTACATGGAGCAATTTATTTTACCAAGTTGGATCTTCGTTCAGGATATCATCAAATTAGAATGAAGACTGAAGATATTCCAAAAACAAGATTTCGAACTCATGAGGGTCATTATGAATTTTTGGTCATGCCTTTTGGCCTTACCAATGCACCTTCTACATTTCAAGGGTTGATGAATTCCATTTTCAAACCCTTCCTTAGAAAATTTGTGCTAGTATTTTTGATGATATACTAATCTACAACAGGTCTTGGAAGGATCATGTTGAACATGTTGACAGGGTGCTCAAACTATTGCAGGAGAAATAATTATATGAAAAAACATCCAAATGTTTCTTTGGAGTACAAGAGGTGGAATATCTGGGTCATATTGTATCTCACGAGGGTGTTAAAGTAGACCCTAACAAAATTAAAGCCATTAAGGAATGGAAAGTCCCCACAACCATAAAGCAGTTGCGAGGATTTCTTGGGTTAATAGGGTATGATCGCAAGTTTTTTAAGAATTATGGGAGAATAGCAGCACCTCTAACAACATTATTGAAGAAGGATGCATTTTCATGGACTCCTGAAGCAACTAAGGCCTTTGAACATCTTAAAGAGGAAATGTGCCTAGCCCCGGTCTTAGCTACGCCAGACTTCACAAAAACCTTTATTGTGGAATGTGATGCCTCAGGAAATGGAATTGGTGCAGTTTTAATGCAGGAAGGAAGACCCATTGCTTTTGAAAGTCGCCCAATCAAAGGAAAGTATTTACAGAAACCTATTTATGAGAAGGAAATGTTAGCAATACTGCATGCACTAAAGAAATGGAGAACTTACCTAATGGGAAGACACTTCAAGGTAAAAACCGATCATGATAGTCTTAAACACTTTTCGGAACAAAGACTATCTTCAGAAGAGCAGCAAAAATGGGTCACAAAGATGTTGGGTTATGACTTTGAAATAATCTACAAAAAAGGAAAGCTTAATGTTGTTGCAGATGCACTCTCAATAAAGAATGAAGAGGTGGAAGCATTGCTTTGTGCCATTTCTATTATCCAACCAGATTGGATAACTGAAGCAAGAGATGAATGGAAGAAGGACAAAGATGTATGGATACTCATTCAAAAGTTGCAGCAAGATCCTAGTACATCTCATACATTTAGTTGGAAAAATGATTCCTTATGGTACAAAGATCGCTTATATCTTTGTAAGAATTCCCAACTAAAACAAAAGATTCTTCTGGAATTGCACACTTCTCCTTTAGGAGGACACTCAGGATTTTTAAAAACTTACCACATGGTGAAGAAAGATTTTTTTTGGGATGGCCTTAAATCTGATATTCAAAAGTTTGTGGTGGAATGTTTGGTTTGCCAGCATAATAAAGTGGAGACAATTAAGACCCCGGGACTTCTATAACCTTTATCCATTCCAAGTCAACGTTGAGAGGAGATTTCAATGGATTTTATCACAGGTTTACCGAAGTCCGAAGGCAAGAATGTCATCATGGTGGTAGTTGATAGACTTACCAAGTATGCACACTTTTGTGCATTATCTCATCCATTTAAAGCAAGTACAGCTGCTACTACATTTGTGGACATAATTCAAAAGCTACATGGAAGCCCAAGGGTTATTGTGAGCGACAGAGATCCCATTTTTACGGGAAATTTTTGGACGGAGTTATTTTCTTGTTTGGGTACTCAATTAGCTCATATCTCATCTTATCATCCTCAATCTAATGGTCAAACAGAGATAGTAAATAAATGTTTGGAGGGATATCTTCGTTGTTTTGTATCTGATAAACAAACATAATGGGTTAAGTGGTTACCTCTCGCTGAATGGTGGTATAACACTTCCTTCCATACTGCAGCAAAAATGACCCCATTTATGGCACTTTATGGATATCATCCACCATCGATCACATCATCTTTAAGGGAAAATTCGAAGGTTCAAGCACTGGAAGATCACATCGAGCATCAGCAAGAAGTTCTCCAACTCTTAAAGGATAACCTGAATTTGGCACAAAATCGAATGAAACAACAGGCAGATCAACATCGCAGCGAGAGAAGTTTTGATGTAGGAGATTGGGTATTTTTATAGCTACAACCATATAAACAAATGTCCCTCAAGCAAGCTAAGAAGGATAATAAATTATCGCCAAAGTACTATGGTCCTTACAAGGTGTTGCAAAATATTGGTACTATGGCATACAAATTGGAGCTTCCTGCTTCTTCGCGAGTGCATCCAGTTTTCCATGTTTCATGCTTAAAGAAGGTTATAGTTGAAAATCTTCCAGTTCAAACAATATTGCCAGAACTTGATGAGGAAGGAAAAATCATATTGGAACCTGAAGCGGTCATGGAAACAAGAACTCGACAGCTACGGAATCGATCAATTTCAGAGTATCTCATCAAGTGGAAGAACTTACCCACCGAAGATTCTACATGGGAGGATGAGAATTTTATACAGAAGCACCCGGAGCTACTCAAGCGTTGAGGACAACACTTTTTTTGAAGGAGAGGGGCATGTTAGGTCCCTATATCACTAGTATAGTCCCTTATTATTGTTAGTGTAGACCCCCTATTGTTATTATTGTACCCTTGTAACCCCCATTTTGATATTATTGTGCCCTTAAATTATTATTGTTAGGTCGGCTAGGATTACATTGTGGCCCACTAGGATTACATTATGGCCCCATGGACTCCTATAGATAGAAAGGAGGTTTTGTAAATTGTATCATCCAAGAATTGTTCATTTATGTAATGTATTGGAGGTTTCCCCCTCGAAGTGGCTTATTTCTAAGGCGTTGATATCTTTTTCTTCTATTTTTGGAGCTTGTTACACAACAATTACACAAAAATCTTCAATAGGAACTTCACCATTTGTGTTAGTTGATGGAAAAGAAGTAATTCTTCCTTCAAATGTAACAATACCATCGTTTGCCCTAGTTCAATTCATTGATGAAAATCCTTCTTCTTCTCTCCAACTTAGACAAGATCGAATCTTTAAGTTAGAAGAAGAAAGAGAAAAAGCTAAACAAACACATATCCACCATCAACAAGTAGTAAAAGCCTCATTTGATTTAACATCTGTTAGTTCAAGAGATTTTCAAATTTGTGATCTGGTATTAAAATGGGATAAGGCTCATGAAGAAAAGGGTAAACACACAAAGTTTCAAAAACTTTGGTTAGGACCATTTCAAATAATCGAAAAGATTGGCTCATCAACATTTCTATTACAGGATTTATCAGGTAAGAAAGATTCTTTACCTGTTAATGGGAAAATTCTGAAAAAATATTTTTCATAGGAGATAATTTTCTTCTATTTTTGTACAATAAAACTTTTTACTTTCATTTAGAAATAAAATTTGTTTAGTACTAGAATAGTTGAATTTTCAAAATAAATTTTAGATAATTTCTTTCTTATTTTTCTTCTTCTACTTGTTTTAAAAATAGAACTGTTAAAGAAAGAAAAGTCGAAAGATTTATGAAAACCAAATTTATTTTATCTTTTAGAAAAATGAAATTCTAAATAAAACACTTATTTTTTGGAAGGAATTTCATTTTTATCTAGTATAAAAAGCTCTTTTGATAAGTCATGAAAAGAAAATTATATTTTAGTAAGAAATATTTTTCAGAAAATCAATCTAACAACTCGACATTATCGTCTAGCATCTTAGAAAGAAATATGATTCATCCCATCCAGTAAATCTGATAATTTTCAAAAGAAATTTTAAAAATAAAAAGAAAAAATTTGAATAAAACTTAAAAGATAATGAGTCTCATTACGAGCTTGATTACCATGTTCATAAAGAAATAATTAAAACTGACATTACAAATACTGTCTACCAAAACAGTGTAATGACTTGAGATTATATCATAAAGACAAGGGGTCTCATCACGAGCCAACTTGATCAATTTTGATTATTATTTGTGAGTGGAATTGTCACTATTTGGTTACCAAGCCAAGACAGTGGCTTTTAAGAAAATATAAAATAAAAATAAAAATAATTTTCTGATGAGAATAATGAGAAATATTGGATGGAAAAATGGATCATAGCTGGTTAAAAGGTAACCCTGCCAAAAGCTTAAATTGCCCATTGGAACAGAGGCTCTACCTATGATAAAAGAGTAAATTTATAAAAATCTTTTTCTGTAAAGATTATTTGCTATCTTATTTTTAACTAAGTAAAGACTGACATTGATATTTTTATACTTATATCTTTATAGAGGAATTCTCCTGAAACAAGTGAATAATTGAAAATTTCATTAATTTAAAAAGATATTATTTATTTGAAATTTCATTTCTTTAACTATTTTATTCTTTATACCAAAAGATTTAGAAATTTTAGAAATTTTTTATCAGAGACATTTGGTTCATCCAAGTGAATTGCCAATTGTTGTGCTATACAACTACCCCCCCATTTATTTTTGTAAATAGGGACCCTTTAGAGATAATTAGAAAAAATCCTTTTAAAGGTTCCTTCTAAAAAACACTTAAGAAATAAATTTATCTCAAAGCGCATCTCTTATCACATATCACTTTCAAAGAAGAATCTATAAATCTTGCGAATAGCGAAACGCGCCCTCGTAAAAGTCTTACTCTATTTTCTTTTTCTTTTTCGCATCGCACTTGATTTAGTTAAAGATTAGAACAAAACAATAAAATTTGTGATCGTCGTAGACCCGACAGGGCAAATAAACTCAAATATATAATCTCTTTCGCATCGCGTCCACTTTTTAGCTTTCGCAAATCGCACCGCACGTGGATTATGATTTAAAATTCAATGTATTTCTTAAAAATTGCGATCTGCGATTTGCGCAGATCACATTTCGTAGTTGATAAGAAAAAATCACAAAAAATTATAAGATATGATTGCGATTTGTGCATTTATTGTTTCCAGCATGTGAAAAGTGACTTATGTCATTTCGATTTGAATTCTGATCTTAACAGATTTAATCAAAGGATAAGTATTGCATGCGAAGCCACGCGAAGCCATGCCTAACATTTAATTTTGAAATCATGAAGAAGTTATGAGGAGATGACTGATTGAATTGATAGTTTTTGTGTAAAACATCTCTTCATAGTTTCTGTTATATGATATATTTTGTTTCACTTTCAGGAAAGCAGTTATTGAATCTAAAGAGTCTGAAATGAGTAAGAAAGGCAAAGAAGTGTCTCAAGAATCGTATACAGAAGATACAGAAATGCCTTCGTTGTTTTCTGATACTATTTGTCACAAAGATTTCGACATCACATCATGGGAAGCTATGTATAAACTATTTGAAGATGAAGGGTCAAAGGTGATAACGAATATTTCTGCAACAGGAACTGATTCCACTTCCGATGCAACTTTGTTTGACGTTGCATGTTCATTCATTCATAAGATAGCAGCAAGGCAAAATCTCATGCCTTACACAGATATGATCAAATGGGAAATCGAGAATTTGAATATTGAAGGCAGAATGTTTAAGAATTCCAGAGGAGAAGTCATGGGCTCTTTTAAAGCTGAAGACTTGGCAACTATGTATCATTTACCATCTCCACAACAGAAGTATGACAATGTATATGTGCAAAGGTTTAAAGCTAAGCACCCAGATATGATCAAATTCATTCAAGAATGGAAGGATAACAAAGGAAAACTAAAGCAAGACAAGTCTGGTACGTACCCCATTGCACAGATCCCGCAACCTTTTTTCTATGCTGCTGGTATGTTATGTAGGTTATTCGGTAGACTAGACAGTACTAGGTTTGCTCGAGACTGGGTTCCCTTGATTGACGCAATCTTGAACTCATCCATTTTGAATTGGGGAGATCTATTATCCAATTACTTAATTAAACACATTACTGAGTATAGGAATAAGAAAAATGCTCTGTCTCAAGAAAAATCACCCTTTTTTATGTCTGCTTATGTTATGGATGCCATTTGTTTTCATTCTACATTTCCAACTATGGGTTGGAAATGGACTTCCAAAGAACCTACCCCAATCCATATTTATCACGAAGAACTTTGGGATTCCAAATACCACCTGCATTTTTATAAAGTCTGTTATGGAGTTATGATGCCAATGTATCAGATGATTTTTAATGAAAAAATCCCTAGGGTTTCCAAAGAAGTCAATAGGGATATTCTTCCTACAGCTCGATGGTTTGCTGAAGAGAAATTTACATGTGTACCAGTATTTGGAAGCTCTTCTCTCACACATGTTTTGCCATACTACGTTCCAGACAGGTTGTTTGGGAGAGAGATCGCTTATCAGCTTGTTAATGGTGTTACTAAATAGTTGAAAGATGACAAAAAGGCAATTTGGCCTTCTTTTCTTGTACAGTGTGGTTCTTTCGCTCTGGCCAACATTGTTCACACATACAAAGAAGTGCCTAATGTGCAGATATTAAATCTTGCATTTATGCCTGGGAGACTGTATGATCCTGATGATGAAATTAAAATTTTTATGGCAAGACTTAAGACAAAGCCTTTTGTCAAGGAAGAAGATTTGTTTGATGACTTCTTTCAAGGAGTTGAAGTTTTTTTAGATTTTATTAACAGGGTTTCAAATGAATCAAGTCAAGAATATATTTAAGCCTTTCAAGAATACAGAAATGAGAGACTGAAAAATGTCCCTTTAAATTTATTTATCATGGAAGATGAAAATAATACCCCAAGTGTTAGCATTGATGAAGAAATGAAAGATAATTTTGAAAATGAATCCGATCAATCTCAACAACAATCCGAAAAATCTAAGGATGAGTCCAAAGTCATAAAAATGAATTTGGAAATTGATCATGCTATTCATGAATTAGAGTTGCATGAAAAGCCAAAGAAAAATGGCACTGAATTGAATTCAGGAGAAGTTTAAAAGGATCAAAGCACAACAGATCAGTCCAAGTCATATGAAGGAAAAGACCTTTCAAATGAATGGGAAGAATTTTCCAAAGCAATAAACACCCTTAAAGAAAAGATTATCACTGATCAAGTAGTATATTTCCAAACACCTGAGCCTTCTCGAAAGATAGTTCATACTGTTAATCCTTTGAAAACAGTTCCAGCAACTCAAAACAAAGAAATCATTCCAGCTTTTTCAGCAGATCAAATAATTTTATAAATAGAAGACATTCCTTCATTATATATCTTCTATAGTCCTAGCCATAAAGTTGTAGTGAAAATAAATAAGAGGAAAAGAGTTTATGAAATTCTTAAATCTACAGATGAATCAGTTGACATTCTCTGGAAGGATTCACTTAAAGATCCTACTGAACATTTAACTAAGTTATCTTAGTATGCAGGAGCTTATGCTACAGCCACTGTAGACAAAGCAACTCAAGTTAAAAATTTGTTAAGGTAAAGGGATTATAAGATACAAGAGTTGGAACATTTATTGGATGTAGAGAAGGTTAAGACTATAGAACAGATCAGAATGAATTCATAGCAGTTCCTTAAAAATATTGAGAGGCTTGAGCTAGAACATCATGCACAGCTTGAAAAAAAATAGGTACACATGGAGAAGACTTTAGCAGAATTACAAAGGCAATCACAGTCAGAAAGATTTTTCAAAGAAGCACTTGATATAAATAACATTTTAAAAGAACAACAAAAGGTATTTTGTTATCAAATAAAATAATGATTCAACAAATCGCTATCCAAAAGCTTGAATGTGAAAAAGTTTAGAGTCAAATTGAAGAATATATTCAACGGCAAGATTCAGATGCTGGAAAGAAGGCTAATCTACCTCAAGTAGATAAATTTCATAAGGAATTATTGTTTACAGAGTGGAAGACACAAATTGCCAGAGTAGAGAAAGTAGCAGCTAAAACATCCAGTAAATCAAATGAAATTATACAAAATTTGTGCGATCAATTATTCAAAATAGGAATTTTGGAAGAAAACACGTCTGATATGTTTTCAAGGATCAAAGAAGTAGAGTCAATATGGATTCAACAAGTAGATCAGAAAGAAGATATGATCAAGAAAATTGACAAGTTTGATCAAGAAATTTCTTTGAATTTTCTGATCAAACTATATTATCAACAACAAACGCTTCAGTTAATCACAGAATCAGCCCAAAGGTCACAATCAACAATTTCTAATGCTATATTCAAGGATCAGATTCGCTCATGAATATCTCAACCACCTCAGCTCAAGACTATGCTAGATATTTGCAAGTTACGTGACCACATTCAATAGAAGAAGAAGGATCCTTAAAATCAAGATTGTCAGTTTGTTTAATTTCCTAGATTATAGTTCAAGATAGGTTTTATAGAGAAAGGTTGTTTGAAACCTCCTCTATATTTTTGTAAAGTAGTTAATTTAGTTAAGTAGTTAATTGTAGTATTTAAACCCTTCTCATGCATTTAGAGAAGGGTCCTGAATTTTATTGAGAACATTTGCAAAGAAGGCTTAAGCTGTAAGCAGGTTTGTAAGTGTCTTGATGAAAGAATTGAACACGACCTTATTTAGTTATGTAAATCATCTTGTTGATCAATGTTGATTCACTTTGGCTTGGCTTTTTTATTGAAGAATTGAATATGGCCTTTTATCATTGATCTGATAAACAGGATGACAAACAATTGGTACTAATATCATGTATGTTATTACTGTTTTGAATATTAATGATGAACACAACTTTCATGAATCATATGTAGAATTAATTATTTATGTCTGAAATATCTGTTTCATTAATCGTACAGTATACAAGCATAAATTGGTTATTTTATAAATGGTACATAAATGCGATATGTCTTTCATATTATTTTTGATTAATTAATATTTTCAAAAGGAATTATTCTACATAGTTATAATTCTATTTAATCTAAAATGATTTCAAAACAGATTAGATAGTTATCTCCCTAAATCGCATTTGAGATACTTTACCCGAGTTAGATTAAGTTTATTTTAAATTCTTGCATTTAGAAGTAAATTTTTTTAGTCTGTAGTAATTCATCATTTTTAAAATGTTTTGGTAGAAATCTCACAAATCATCACACAAACACCAAAACTGGGAAATTGGTCCCATCACCTACAATCGGAGCCACTACTCCAAACAGAAAAGGAGCTGCTTTAAGGTTTGGACTGGGTGGTTCTCCCCCTTTGTTGTTGCCACAAATTTCTGAGGCCTCAACAAGTTGTAAAATAGTTTAATTCAGTTAAGTGAGTTAAACTCAGTTGTGCTAGTTGTAGCAGAACATACACTAGTGAGAGATCCGTGAATTAATTATTTAATTAATTCATAATCAATGGTCTCACATGCAACTGAAGATTCATTGTTGTTAACTACATGCATGTCAGATCCAGTGGAGACCCAGTTGAGAGATAGGTGAAAGGGACAGTTTGACTATCGGTTGTGACATTAGTGGGTGCACTCATGCAACCACACACACATTGGATGTGCCCATGAGGATTGCACAGTCAAGTGATCTGAAAGGACTATATTAGGTTGTTGTACTAAGTGTCTTTTTAGCTATAAAACATGTACATATTTGTCTCCATTTGTTTGCTTAAGGATTGAGGAATTTAACCATGAAACATAGATGAAATTATGAGTTTTAAGCATGTAAATAAGCCTAAATAACTATAAACAACAGTGTATAACAGATAATAAAATCGGACATAATATTTACATAGCATGCATGATGAACCAGTTCACCCCTCCTGGGCTACATCTATTCGTCCAGCTCCGAATAGCATGTCCCTCTTTGTCATTATGCTAAAAATTGAAAATACATGTGTTTAAAAGCCTCCAATGGCTGTTTTCTCTGCACCAGTGGCTCCAATATGCTCAAATTAGTCTAGGTAGACTCTTGTTTCACCCAAATTGGTTGAAAATTGACCTCCCTAGTCATTTTCCCAATGACAGCTACAAATGCTCCACTAAAACTGGAAAATTGCACTTGTCCGCAGTTAATTTGGAAATTTTCCAAAAATATATGGTGGCACTTAATCTCCACCAATCCTAACCATAACATATACGTTGATGGTCAAGGGGAGGGGGTGGCCACATGCCAACCCCGAAATCCCCGCAGTTCTGCAAACCGCCGAGCGAAACTCCGCTTGGAACTAGAGTCGCTCATTTAAACCTGGAGTTAAAACTGGAGTAACCGCAACCACGTGGAAACAGTTGGGTGATGGTTTTCATGCGATAACCATGAGTTTTAATGCCGCAGGTTTTTTGAATGGTCGGAGTTAATTCATAACTACTAGAGCATATCTTAATGTGAACAGGTTGAAGTTAAATGTCGCGATTCTGTCGAAGCGTTTATCGTCGGTTATATTAAATGTCGCAGTGTTGTTTGTTGTACATGTGACAAAAACTATTGGGGCCACCAGTAGACCCCGGCCCCCGCGCCACCCCCCCCCCCCCCCCTCAACTTTCCAACCAATACAATATAAAAATATGTGAAGTACATTAAGGGTAAGAAACACTTGATAGTAAAGTTGGTCAAAGTCTTGTGGGCGCGCATGGAGGTCACGTGGTCAAACCCCCCAAACCCCAACCATAATTTTATAACACAATACAGGGGACACGTGCTAGCGTCTGGGTTGGCCACATGTCACCCATTCATTGGTCCAAAGACAAACTCGTACAACCCTTCAACAAACCAGGAGGTGCCACATGGCGAAATATCACTGGTCTAGAGAATGGAAGATTCTGAGAATATTCCCCTTTTTGCTAACTGTACCCGCATGCTGACTGGGCATCCCAGTCAAAACTGTCACAATTTTAGTTGTTTGGGAAAATGATCAGAACGCGATATCTCCCTCATACAACATCGGTTTTTCAAATCGTTCATGGCATCAAAATCAGAATGAAGAGATATACCTGGTCACTCAGGTTCAGTACAATTTCGAGCACTTTCAAATTTGAGAAAAATTCATGAAATCCTAATCACACCTCCCCATTGGGAGGCTTTTGGACCCCAAAAGCTCTCTGGATTACTGATTATGAAGATGAGGAGACTGTGTCTTCACTCTTCTAGTCTTTATCCATTGAAATTTTCCTAATTTCATCAATTGGAGATTTTCATGAAAATACAAATTTTTCCTTGATTCTGTCGACCATCTATTACTATCTTTGACACCGTCATGCTGCACATTTTCTGAATTTCCAGAATAGCAATCTAATTTTACAGAAAACATCTTGTTTCTACCTTGGTCAATAATCAAAGGAAACTTGGAATCTTTCTCACCTTGCACTCTGTCATTATGGAGATTTTTAGCTACTTTTTCCTTGAACTTGTGTCGACTCTTGACCAAGTTTATTCGCCATTGTACTGTGTCTTTTGGAAACCAGCAATGAAAATTTGTGAAACATGTGCCTTCTTTACCAAGCTACTTTGTCCTCTTTTTTACCTTTGCAACCTCTTGCACTGACACCTTGTTTTTAACACCATTCAACACCAATGTTGACTTCTACAACTGCTTGTCATCTTCTTTCAAAGACAACCTATTATCAATATGAAACAACTCATTACATATATCAACATTCATTTGAAAAGTATGATGCAAAACATCTCTTTGTTTTATCATCATCGATGTCAAGCTTTGGCTTGCATTGACTAGCCTCTTCATTTGCCCCGCATTAACTAAAGAAGTATCTAGTTTCTTGCGATGAGCTCTCACAATATACTCCTTGTCATCTTTGAATAAATGGTATTTTTTCTCATGGCGATGAAAGATCACTTTTATATCATACAACTAAGGATTTCCCAACACCATACCTGTTATGTTAAGCGGAACCACATCTAATTCAACCGTGTTAATGAAATATGCAGTTATTGCAAACCACAATATGCACTTCTTTGAGACCTATAAATTTGCATCCTTACAAATCCACCCAAGTGGATATGGTTTTGGATGTGTAATGGTCTCAAGATTAAGTTTCTTGACCAAGTCTACAGAGATTAAGTTTTCTTGTGACCCACTATCAAACAATGTGTCAATCTTGGTATGTTTGGATATGACCCTAACATGAAACAGTTCAATTCTATCTTCTTCATTTGGAGCTTGTATGTGACAGTTTGATGTACTAGTACTGGGTTTAGTTTCAATTTATTTCCCCTTCATATTATTTAGTCCCATGGCTATAATTTTTGCTTCATCTCCTGAATCTAACCCTAAGTTTTGTTCAGCTATAGCAACAATTTTGCCTTTCTCTTTTACTTTCAACCTATTTGGTTTCAATTCTAGATGAAGTTTCCAACAATGGTCTTCACCATGGTCAGTTTTTGAACAGTTATTGCAAAATAATTTTCCCTTCTCTTTCCTGATATTTGCATTCCTCTTTTTCTTCCATTTTCCTTTAAACTCATTTTCCTCGTACTCATCTATGTTTTGTTTTCCCTTGGCCTCTAAGTGTGTGGCTTCTACACAAAATTCATCTAGACTTGTAGGGTTAAACATGAGGGTAGTATGTCTTAGGTAGCTATGTAAGCCTCCTATATAATTGAGCAAAGTATCTTGGCTCTGAAAATATACCCCTAATAAGAGAGCTCTTCTCATAAATTCTTGGGTGTAAACTTGTACATTTTGTCCTTTCAATTGTTTAAAATTTTGTGAGTCCATTATGGCTTTCTACATGTGAGCTAATGGATAAAACTATTGTTTTATTTCATAAATGAAATTAGTCCATGATAGAATAATCTTACCATGCTTCTTGATATCCTCCTTTGTCTTGGCTTCCCACCAAACAAGTGATGTACCTTCCATTCTCAATGAAGCTAATTGGATTTTGGTATCATCATGATGAATGTTTTGGATTCTCAAATAGACCTCCAATTGCCTAATCCAATTATCAAGCTTTTCTACATTAACTTCATCATCAAACATTGGCAATTCAAACTTAACATCAGGTTTTAGAAAAGGACTTTTACCAGTGTTCTTTGACTTGTGTGGCTGATATACTGAAGATGAAGTAGAGGATGATGATGATGATGATGAGGGTGAGGATGGTGACTTTCCACTATCTCCATTTCCTCCATTGCCCTTCTTTGACTTATCTTCATCATTGTGACCTCCTGATGATCCTTGTCCTTCCTTGTGAAGTTTGGACCTTTCTTCTTCTAGTTTCTCATTCCTTTCCTGATAAAGGATTCTAAGCATCTGTTGATGCCTCGAAAATCGCTGCAACAACATTGGGGGATAACCACCCGGTCCGGACCTTAATACAGCTCCTTTTCCGTTTGAGATGGTGGCTCCGACTGGATATAATGGGACCAGTTTCCCGATAAAGAATAGAAATGGGTGAATGAGTGATAATAAGTGATAATGAATGGAGTACTTAATCTATAAACAACAAATATAAATGACTATTATATCCCGGGAAGTTTCTATTCTTAAGTGCAACATTTGATGATCTATGTTTGTCAATAGGCATATAGATGACACTATTTAATAAACAAAGATATTTATTTAAATAATAATTACTTCATTCAATTAGTTGAATGAAGTAATTGATAAAACATTGTTACACTTATCTCAATTTATACCATAAACATCCAATAGTGGAAGGAATACAGAAATACTGTTAAAACACATACATATATTCAATAATAGCAAAAGTAATCAAACAACAATTTATATAAAAAGAATGGATTCAGACATAGATAATAGTACCATATGAGCTGCAAGTCATTCCCCAATATCAATCGCTATTTGAGATTCTTCTTTCAACGCAAAAATACTTTCACACAAAGACAGTAGTGCACATTTGCATAAAAGCGTCCTTGTCAAAATTAGAATAATTGGTCCAGTTTTATAAAAGAATACGCCTGAAGTACAGTAGTGCAACTTCAGGTTTTAAGTCATATACAAAACTTTACGACCCCTTCTAAATACATGAAAGGGTCTATAAATACTAAATTTATCTAAATATCTATGAAACTGAAAAATCCTACTTAATTGGTATTAAACAATATTGAATATCTCCTTCACGGCAATCTGGCAGTCGGCAGCATGATTCATCACTTAGGCTGTTCGTCTTTAGTCCTGAGCTGGCATATTTCAAGCATCGGCTCCACTTCTGGTGGTCGGTTAAGGCGAGAATTGAGTTGGGCATCATAGGTGGCATCCTGCATTTCGGGAATGATGCATCCGATTGCATCTGAGAGGCATTTGAGGGCGGCTCTCTGGCTGTAAGGTTTGACTAAGAACATCCAATAGGTGTCCCATGTCAAACTGTTAATTCCTGCGATTAATCTGCCAGTTTTCTCCAGCTCTGAGTAACATGACTGTTCCAATGTTTTAGCTAATGTCAATTTACCTGGGGTACATTGGGAAATCATGTTAGATAAGTAGAGAGTGTCATTAATCAATTCAACCAAATTACTTGTGGTTAATTTGCATTTGGAAACTGCCCTCTCTGCTTTCATTAACTAAGATTTCCATTCCATGAATAATATCTCTTTATGCGATTCTAGGATCTTTGGCAATTTAGCTGACTGTCCTTCCTCAGTACCTTGCCACTCAAGATAATTGGCCAATGTCTCATCGGCCTGCTCGAAGTCTGTTCTAGCATCAGCTGATTTATCATTTAGAGATGTTGTTAAGTCACATAAAGGTTCTGCCTGGGCGATTTGTTGACATAACAACTTTATCTGTGTTAATAATGCTTTGTTTATTTGTACTGCCTCTGCCCTGAATTCAGCTACTTGTGGAAGATTCTTTGTTTTCTCAAGCTGGGCTGATAGTTGCGCAATCTGCTCATCTTTTATCTTCAGCATTTGTTCATTTGCTGTCTTGAGTTGTGCCAATGCCTCTGATAACTCTTTTTGCTTCTGGACTGCACTCTGATCAATTCTCTGCTTTTCTTCCTGCAATTGTTGAGTTAATTGATTATTGGTTTGCTGTTGTGTTAACAATTGCAGTTCTGTCTGCTCTGCCTTCTGCCGTGCTTCTGATAGTTGCGCTTGTAATGAGAAAATATCCTGGTCTTTTGTTTTTAATAAAAGACTTACGTCCGATGCCTTATCTATTGTTGCTGCTGAATAGGCTCCAGCAAATTGTGATAGTTTTGTTAGGTCCTCAGAGGGGTCAAATTCCTCCTTCCAAACTACATTGCCCGTCACTGTTAATTCTGGGAACAGGGAAGGCTGATCAGTCCTTCTCCTCTGCCTTTGTCGTTTTACCACAGCTTTGTGTTTCGGGCTATAGAAGACATCCAAGGGAGGAATTTCTTCTATCTGCAAAATAACTTGATCGGAGGGGTCCTTTGGGATTATCTCTACTCCTTTGGAACTGGGTAGGCCGCTGGTTTCACCTAGAACCTATTTTGAAACGTTCTCCTGTGTGTCTGCTACTCTTGATGTTTGGGCTTCCTTTGAACCTTCAGGATTGTTGATAATTGAATCGAATTGCTGCCATTCCTGGAGCAATTCGGGATCAATTTGAGTATCTCGATTTACCTTTATAGTGCTCTGTCCCTGTTCTCTCGTCTGGGTTTCCTCTTTCACTTTCTCCTGTTCATTTGTTATAACCAGAGGTTCCTTAGTATGTCGTTGTTCAGGCTCGCTTGATCCTGCTGCTGGGCTTGTTGCTAACAGATCTAGGGGCAGAGTTTGCAACCTCTGTTCTCTAAGTCTGTTGAATTCAACTAACCCTTCATCTTGATATTTCATTTTGGCCAACGATCTAACTTGGGACATTGACTCGGCTGTGGAGAACAGGTCATCAAACATATCTTCTTTATGATCAAACTTTGCCAATTTGGCCTGTTCAAGGGCATTATAGGCAACTTTGTCGGGATCAAAATGCCTATTAGAGAGAGTTGCTAGAGTTAATGATTTCATCTTTATAGCTTCTTTCTCTGCATGTTTGAGATCATTCAAGGTGTAGACACCACATCTAAGAGGAAAAGAGGGCCAGACTTGCTTCTTATTTCTCTTTAGAGTTTGTGTAACGCCCTCGGAAATAATCTGATAGGCTATCTCCCTTGCCAGCAGTTTATCAGGTATGTACAGAGGAAGAACATGAGGTTTGGCTTGGCTGCCAAAAATTCTTATATAAGTAAAATTTTCCTCTGCAAACCATCTCCCTAAGCCAGTTAAATCAATCCCTGCTTGGTAGGAAATCTTGGGAGCAGGTTTATCAAAAATAGAGTAATGAATGGGTAACATGAAGCCATTGCAGATTTGGTATAAATGGTGCCTATAGGAGGTTTTCCACAATTTCTGATGGTATATGTGAATGGGAATGGGGTCTTGTGGAGTCCACCTCCAGCCGAGCACGGGAAATTCAGAATTAAAACACAGGGTGTCCAGGATATAAGTGCTGTAGTAGAATGGGGGAATAAGCCTTTCAGTAACGCGGGTCTTGTTTCTGAAATCAAGAACTGCGGTGGCTAGCTTATCGGACAGTATAGTTCCCCAATCCATAATTTCACTATTACACGCTGCCTCCATCAAAGGAACCATTTCTATAGTGAAATTAGAGGATTCGTGCAAACCCCATAATCTACACATCATGATCCCAGCATAACAATAAGGAGAACATAGAGAATCAACAGAATACATACCGGAAGATTTATGCTTGTGTTTTGCCGGATTCTGCCTCCAATTCCGAATGGGTTCGGATTCAGTTTCGTTCTCACTTCGGAATTTCTCCAGAAATGCCTTGTTGTACTTCTTCTCAGGCTCAGGCAAATGATACATCTGCCTCAAATCATTAGCTTGAAATGAACCGAAGACTCTCCCATCTCTGGTGCAGAAGGTTCTGTCTGTGATTGGGAGTTCCTCAATTGCCCACCTTACTACATCCGTATATGGGAGAATTTTTTCCCGAGCTGCTATCCGATGAAGGAAAGAGTCAGCTAAGTCCTTTAAAGTACCTTCAGATTTTTGAGTCATATCGACTGTGGCTTCTACCGTTGTCACTTCAGGTTCTTCAGCTTCTATCAAATTATAGGTACTCTGCCAAGAAGTTTTGCCAAGACCTGAACATGTAGTATCATATATCAATCCTTTCTTTTTATTTCCTGGATCAGTGATGGCTTGTTCTATGGCTGGCGAAGCGGAAGCATTTGCAGTTTTCTTGGACTTCTTCCCCATTTTGCTTGCATCTATCAGCTTAGAAGAATTCTGCACAGGAGTAAAAATAAGCGTAACACAGAGAATTGGCAGTAAAAACCAAATACGGGGGAAATATATTGATTAATGCGTGATGAAGAATTAACTTAAGGTTGCCATGGATCCAATCCGTAAAAAGATTTAGACTTAATATTTCATTAAATGGCCGCAAAAAACCTGTCAATCATTTAAATGTCCATCACGTCGTTTATTGGTGAAATGATTTGTTTAAGCGTGCCTTGGCCGTTTTGGCGGTTGAGCACAGGTGAATCTCCATTATAAAGATAAGGCTTTTAATACGAATTAATCGTAATATCCCCGTTTTAACAACTTTTTTGAAGTTCGTGTTTTGGCTTTATCGCATCGCATCGGGACGAAAAGGCGCTTTTCTTATACTGGCATCTCTTGAAATCCTCGTTCGCCGATAGCGATATCGCATCGCATCGGGAGCATTTAACTGGTATATCGTATGGTATATCGCCGATCGCTTAAAAGCATGCATGGTATATCGCCTCGGAGCAAACCAAAAGTTCCTTAAGTTATGTTTCCTTTGTCATTGCGATATGCGATCTTGCGATCGCTTTATCGCAATGATAAAAGATTTAATTATTTATATCCCAAGGCCATTATTGGTTTGTCAAAAAGGTTTTTTGTAATGTTTTTTATTTCATTTTCGGACCTTATTGAATAATACAAAATTGATACCAATTAAAAATAAAAGGGACCCATTTCATATTATAGTGTTGTGAATAAAAATTATATGAAATGGGGGGTTGTTGTAGAGGACAACAATTGGCGATTCGCTGGAAGAAACAGTTATCTCTGAAAAGTATGGAAATACTTAAACTTTTTCAAAATAGAGTTTCAATTAAAAGGGAAAATTCTAATATAACTAAGTATATATGCACTCCAAATAAAATGAAACTATTTTTTGCTAATTTCCTCTCTTTGTTGAAAATTAGATACATTCTAAGTTTTAAATAGGCCTCTATTGGTTTATAATGATAAAACAGAAAACTTTTCCAAAGCAGCTTTTTGGTTAACTCGTCCGTCATAGGTAGAGCCTCTGCTGCCAGCGAACGTTCATAGTTCCGACAGGGATACCTTTTAACCATGTTATTGTCCATTATCCCATCCATTTGAGAGTATGATTAACAGAATGAATTCAAAATATGCTTTCATATTTTGTATTTCCTTTTACTTTTTCTGTTATTTCTAAGATAAATAGCCATTGTCCTGGTTTGGTGGCCAGTTGTTTGACAATGCCATTCACTAGTAGTAATCTAACCGAACAAGCTGGCTCGTGATGAGACCCCTTGTCTTATAATTTTAAGCCATTACCCTGTTTTGGTATGCAGTATTGGTAATGTCGGTTAAACTATTTCCCTATGATCATGGTAAGCAGGCTTGTAATAAGACCTCTTATCTTTTATATCAAAATTCTAGAATTACACTCTGAGTAATCATAAACTTTTGGTGAATGGGATGGACAATTTTCTCCTTAAGAGTAAATGGATGACAAGGTAAGAGTTGAAGATGCTGAAATTGGATTAGTTTCTGTTTTGATATTGATAACCTTCTTGTTGACCAATTTAAAAACATGAAATGATTTTTTAATACTTCTAAACTTTGAGAAGAGTTCGCAAAAATTGAAGGGTGGCTTCAGAATGCAATTATACTTAGTTTCCTAGAAATTGTTCCTCTTGTTTAAGACTTCTATTTATTTAAAAGTAAATATCAACAATCCTTTCTTTTGAGCAAATTTTAAATTCAGCAAAGGTCATTGGAAGATACCTTACAACTTTATTTCCTAATGATCCTAAAAAAATAAATCCTACTTAGAACTAAAGGAGAAGGGATTACCTTCTCAATTGAAGAATTTATTTAAAATGAGGCCATTAACAAGAAGAGAATCCCTCTTTCCTGTTAGATCTTGTAACATGAATGTCGAATGGCTTATCTTCTCACTGATCTGAAATGGTCCAAGCCACATCTTTTGGAACTTGGTGTGTTTACCTTTATCCTCATGGGCTTTATCCCATTTCAGAACTAGATCACCAACCTGCAACTGTTTAGAACTAGATGAAGCTGAATCAAATGATTTTTTGATTATCTGTTGATGTTTTGCATGAGTAATCTTAGCCTTTTCTCTTTCTTCTTCTAATTTTAAAATTTGATCATGTCTAAGTTGGATAGAAGAAGAGGGGCTTTCTTCAATAAACTGCACTAGGGCTAGAGAAGGAAGTGCTAGATTGGTTGGTAGTATTGCTTCTTTCCCATATACAAGATTAAATGGAGAAGTACCTATGGAGGCCTTCTGTGTTATTCTATCTGCCCATAGTGCGAATATTAAAGATTTATGCCAATTTTTATGATTCTGTTCAATAGTTCGCTTAATGATTTTAAGGAGATTTTTATTGGTAGACTCTGCTAGACCATTACCCTGGGGATAATAATTTGCAGAATATTTTAGTTTAAAACCTCTTTTAATAGCGAAATCAAACATGGCATTACCAGAGAAATAAGATGCATTATCAAAAACAAGAGCATTTGGGACACCAACCTGGTAATGATGAATTGATCTATAAATTCTATAATTCCTTCAGAGTTTGTTGTTTTTAACGGAATTGCTTCAACCCACTTGGTAAAGTAATCAGTAGCAGTAAGGATATACTTATGCTGTTTGGAAGACTGTGGAGAAATTTCCCCAACGATATCCAATCCCCATTGTTCAAAAGGTTGCTCAATGTTGACTGGTTGCAAAGGGAAAGTTGATTTTCTTTGTCTTCCACTGGAGGTTTGACAACTTTGACATTTCCTTACATATTCGTGAGTATCTCTGAATAAAGTGGGTCAATAATACCCAGCATGAATGATTTTGTGAGCTGTTGTGTCAGATCCAAAATGTCCTCCGGCTGGTCCATCATGTAGCTCCTGCAAAACCTTTTGTGCTTCAGGTTTTTCTAGGCATCTTAATAAAACTGAATCATAGTTTTGTCTAAAAAGTACATCATCAATGATTATGAAGTTTTTTGCTTTTAATATAATGGCCCGTTTGTTTTTATAAGAAAGATTAGGAGGTGCATATCCATTTTTCAAATAAAAGATTAAATCTGCGTATTGAGATTCAGAATTGGTAATACTTATCTGATTGATTTCTTCCATATGTTCTGTATCACCTGATTCCGGAATGTTGGATGCTCCTGCTAACAACCTGCAAAAACCTTGACCTCTCACAATCTTTGCTGGCTTGATTTCCAAGTCATACTCTTGAAGTGTTGTAACCCAATTGGCCCTTTTCTCACCTAATTCCCTTTGGATCAGTAATTGTCTTACTGCAGAAAAAGGAACTATAACCTTTGTATGAGCTTTTAAAAGAAAGGGCCTATAGTGTTTAATGGCTTTATACACAGCAAAGGCTTGTTTTTCAACTTCGGAGTAATTTAGTTCCGCACCCTGGAAATTTGAACTAAAAAATGAAATCGGTGCTTCAAGGTCATGATCATTAATCTGAGTGAGTACTGCTGCATAAGATGAATCAGATGCGATAGTATACAATGTGAAATGATTAGAAAAATTGGGAGTGTTTAAGGCGGGGGCATTGATTATTGATTGTTTGATTAAATCAAATGCTTCCTTTTCCACATATCCCCATTTAAACACTGAATTTTTCTTAATCATATTTTGTAATGGTAAAATGATCTGAGAAAAATCAGGAACAAATCTTTTGACAAAGTTGATTTGACCTAAAAAAGACTGCATGGATTTTTTGTTATGAGGAAATGGGATTTCAGAAATTTCTTTAATCCTGTCAGGATCAATATAAATACCATCTTTGGAAACAATAAAACCTAGGAGCTTTCCTTGATCAAGAACGAAAAAGGATTTTTTAGGATTGAGTGAGATACCGTACCTTTTGCAGCGTTGAAAAATTTGATTTAAGTCATACAAATGATTGGATCTCTTTCTAGAAAATACAGTAATATCATCTAGGTAGACAACTACTGTTTTATTAATCAATCCTTTGAAAGCGATATCCATCACTCTTTGGAATGTGGCTCCTGCATTAATAAGTCCGAAAGGAATTTTCTGATAAGCATAAGTTCCCCATTTTGTTCTGAATGTGGTTTTAAGTCTGTCATCAGGATGAACCAAAACTTGGTTATATCCTGAAAAACCGTCTAAAAAGGACATTAATTCAGAGCCTACTACTGATTGGAGTATCTGCTCCATAGTAGGTAATGGGAAGTTATCTTTGAGGCTTGCTTTATTCAGATTTCTGAAATCTATACAAATCCTAATGTCGCCATTTTTCTTTCTGACAGGCACCATATTAGAGACCCAGTTTGAGTGCCGAACGGGAAAAATAATATTAGCTTTCAAGAGTTTATTGAGTTCTGATTTTATTTGACTCTCTAAGTTCGGATGTATTTTCCTTAATTTCTGCTGAACTGGTTTCTGATCGGGAAGCATTGGAATGGTATGCTGGATAATAGTTGTATCATATGTCTTTAAATCGTCATATTTCCAAGCAAAAACATGTTTATGTTTCTTTAAGAGTTTAATGAATGCTTCCTTTTCTTCTACAGAAAGTCCTAATCCTAGATTAATGTTTTGAGGATTTTGTTCAGTGCCAAGGTTTATTAATTCAAACCTTAAAGTAGAGCTTTGGAGCTTTGCATTAGTCTCAGGTTTAAATCTGTCTTTAATATCATAAAGATCCTCAAGCTTCACCACAGGCTTTGGAATTGAATTTTCCTCGGATTTACCTCTCATTTGAATGTCATGTTTGCTTTCCTCAATGATCTGGTCATCATAGGACTTTTCTCAAGTCAAAAATTGTAAAATGTCTTCATCGTGATTAAATACTCTCCAATTAGTGACATTGTCAGGAATTGTCGGCCTAAAAAGTAATTCTATTGAAAATCTATCTGGGCTATAATCTTCGGAGGGTATGAGTCTGGAAGCAACATTGGCTAGCAAGTCTGCTGCTGAATTTTGAGACCTAGGGATAGAAGAAATATTGAATGCAGAAAAGTGCGTGGTGAGTTCTTGTACCAGCGACTGATAATGTTTGAGGTGATTTGAAAGATAATGAATTGTATTTCTCACCTGTTTGACAATAATTTCAGAATCGTCGAATACCTTCAAATATTGCACTTTAAGGCCAATTGCTTTATACAGACCTTGGACTAAGGCTTCATACTCGGCTGTGTTGTTTGTGCATTCAAATTCTAACCTACAGGACAACATTGTTTTTTCTCCTTGCGGGCTAACCAAGATACACCCTGCTCTTGAACCTTCGTTAGATTTGGAGCCATCAAAATATAAAGACCAAAATAAAGAAGTATTAACAATCTTATTTACAGTTTCCCCAGTATCATTAAAACATCTTGACCTATCAGTTTGTGAATAGTTTTCAATCTGTGATGTTAAATTGTTTACTGAGAAAGGAGATGGTTGGGCAGTGAGATTTCCAAAAAATGACTCTGATGAATAATTTCCCAAAATGTTGTTATTAAATGCAATTGGTTGATTTTCCTGTTCAAAATCTGTTACAGTGTGAGTCATGTGTTTCTCTCGATTGATTTTTATTTGATTTGGCTTTCCCCTATAGGGTAACCACATGTGAGACCAATCGGTAGAAATATACCCATGGAGATTTTCAGACCAATCCCTACTCAAGATCAACCCATAAAATTCAGGTATATCAGCTATTAAGATATCAATTCATTGAACTACCCGTGGATCAGCTGATAATCTGATAGTTACAGAGTTAATCTCTCCTAAAACCTGGACCTTGGTTCTGTCTAACTGTACAATGTGTATGGAAGACTTTTGGGGTTCTATGTTCAGTTTGGAACAAACTGAAGCTGGCATTATATTGGATGATGCCCCTGAGTCAATCAAACAGTTGTGTAGGTTTCTGTTGTAGATCTCAAAGGTCAAAAGGAAGGGTGGAGTATGAGAATTCAATCTATCTCCAATCAGGATTGAATCAGTAGCTTCTATCATACCAGAAGGTGGTTGACCCGAATCATTTGCAGCTTTAGCACTGGGAAGAGGTGAAGAGGGAACAACATTCAATTCTTTGAGAAACAATTTCTGCTGATGTTTTAATTTGCTAAGTTCAAACATAGTAATGTTTGCCTTAGTTTTCTTCATATCATCAACAATATTGTAATCCATTGAATCGGATACTACTAATGTTTTAGATGTTGAAGGAGTACTTGAAGTTGAAGGTTGGTTTTGGGGAACTGCTGCAGGTGACTTCTTTGTAGGTACTTTTTCCTTTGTTGTAGCAGCACCTGCACTCCGTTTCTTTGAAGTTGCCTGAACAGGTTCGTAGGTACTCTTACTCCTAGTAGAGACAGGAAAAGCTTCTTCATCATTATCTGTATCGGAGTTGGGCAGTATGAAATCCCACATGCCATGGCATTCAACAATTTCCTCTTCATTATCAGTTAGTGAGATTGTTTCCTCTTCCTCTTCTTCTTGATCTAAATCTGCATAAGATATGACATTTGGTGGTTTTGATTCGGTTTTCTTGTAATTCTTAAAGGGCCTTTTGGTTGAAGTTTCAGTGACTTGTTTCTTGATTTCAACCATTTCATTTGACATGGTCTTGAGGACCTTTTGGAGGCCCTCCATATCATATGGATCTTTCGAGGTTTTCTTCTTTGAGTCATCTTTGAATGAAACTTTTTTGGTTTTTCTTTCCTCAAGAGCCGCTTTCTTTTCTAGAGCATTGATACATTTCTCCACAGCAAGTGCTTCTTTCATGTTTTCAGCAAGTGTTGGTTTTGCGGCCCTGTCTACAAAAATAGCTATATTGGCAGGTAGGGCAGTGATATACCATTCACTTCTGATTTGTTCACTTGGTTTGGAGGTCGTTGGGATTTTATTCAAAAGTTTATTGAAACGAGCATTAAATTCTTTAATTGGTTCCCTATGCTCTATCCTAAGATTGGAGAGATCATTTATTAGTGTAGCTAAAGATCTGTCATCTCCATACTTAGTGAGAAACTATTCTTGGCAAATGTTCCAACTGGTAATAGAATCAGAAGGCAGGGAAAAATACCAGGATCCTGCTGATCCTTGCAACGTATAAGGAAAAAGCCTAACAACGACATCTTTCTCTGTTACTCCCTTCAAATTAACTGCTAACATGAAGTTATTGATATGTTCCTCAGCTTGGGTTCCATTTTCTGGATTAAACTTGGGTAGCCATTTTTCGGGAGCATCTGGTAATGCATGTAATGGTGCGGGCATGTTGACTGCACCAGGTCTGGTCCATGGATCCGCCATTGTAATACCAGTGGTGGATGATACTGTTGTTGAGATTCCAGATGTCTGGGAAGGAATTGATGTTGAGGAGTGAGCAGGTTGAGATGTTGAAGTTCCAAATTCCTGGTGAACAACAATATGTAATGAGGGAGTGGATGGTTGACTTCGCACCGGGGAGGATGAGATGGAGGATGTGGATGAAAGTGCTTCACTGTCAGAATCTTCAGTGTTTTTCTTTGCCCTTTTCCTTTTAGGTAAAGGGAACTCAGTAGGTTCAATACCGAGCTTTCCACTCTGAAGTCTAGTGAGAGGGTGAGGTAGATTGAATTGTGAAGTCTCACTGCTTTGAGATAGCTCAGATTTCTGTGGTGAAATCGAGAAACTCTGAAGTTTTTGGATGAGAGACTGAACTTCAGGAGATTCAAGACTTAATTGTTCTGGAGTATGGTGGGTTTGAGCAGTGATAGTGGATACCTCTTCTTCTTGCTTGGATGCTGAAGAACCAGCATGCAATTGGGAAGTAGGAGGTGATGTGGAGGGAGAATTACTCTTAGAATGGTTTGCAGATTTGGGTTTGCTTGCCATTAACAGTTGATGCCCTCCTTCTAGCGCCAAAAATGTTGATGCCTCGAAAATCGCTGCAACAACATTGGGGGATAACCACCCGGTCCGGACCTTAATACAGCTCCTTTTCCGTTTGGAATGGTGGCTCCGACTGGGTATGATGGGACCAGTTTCCCGATAAAGAATAGAAGTGGGTGAATGAGTGATAATAAGTGATAATGAATGGAGTACTTAATCTATAAACAACAAATATAAATGACTATTATATCCCGGGAAGTTTCTATTCTTAAGTGCAACGTTTGATGATCTATGTTTGTCAATAGGCATATAGATGACACTATTTAATAAACAAATATATTTATTTAAATAATAATTACATCATTCAATTAGTTGAATGAAGTAATTGATAAAACATTGTTACACTTATCTCAATTTATATCATTGACATATATATGATTGAAAGAAAAGCATACCATAAACATCCAATAGTGGAAGGAATACAGAAATACTGTTAAAACACATACATATATTCAATAATAGCAAAAGTAATCAAACAACAATTTATATAAAAAAGAATGGATTCAAACATAGATAATAGTACCATATGAGCTGCAAGTCATTCCACAATATCAATCGCTATTTGAGATTCTTCTTTCAACGCAAAAATACTTTCACACAAAGACAGTAGTGCACATTTGCATAAAAGCTTCCTTGTCAAAATTAGAATAATTGGTCCAGTTTTATAAAAGAATACGCCTGAAGTACAGTAGTGCAACTTCAGGTTTTAAGTCATATACAAAACTTTACGACCCCTTCTAAATACATGAAAGGGTCTATAAATACTAAATTTATCTAAATATCTATGAAACTGAAAAATCCTACTTAATTGGTATTAAACAATCTTGAATATCTCCTTCACGGCAATCTGGCAGTCGGCAGCATGATTCATCACTTAGGCTGTTCGTCTTTAGTCCTGAGCTGGCATATTTCAAGCATCGGCTCCACTTCTGGTGGTCGGTTAAGGCGAGAATTGAGTTGGGCATCATAGGTGGCATCCTGCATTTCGGGAATGATGCATCCGATTGCATCTGAGAGGCATTTGAGAGCGGCTCTCTGGCTGTAAGGTTTGACTAAGAACATCTAATAGGTGTCCCATGTCAAACTGTTAATTCCTGTGATTAATCTGCCAGTTTTCTCCAGCTCTGAGTAACATGACTGTTCCAATGTTTTAGCTGATGTCAATTTACCTGGGGTACATTGGGAAATCATGTTAGATAAGTAGAGAGTGTCATTAATCAATTCAACCAAATTACTTGTGGTTAATTTTCATCTGGAAACTGCCCTCTCTGCTTTCATTAACTGGGATTGCCATTCCATAAATAATATCTCTTTATGCGATTCTAGGATCTTTGGCAATTTAGCTGACTGTCCTTCCTGAGTACCTTGCCACTCAAGATAATTGGTCAATGTCTCATCGGCCTGCTCGAAGTCTGTTCTAGCATCAGCTGATTTATCACTTAGAGATGTTGTTAAGTCACATAAAGGTTCTGCCTGGGCGATTTGTTGACATAACAATTTTATCTGTGTTAATAATGCTTTGTTTATTTGTACTGCCTCTGCCCTGAATTCAGCTACCTGTGGAAGATTCTTTGTTTTCTCAAGCTGGGCTGATATTTGAGCAATTTGCTCATCTTTTATCTTCAACATTTGTTCATTTGCTGTCTTGAGTTGTGCCAATGCCTCTGATAACTCTTTTTGCTTCTGGACTGCACTCTGATCAATTCTCTGCTTTTCTTCCTGCAATTGTTGAGTTAATTGATTATTGGTTTGTTGTTGTGTTAACAATTGCAGTTCTGCCTGCTCTGCTTTCTGCCGTGCTTCTGATAGTTGTGCTTGTAATGAGAAAATATCCTGGTCTTTTGTTTTTAATAAAAGACTTACCTCCGATGCCTTATCTATTGTTGCTGCTGAATAGGCTCCAGCAAATTGTGATAGTTTTGTTAGGTCCTCAGAGGGGTCAAATTCCTCCTTCCAAACTACATTTCCCGTCACTGTTAATTCTGGGAACAGGGAAGGCTGATCAGTCCTTTTCCTCTTCCTTTGTCGTTTTACCACAGCTTTGTGTTTCCGGCTATAGAAGACATCCAAGGGAGGAATTTCTTCTATCTGCAAAATAACTTGATCGGGGGGGTCCTTTGGGATTATCTCTACTCCTTTGGAACTGGGTAGGTCGTTGGTTTCACCTGGAACCTGTTTTGAAACGTTCTCCTGTGTGTCTGCTACTCTTGATGTTTGGGCTTCTTTTGAACCTTCAGGATTGTTGATAATTGAATCGAATTGCTGCCATTCCTGGAGCAATTCGGGATCAATTTGAGTATCTTGATTTACCTTTATGGTGCTCTGTTCCTGTTCTTTCGTCTGGGTTTCCTCTTGCACTTTCTCCTATTCATTTGTTATAACCAGAGGTTCCTTAGTATGTCGCTGTTTAGGCTCGCTTGATCCTGCTGCTGGGCTTGTTGCTAACAGATCTAGGGGCAGAGTTTGCAACCTCTGTTCTCTAAGTCTGTTGAATTCAACTAGCCCTTCATCTTGATATCTCATTCTGGCCAACGATCTAACTTGGGACATTGACTCGGCTGTGGAGAACAGGTCATCAAACATATCTTCTTTATGATCAAACTTTGCCAATTTGGCCTGTTCAAGGGCATTATAGGCAACTTTGTCGGGATCAAAATGCCTATTAGGGAGAGTTGCTAGAGTTAATGATTTCAACTTTATAGCTTCTTTCTATGCATGTTTGAGATCATTCAAGGTGTAGACACCACATCTAAGAGGAAAAGAGGGCCAGACTTGCTTCTTATTTCTCTTTAGAGTTTGTGTAACGCCCTCAGAAATAATCTGATAGGCTATCTCCCTTGCCAGCAGTTTATCAGGTATGTACAGAGGAAGAACATGAGGTTTGGCTTGGCTGCCAAAAATTCTTATATAAGTAAATTTTTCCTCTGCAAACCATCTCCCTAAGCCAGTTAAATCAATCCCTGCTTGGTAGGAAATCTTGGGAGCAAGTTTATCAAAAATAGAGTAATGAATGGGTAACATGAAGCCATTGCAGATTTGGTATAAATGGTGCCTATGGGAGGTTTTCCACACTTTCTGATAGTATATGTGAATGGGCATGGGGTCTTGTGGAGTCCACCTCCAGCCGAGCACGGGAAATTCAGAATTAAAACACAGGGTGTCCAGGATATAAGCACTGTAGTAGAATGGGGAAATAAGCCTTTCAGAAATGCGGGTCTTGCCTCTGAAATCAAGAACTGCGGTGGCTAATTTGTCGGACAGTATAGTTTCCCAATCCATAATTTCACTATTACACGCTGCCTCCATTAAAGGAACCATTTCTATAGTGAAATTAGAGGAGTCGTGCAAACCCCATAATCTACACATCATGATCCCAGCATAACAATAAGGAGAACATAGAGAATCAACAGAATACATACCGGAAGATTTATGCTTGTGTTTTGCCAGATTCTGCCTCCAATTCCGAATGGGTTCGGATTCAGTTTCGTTCTCATTTTGGAATTTCTCCATAAATGCCTTGTTGTACTTCTTCTCTGGCTCACGCAAATGATACATTTGCCTCAAATCATTAGCTTGAAATGAACCGAAGATTCTCCCATCTCTGGTGCAGAAGGTTCTGTCTGTGATTGGGAGTTCCTCAATTGCCCACCTTACTACATCCGTATATGGGAGAATTTGTTCCCGAGCTGCTATCCGATGAAGGAAAGAGTCAGCTAAGTCCTTTAAAGTACCTTCAGATTTTTGAGTCGTATCGACTGTGGCTTCTATCGTTGTCACTTCAGGTTCTTCAGCTTCTATCAAATTATAGGTACTTTGCCAAGAAGTTTTGCCAAGACCTGAACATGTAGTATCAGATATCAATCCTTTCTTTTTATTTCCTGGATCAGTGATGGCTTGTTCAATGGCTGGCGAAGCGGAAGTGTTTGCAGTTTTCTTGGACTTTTTCCCCATTTTGCTTGCATCTATCAGCTTAGAGGAATTCTGCACAGCAGTAAAAATAAGCGTAACACAGAGAATTGGCAGTAAAAACCAAATACGGGGGAAATATATTGATTAATGCGTGATGAAGAATTAACTTAAGGTTGCCATGGATCCAATCCGTAAAAATATTTAGACTTAATATTTCATTAAATGGCCGCAAAAACCTGTCAATCATTTAAATGTCCATCACGTCGTTTATTGGTGAAATGATTTGTCTAAGCGTGCCTTGGCCGTTTTGGCGGTTGAGCGCAGGTGAATCTCTATTATAAAGATAAGGCTTTTAATACGAATTAATCGTAATATCCCCGTTTTAACAACTTTTTTGAAGTTCGTGTTTTGGCTTTATCGCATCGCATCGGGGCGAAAAGGCGCTTTTCTTATATTGGCATCTCTTGGAATCCTCGTTCGCCGATAGTGATATCGCATCACATCGGGAGCATTTAACCGAGGCTCTTTTAAAAGCATGCATGGTATATCGCCGATCTCTCATTGCGTGTTATCGCGTCGGAGCAAACCAAAGGTTCCTTAAGTTATGTCTCCTTTGTCATTGCGATATGCGATCTTGCGATCGCTTTATCGCAATGATAAAAGATTTAATTATTTATATCCCAAGGCCATTATTGGTTTGTCAAAAAAGGTTTTTTGTAATGTTTTTTATTTCATTTTCGGACCTTTTTGAATAATACAAAATTGATACCAATTAAAAAATAAAAGGGACCCATTTCATATTATAGTGTTGTGAATAAAAATTATATGAAATGGGGGGTTGTTGTAGAGGACAACACCATCTCAATCAAGTCAAGAAATTATTTTTTGTACACTCTTTCTTTCTCTTTGGGATCCACTTCTTCATGGATTTATTCTTCCTCTGAAGGCATGCTTAATGTTGCTTCTACTTCTTTAGGAGGTGAACTAGGTTGTGGAGAATGTGGAAATATTTCCCTCCTTTGATGTGGCTCACTTTGAGACCCTCTTTCTTCCACCAATTTTCCTTCTCCTCTCTTAAGCTTGAGCCTAGTAAGCATGTGAAAACATGCAAACAGTTAAACAAATATTTGCACACAAAAACACCAGAGAATAAACTCTAGCTCTGATATCAACCTGATCTGAAAGGATTGTATTATTTTTTTGTGCTGAGTGCCTTTTCAGTTATAAAACATGTACATATTTGTCTCCATTTGTTTGCTTAAGGATTGAGGAATTTAACCATGAAACATAGATTAAATTATGAGTTTTAAGCATGTAAATAAGCCTAAATAACACTAACCAATAGTGTATAACAGAGAAATAACATCACACATAAGATTTACATAGTAGGCATGATAAAGAATTTCTTCCCTCCTGGGCTACATCTGCTGGTCCAACTCCCAATGGCATGTCCCTCTTTTTCATTATTCTAAAAATTTCAAATACATGTGTTTACAAGCCTCCAATGGTTGTTTTATCTACACCAATGGCTCCAAAATGCTCAAATTAGTCTAGGTAGACCCTTTTTTCACCCAAATTGGTCAAAAATTGACCTCCCTAGCCATTTTCCCAATGACAGCTACAAATGCTCCACTAAAACTAGAAAAATTCACTTGTCCACAGTTAATTTGGAAATTTTCCGAAAATATATGGTGGCGCTTAATCTTCGCCAATCCTAACTGTAACATATAAGTTGATGGTTAAGGGGAGGGGGTGGCCACATGCCAACCCCACAATCCCCGCGGTTCTGCAAATCGTTGAGCGGAACTCCGCTTGGAACTGGAGTCGCTCATTTAAACTTGGAGTTAAAACTGGAGTAACCACAACCACGCGAAAAAATTAGGTGATGGTTTGTATGTGATAACCATGAGTTTTAAATGCCGTGGGTTTTTCGAACGGTTAGAGTTAATACATAACCGCCAGAGCATATCTTAATGTGAACAGGTTGAAGTTAATTGTCACAGTTCTGTCAGAGCGTATATCGCTGGTTACAATAGATGTCGCAGTGTTGTTTATTGTACATGTGACCACAACAATTAGGGCTGTCGGCAGCCCCTCCCCCTCCCCTCCCCTCCCCTCCCCCAACTTGCCAACCAATACAATATAAAAATATGTGAAGTACATTAAGGGTAAGAAACACTTGATAGTAAAGTTGGTCGAAGTCTTGCAGGCGTGCATGGAGGTCATGGGGTTGAACCCCCCAGACCCCAACCATAATTTTATAGCACAATACAGGGGATACATGGCAACCTTCGGGCTGGCCACATGTCACCCATTCATTGGTCCGAAGTCAAATTTGTACAACCCTTCAACAAACCATGAGGTGCCACATGGAAAAATATCACTGGATTAGAGAACGAAATATTATGAGAATATTCCCCTTTTTGTTGACTGTACCTGCATGCTGACTGGGCATCCTAGTCAAACCTGTCGCAATTTTAGTTGTTTGGGAAAACGATCAGAACGCGATATCTCCCTCATACAACATCGGTTTTTCGAACCGTTCACAGCGCCAGAATCAGAACGATGAGATCTACCCGGTCGCTCAGGTTTAGTATAGTTTCGAGCACTTTCAATTTTGAGCAAAATTCTTGAACTCTTGATCATCAAGGCAAGCAGGATCTCATTCTTTCAGGGATTGTAATCAGCAGGGATTGCGCAGTGGAGGTAGGTTATCAGGAGGTAGTAAATTGGCACATGTATTTGCCAATTTTTGTATGACAGTCTAAGATGATTGTATATTGTACTAAGAGCTCTTGGATTAGAGTTTTGTATGAGATTGTTTCATGATCCATGATATATACATAATATATGATAGTGGGGTTTTTAGCTTTATGATTTCCCAGTAAAAAAATTTGTGTTATGTGTGATTGATCTTTCTTCATGTGTTTGCAATTGTGGATCGTGTTTTAAATTTCCGCAAGAATTTTTTTAGAAGCGATTCTGTATTTAACAGTGGCATATAATTTTTAGATCAGGAGAATCCAGGGAATACATAATTTGTATTAAAATTTCTACATTTTTTTCTAAAAATCGTTCACCAATATTTTTAGATCTGCTCTACAAACTCACCGCCCAAAAAATTCCTGCAAAAAAATAAAAAAAACAAACATTCTTCCCGTTTTGCCAAAGAAAATGCTCGGTGGAGGTCATGGAACTTGCATGGAGTTTGCTAAAGATGGCTGCAAAACGTTAAAACTAAAATATGCTTGAAACCCTCATTCCATGGATTCGTAAACTGAATCTGATACCACTGATCTGAATCTTGGGGGGAGGCCCCCAAGATTTGAAAAATTGAAATTCCAACAAAATGAGAGAATACACAGTAAATAAAACCACAAAGAAATTTTATTAAAATAGAGAATAACTATAAGGACTACATTGTGGTGAACAATGTGTCCTTTTACAAAATGCAACTTGTTACTTATAGCCTTTTTTTTTTGTTACAATACCACATGTAAATTCCATGGGTGGGTAAATACCATGGGTTAATGAATAACATGTATGGATCTCACTTAAAATACCATGGATAAATACCATGGGTGGATGCCACTTACAATGCCATGGGTAAATTCCATGGGTGGATAAATACCACAAGTAGATAAATACCATGGGTCGATGCCATTTACAATACCATGAGTAAATTCCATGGATGGATGAATAGCATGTGTCGATAAATACCATGAGTGAATACCATTTTCCATTTAAATCAATAATACAAAGTTCAGAAATTATTCATTCAAATTTTTATTATTTTAAAAAAGAAAAATCTTAAAAAATATAAATAATAAAAAAACACGTTTATAAACCTCATAACAAAAGTAATATAGAGTCATTTATTAATTTATTAATTATTGAACAGAACTAATATAAAACGATGTGTAAGGTTAAGATCATATAGAAATAATGCATGAGGTGTGCATATGTCTTCGGTCGGATTATAAGGTTAATTCACCCACCAGCTCCCCGTTCGAAAAAGCATCTAAAATGAACGAGATTCGTTGATTAAAAACATTATGAACCATTACCTTGCTTAGAAAATTTGGAGCCTTTATCTACTTGAAAACTAACACAAGCTATCATTTATTTTCTCTAAGTTTCATTTATTTTTATGTTGAGTTTATTAAAACTATGATTCATTTCTTCTAGAGTTTTTTAGCTTCACGATAAATTTATTTGTGTAAAAACTTTTGGTTGGGTTTTGTCTTGCTATGTAAAAAATTCACCTGGGCAAAAACATTTTAGAATTAAAGGGTTTATAATAATATAGAAAAATTAGGTTAACTTTTCGAGTTAGCATTTATCACTTTCATGCCTTTTTACCTTATGATAATTTGTTATATAGCTTTAGAATTTTTGGTCTTGGATTCTTTTGTTATTTTCTAGGATTCACACAAATAAATATATCTCATACAATAAGGTAAATTTAAATTTTTACTAGAGATCATGTCAAGAAAATAAGAAATCATTTGATATATAAAACACTAGTGTAGTGGTATATATATATATAATTTTATCAAGTTTCTATTCAAATATTATTTATCAAGCTTGCATGAAAATCATAATGGTCGAGCAACGATAGAGGTTAGGGTTTTACCTTATGGAGGATTTGGGATCGATGATGGGAGCCAGAGACAATAGTACAACTGTTATCTGTCGTCAGATATTTGAAAACACTTGGCCCTTCACGATTAGCAAGTGGAACCTCGGGGCTCGATTAACCATCGGGAAACAAAGGCTCATAAACTTCATCATTCCAAAGGAAAAGGGTTTTTTCCCGGGCGGTTTTCTCATGGTTTGTTTGTTACTACACACGCCATTTGCAAAGGTTTACAGTTGCGGGATCGCTTATGAGCTAACCCTCTTCATCATCCAGAGGAAATGGTTAGTCCACATGACTATGTCAATTTAGAACCAGAACTGGAGGATATTCTATTGGTTTGGGGCTTGGAGCAAACTCAGCATAACCTGGAGAAGGTAAAACTTCGAGCTAAGTCTCTAGCTGGCAAGATGGGGTTAGCGGGTTTTGAATGGAATGTTGATGGTTGTTTAGGTTTCCTGGAGGAAGAAAAACCCATTTTTTCTTCGGTTCAGTGTGTTGACTCTGACAATGGTGTTCAGGATGCTAAGGGTCTTGCAATGGATTTGAGGAACTGGTTGTTGGGGCATCGACAGAACTTCTAGTGAGTCCCAAAACCCCTTCGGTTGTTCCTGAATTTAAGCTCTTTACTAGTGGCCTTGAATATATTGTGAAGAGCAGTGGTTTAAGAGGGCATGATGGCCTTAAATATTGTTTGGTGACGGAGCAATTGTCCTGCGAGTTGGGCTCTGCCCAAAGGGTCAATAGAACTCATGCATGCAGAATTGTTGTGCAACAGTGGGAGGTTGAGATTATTGATCCCCATTATTTATGCAGTAATGGTGCGGCAGGGGAGGGTTTTTCTCTAGAGAGTTGGGCTCTGAAGGTAGGAGCAACCCTTGTCAAATGTGACGAGACTGAGCAGGTCGTAGGTGGTGGTATTTTAAAAGGCTATCAAGGATTCGAGCATGCATAAGGATTGGTAATTGGCCTTATAGGGGAGGGAGAAAGAGCACAAACCCTTAACCCAGAGGCATATGTATAGTATATAGACCTCGGCGCCTTATTTTTTCAGAATTTGGCGGTGGAAGATAGCTTTGAGCGATATAAGGAGGGGATAATCGATGCCTAAGAAGGGCAAGCTACACTTGGGCCAACTGAGAATAGACAGACCATAGGAGCGAAGAGAAGAAAGGGGAGGGTAATTAAGAAGAAGATGGAATCCCAAATTTGATTATCGGGGTTCATATACATCTAGACAAAGCTATGGAAGCATCACAGCTAATTCTGGTGGGAATAGCAAAGGAGATACATTACTCGGCAAAGTATATCACATAATGGATCACAAAGGCATGGTGTGGGGATCCAGATTTACAGGTTGAAGTGATTACCCTAGAAAGAAGATGGTTCATGGTGTGTTTCGATAAAGGCAAGGCTCTGGAATGGGTATTAGAGCGGAACTCATGTTTTGGAATTTCTCCAATTTTTTCTAAGAAATGGACCCCCCTCTTCGACGCTCAGAGGTAAAAAGTAGAGGAAATTCATGTTTGGGTTCCACTCCCGATGCTACCCTCGCAGTTATGGACAGAGGAAATGTTTAAATTCATTGGAAATACTCTAGGATCTTTCCTTGAAGCTGACGTGTCTTTTTTGGATACAAAGAGTAGGAATGTTGCTCATATTCTGGTTAGGTTAGACCCAAGAGAGGTTTTGGCTAAGAAAATTGGGTTGCAACTCTAGGGATATTCGTACTCCCAAATCATAGACTATGAGCAATTTCCTTTTCGTTGCCATCAATGCCACATTCATGGACATTTGGAACGATATTTTCCATTGGGATATTGCATAAGAAGAAGGCATATGGGAGATCCTAGATTCGAAGGCAGAGAAAATACTGGGGTCGAGGAAAATATCTAAGAAGTGGTGATGGGGGATCAATAGACTAAGGTGTTGAGATTGCAACAAGATGATGAGCTTAGTGGAAAGAAGTTGCCTTCACTAAGTGGGCCCGCAGGCTATTTTTGGCGTGAAGTCTATTTTTAGACATATGGATCATGTTCTATGAGTTGCAGGATGCTATTTTTGGATGGTTGGTCAAGACGGAAAAAATATATGGACTTCTATTTTTAGACATACTGGGTGGAATCTATTTTTATATTGCCATTCTAAAAATAGATATGTCAAATATTATTAGATTTTAATAATATTTAGACTCTAAACAATATCTTATTCTCTTGGAGCACTTCAGTTAAGTGCACAGATGTGGCACAGGAGCTGACAGAAGGAATTACGCTATTCCTGAGGGTTATGTGGAGCTATTGCATGGATACTTCAGTTAGAACTCATGTGACAGAGTTTGGTGGAGTTGATTGAGGAAGTTAATGGAGTTGTGTTCAGTTTAACTAATCTAAACATAGTTGAGATATTTGTATCTAGTTTAACTGATTGATACAATTAGTGAGAGTGGTGTGAATTAATTATTAATTAATTCACTAATTATAAACTCATTAATCAACTAAAGAATACATCAGTTAACTTCAGTGCATGGACAGTTTCAGTGGAGACCAATGAAGAGGTAGGTGAAAGAGCAGTGTGACTATCATTTGTGACTATACTGGTGCATGAGTTTGCACCACACATTGATGGAGATGCAAATGAGGATTGCACAATGCATACTAGTGGGATTTGAACTTGGATCAAGCAATTATTCATCTTGGATTGCACAATAGAGGCTGGCTATCAAGTGGAAAAATATTGGAGCATGTGTTTCGCTAGATCTAGCTTGATAGTGTGTAGCAATTGAGGGTGTGCATGAGAGCTTGTGAGGAGCTTTGTACTATGATTGTTACATGATATCCATGAAATATAATATACAGATAGTTGGGGTTTTCAGCTTTAAGCTTTCCCATTAAATACTATGTTCATATGTGTGATTGTTTGTGGTTTTAATGTATGCATGCAATTGATTTTATTTCCGCATGTGATGATCAATGGTAGAAGAGATTATGTATTATGCATGAAGCTAAAATAGTGTGTGATCAGGATAATCTCGGTGAATAATATATCAGTTATTCAAATTTCTACATGGTATCAGAACGATATTGATCATTGGAGCAATTGCAAAACATTGAAGCGGTTGAGTTTTGTGCTGGTGGAATTCGAATTTGCGGCAGTGTTTTCTTGGTGTCGAAGTTGAGATGTCTTTCAACGGATTGTGATTGGAGTATGCCCTTGAGGGAAGCTCGAATTATATTGCATGGAAGGACAGGATGGAGGCGGTGCTGGATGACAATGGGTTGAAGGAGTTCATAGATGCAGAAATTCCAAAACCTACTTCTAGTGATGTTGTCGTACTTGACGCATGGAAAAAGAAGACAGCAAAGTGTCGAAGGATTCTGTTGGAAGGTGTGAAGGATCACATAGTGTCCAGCCTTCATGGTAAGGCTTCTCCATTCTTGATGTGGAAAGCTTTGATAGATTTATTTCAAAGCAAGAGCGACCAGAGGAAGTTGGCGCTCAAGGATAAACTCAGGAACATAAAAATGGAGAAAGGCGACAGTATTCCCAAGTACCTCACAAAGTTCATCCAATGCAGGGATGAGCTGGGAAGTGTGGGGGTTACTGTTGATGATGAGGACTTGGTGAGCTTGGCTCTCCTTGGGCTTCCGAAGAGTTGGCATTCCTATCAGGACTCTGTCAATGGTCGGGAGAAATTGCCAGGATGGGAGCAACTTTGGTCGGATCTTGTGCAAGAGGAGATAAGGCGAAGTACCCGGGACAGATCTTCATCAAAGAACTCTGATGAAGAAAATTGCGCTTTGGCTGCCAAAGCAAAGAAGGGGAAAAGCAAGAAAGCTTCTCATTCCGGTGCGAAAGGCAAGAAGTAGGACATGTCCAAGGTGAAGTGCTTTCACTGTCACCAACATGGACATTATGCCACTAGTTGTCTACAGAAGAAGAAAAATAAGCAGGCTGCTGGATCTGTAGCTGGAGAGGCCTTAGCCTCATAGTTTGAGCTAGATTTTTCATTGATCGCATGCTTGGTCTCAAGTGTGATGGGTTCAGTGTGGTTTCTTGATAGTGGTGCGTCTTTTCACATGACAGGAGATCGAGATTTGTTTACTGATCTGGATGAGAAAGATCTTGGAGTGCACATCGAGATGGGCGATGATGGTAGATACAGTGCGACCGGTATCGATACCATTTCCTTTGAGAGGGAGTCTGGTAAACCCTTCGTATTGAAGGAAGTGATGCATGTTCCAGGATTGAAGAAGAATCTTATCTATGTGGCGATGTTAGAAGACAAGGGATATGATGTTGTCTTTAGCGAGGGAAAGGCTTTCCTTCGCAGTAAGGAAATTGGTGAGACCCGGAGGATAGGGGTTCGAGTTAAGAACCTTTATCAATTGCAGGTAGATGGCTGCACAACAATGGTAGGAAAGGCAGAAGGAGTGGTGAGCCGGGATGATGGCGAGTTGTGGCACCGGAGATTGGGCCACCTTCACCATGGAGCTTTGAAGATACTGCAGCAGATTTCTATTGGGCTTCCTAAGGGTACTCTTGCGCAGTCAGATCAGTGCAAGGGATGTACCTTGGGAAAATTTGTGAAAGCCACCTTTCACGAGAAGGATAGTCGCGCCACGACGATCCTTGAGAGAATTCACACAGACGTGTGTGGACCTTTCTCAGTAGCTTCGACAACAAAGCACAGGTATTATGTGATATTTGTTGATGATTTTTCTCATAAGTGTTGGATCTTCTTCATGCAGAAGAAGAGCGAGACATACTCAAAGTTCTGTGAGTTCAAGGCACTGGTTGAGAAAGAATCGGGGAAGCAGGTGAAGGCTCTAAGGAGCGACAATGGTGGTGAATTCATCTCTGGCAAATTCAAGGACTTTTGCAGCGCAGAAGGAATTCGAAGAGAGCTCATAGCACCTCATAACCCACAGCAGAACGGGGTTGCTGAGCGGAAGAACAGAACGATCGTGGGTGCTGCACGGGCGATGTTGCATGATCAGGGCCTACCCATTCACTTGTGGGTGGAGGCATGCAATACTGCAGTATATGTGCAGAACCGTTGTCCTCACAGGATACTTGGCATGAGTACACCCGAGGAGGCGTTTTCTGGTAAGAGGCCCGATATTTCCCATTTGAGGATTTTTGGTTCACCTGTTTACATTCATGTGATGAAGGATGCCAGGAAGAAGCTGGAGCCGACCGCAGAGGTTGGGATATTTGTGGGGTACACTGATATGCCCCACAAATATCGTGTGTATTTTCCAGACAGTCGCAAGACTGTTGTGCGACGGGATATCAAATTTCATGAGGAGAAAGCCATGAAGTGTTCGCTTGAGAGGGAGCCACACTTGCATGCAGATGAGGAGCTATTAGTTCCTAAGGATGAGTCTCAGGATGTGGATCAGCCACAAGATGAGGTTCATGGAGTGGAAGAGACCACTCAAGCAGCACCAACCATCAGAGGGTGGAAGCGCACTATAGAAGCTGAGCGACTGGCTCAAGATGCAGAGAAGGTTGTAGGAGCACCTACATCACAGTGCAGACAGAGACAGTCACCTGACCAGTACACTGGATACATGGCTCTTATGAGCAAGTGTATTGTGACAGAGCCATCCTCTTTCGAGGAAGCTGTGGAGGATCCCGCATGGGTAGATGCCATGGTGGGAGAGTATGATTCGATTGTCAGAAACAGTGCATGGGAGATTGTCCCGAGGCCGGAAGGGAAATCAGTGGTGGGTTCGATATGGATCTACAAAGTGAGGCAGGCAGATGACAAGAGTGTGGAGAAGTACAAGGAAAGATTTGTTGCCCGAGGCTTTTCACAGATTGAGGGGATCGATTATGAGGAGACCTTTGCACCTGTCGCAAGGTATTATTCTATACGGACGATTCTTGCTCTCTCAGCGCAGATGGGGTGGCACATTCATCAGATGGATATGAAGACTGTGTTCCTCAACGGAGTCATTGAGGAGGAGGTGTACATAGAGCAGCCCGAAGGTTTCGAGATCTTCAGCAGCGAGTCGCATGTGTGCAGGCTCACGAGAGCTCTGTATGGGTTGAAACAAGCACCTCGTGCTTGGTACACATGGATAGACAGTTATTTCACCAGACTTGGATTCTCCAAGAGTGAGGCGGATCCTAACCTATACCAGATTGTGGTGGAGGGTAAGTTGCTGATCATTGTACTTTATGTAGATGATTTGATTTTGACAGGTGATGAGCTGTTGATACACTCATGCAAGGTTGATCTTGCAAAGGAGTTTGAGATGAAGGACTTGGGCCTCCTTCATTATTTCCCTTGATACTCCTCTTATTGGTGGATGGAGGAAGGAGGATGCTACTTTAGCGGAGGTAGTGGATGCCACTGTTTATCGACAGTTGGTGGGGTCGCTCATGTATCTAGTCAATACACGACCCGACATATGCTATGTTGTGAACTAGCTTTCACAAGCTATGGTTAAGCCAACCAAGCTCTTCTGGAAGGCAGGCAAGCATGTATTGAGATATCTCAGAGGCACACCGGGATATGGATTATGGTACAGAAAGTCGGATGAGGTGAAGTTGTGTGGCTTCACGGATGCAAATTGGGCAAGGAGCCCAACGGACAGAAAGAGCACATCTGGAGGGATTTTCAGTATCGGGTCGACAACAATTTCTTGGTACAGCAGGAAGCAGAGATCCATGGCACTCAATTAAGCAGAGGCTGAGTATATGGTAGCGAGTTTGGCTACATGCGAGGCTATATGGATGAGGAAGATCCTAGTCAGGTTGTTCGGTTCACACTTAGATCCTACTGTGATTTATTGTGATAATCAGAGTTGCATCAAACTCTCGGTTAATCCAGTATTTCATGATAGATCTAAACACATTGACATCCGGTATCATCATATCAGAAGTTGTGTGTGAGGTAAGAAGATCCGTATTGCACTTTCATACATTCCCACGGAGGATCAGGATGCTGATATCTCGACGAAGGCACTCACCAGGAGCAAATTCGAATACCACAGAGGCAGGATAGGGGTGGCAGATAATCCTTATGTTGTTGAGAGGGAGTGTTGAGATTTCAACAAGATGATGAGCTTAGTGGAAAGAAGTCGCCTTCAATAAGTGGGCCCGCAGGCTATTATTGGCGCAAAGTCTATTTTTAGACTATGTCTATTTTTAGACATATGGATCATATTCTATAAGTTGTAGGATGCTATTTGTGGATGGTTGGCCAAGTTGGAAAAAATAGATGGACTTATATTTTTATACATACTGGGCAGAATCTATTTTTAGACTGCCAGTCTAAAAATAGATATGTCAAATATTATTAGCTCTTAATAATATTTAGACTCTAAACATTATCTTATCCTCTTGGAGCACTTCAGTTAAGTGCACAAGTGTGGCACAGGGGCTGACAGAAGGAATTATGCTATTCCTGAGGGTTATGTGGAGCTATTGCATGGATACTTCAGTTAGAACTCATGTGACAGAGTTTGGTGGAGTTGATTGAGGAAGTTAATGGAGTTGTGTTCGGTTTAACTAATCTAAACATAGTTGAGCTATTTGTATCCAGTTTAACTAATTGATACAATTAGTGAGAGTGGTGTGAATTAATTATTAATTAATTCACTAATTATAAACTCATTAATCAACTAAATAATACATTAGTTAACTTTAGTTCATGGACAATTCAATGGAGACCAGTGCAGAAATAGGTGAAAGAGTAGGTTAACTATCAGTTGTGACTATACTGTTTCTATTTGCAACACACAGTGATTGGAGAAGCCCATGAGGATTGCGTAGTACAAGCCAGGTGGTTTATTTTATTTAATGAGCCATCCCATAGCATTGATTACACAATAGAGGTTGGCTATCAAGTGGCAAAATATTGGAGCATGTGTTTTGCTAGATCTAGCTTGATAGTGTGTAGCAATTCGAGGTTGTGCTGGGAGCTTGTGAGGAGCTTTGTACTATGATTGTTACATGATATCCATGAAATATAATATACAGATAGTTGGGGTTTTAAGCTTTAAACTTTCCCATGAAATACTGTGTTCATATGTGTGATTGTTTATGGTTTTAATGTGTGCATGCAATTGATTTTATTTATGCAATTAATGATCAATGGTAGAAGAGATTCTGTATTGTGCATGAAGCTAAAATAGTGTGTGATCGGGAGAATCTCGGTGAATAATATATCATTTATTCAAATTTCTACATAGGGGTCTAGAACCCATGGAAATTCAAGAAGAAAAGGATCTAGTCCAGATCTAGTCTTTACCAGAGGAAGCCTATCACCAAGAGTTCCAGAATGTGGTCGAATCCATCGGACCTGCTCCCCACTTAGCAGGTACTTCTTTTCCTCCCCATTCCTCTTTAGTTGATTCTCAGTTTTCATTATTAGATATTATCCCTAGGTTTGGTCCCTCCATGCCTCAACCATATGATGTGTCTCACTATAGTAATTTATCTATTACTCTAGATAGTGTTATTACCTCTATTCCGGCCCTAAACTTGTCCTCTCCCTCATCGTCTCCCTATTCCATCTTTTGGGGTGCCTCACTTTAATTTGTGTCCTTTAGATAAAAAGGATTTGAGCCTTTGATGCCTCGCAATATACGATGTAGGAAAACTGATATTTCTAAGGCTCGGTTGAAAGCTAAGCTAGACATTGTTGATGGTAAACAATTATCTCTAAAAGGGGCGCTTAGAGCAGCGCAATCCTCTGTGGTGGTTACCAAATTATTGTGTTTTATGTCAATTGTAGAGGGTTTTCTAGCACCCATAAGAAGTTAGCTTTAAAAGAAATTTTTAAAAATTACGGTCCTGATGTTATTATGCTACAAGAAACACTTGGAATTGGAGAACATGTGAAGTCATCTCTTTGTAAATTTTCGTTGGGTTGGTCCTTTGTGACAACTGATGCTAAGGGGATATCTAGGGGATTTGATATGGGGTTCAAAGACAATTGTATCAAAATGTTAAACTCTTGGGGTTTGGAGTTAGTGTTGGGGTCAAATTTTTACCCTTCAGAATTATGCATGGAGATTTCATTTCTTAACATTTATGAGTTGTGTCATGATAGGGTATCATTCTGGAATGCCTTTTTCTCCAAATATTTTATGAACCCCTCCAATTCGGTGGTAGGATGGGATTTAAATTTTCCCTTGGGCATGTATGAATCTTGGGGGCCTTTGGCTCAAGCTGGTCCTCTGGCTGATTAGTTTCAGAACAAACTCATGATGGGAAAGATCTTAGATATGAATTTGATCAAATCCAGGCCTACTTGGAGAAACAGATGAACGAGAGAACCAAGGGTGGCAAAGATATTGGACATGTTTTTTATGAAGGAGGATATTGTTAATCTCATTCCATTTTTTAAACAATGGGATGGGTCGGGAGGAGATTAGGATCACTTCCCAATCATTCTAGAGTTAAAAGGGACGAGTAGGAAGCCTAACTCACCTTTTCAATTTAATCCAACTTGTCTAAAAGACCTCAGTTTCAACAACCTTGTCAAATCAACTTGGAATCAACAGGCCCCTTAACAGGGTTGTTCTATTTCTCAAAGATTTATGGGAAACCTTAAAATAATTAAATGGACCACATTAAATTGGGAAAAGGAAAAGAGGACAAGGGAAGAAGTTGAGCTAAAAATCATTGTCGAAGCTCTTAAGAAATTGGGAAGCATAGAGGAGGATGGATATGAGACAGAGGAGAAAAAAGAGAGAATAAAACAGATGGAATCTTCTAAAAGAAATATATTATTGGACATTGAAGAATAGTGGAGACTTAAAAGTAGAGCCATTTGGCTAGTAGCAGGGGATGAGATCTCTAAGTTCTTCCAAAATTATGCAAAGGGCAGGAAAAATGTTAAAACAATTTGGGAAATGAAACGGGCAGATGGAGGATCTGCAAAATATTTTGAAGAAATAACATATATGGGAAGACATCACTTCAAAGGTTTGTTTAGAGTCCCGAAGGAAGAAACTATAGCAAAAGTCATCCAAGTTGCACAATTATTCCCAATATATGCGAAGGAGGAAGAAAATGATATGATCATGGCGCTTGTCACAAAAGGGGAAGTTGAAGGAGTCATTAAATTAATGCAAAAAGATAAGATCCCTGGTCCAGATGGTTGGACATTGGAATTTATTCTTCATTTTTTTGAGATTATTGGGGATGAACTTCCTCGTTTTAATACCTAAATCAGATGCTCCCTCATATTTTGAAGACTTCAAGCCCATATCCCTTTGCAATTTCCTCTATAAAATCATTGCAAAGATCATAGCCTCTCACCTAAAACCAATTCTCTCATGGAATATTTCCAAGGAACTATTTGGTTTCCTAGATAGTAGGAAAATCCATGAAGCAATAGGTGTGGTGTAGGAAACCTTGCATAGCATTAAGAGGAGAAAAAGGAAAGGTCTAATAGTTAAAATTGACCTCTCAAAGGCATATGAGAGAATAAGTTGGTTATATCTTCGCCTCCTTCTCACCCATTTGGGGTTCGAAATTGGATTCATCGACTGGATTATGACCTGTATATCAAATGTATCTTTCATTGTTCTTATAATTGGTGCAACCTCCCCTTTTTTTCATAGTCAAAGGGGACTCAAACAGGGGTGTCCTTTTTCCCCGCTACTTTTCTTAGTTGCAGTTGAAGGTCTTAGCCACTAAGCGTAGAGGAGAGTTCAAATGGTTGGAAGTAGCTATCAATATGTTCATCACTCATTTATTATTTGTAGACGATAATCTCTTTTTCAGTGATGGCGGTCTCATAGGGATATTCAACAGCTAAATCTATATCTTGATTTATTTCTCAAAGATACATGGATGTACATCAATGTTGAGAAACCCATAATTTCACATAAGGGGCTTACGATGGTAGAATTAATTTGAGTGTTTGTTGTCCTCCCATTTGAAGCTAAACCTGTGATTGATAGCCTCAAATATATGGGTTTCCATGTCAAACCTGATACCTATAGAAAAAATGATTGGAAATGGTTGTTGGCAAGTTGGTGTTAATAAAATTGGTTCTACCTTCTATTCCAGTGTACTGAATAGCTTCAAATTGGGTCCCAAAAGGTATTCTTTCCTAGATCAAGAAGATGTGCGATCATTTTTTATGGGAAGGATCAAAGTAGGAGGTAGTCCTTCCATGGATTGCTTGGGATAAGATTGATATCTCTAAGGCATGGGGAGGGTGGGGACTTAAGAATCTCCCACTTTTTTCATATTCCCTTCCAGCGAAATCTAGGTGGCGCACTTTAACAAAGGAAAATATGTGGACCGTTGTGGTGAAAAGGAAATATATTGACCTGGTTCATCTAGACAAATGGATGAGAAGGTTGGATAAGAAAACTCCAAATTCATCTGCAATATGGAAGGTCACCATAGATTCATTTGGAATTATTGAAGAAGGACTTGCTTGGCACATAAGGAATAGAGAAAAACACAAGATTGTTATTGATCCGGGGGGGTGATGTGGTGAAGAATAGGTTCTTCCTAGATAACTAGTGCGTTACCTCAATAACCAAGAGTACGTCTTTCTAAATTAGATAGTGGCTTTTGAATCTTCAACACACTGGCAACAAGTTTGGAAAACGGTCGAGGATATCCATCTTGAGGAAAATTGGGGAGTTTCTTGGCAGAACTATATCAAAGTGTTGCAATGCACGAATGTGCGGATTAGGTATCGTCCCGATGTTATCAGGTGGGTCCGTGCACCAACAGGTCTATACTCTCCAAACTTTGGATACATATATCAAATGGACAGGATAGGTCAGGGGGTACAAGCATGGTGGTGGAAGCCATTATGGAAATTAAAATTTCCAACGAATACAAGGTTGTTCTTTTGGTGTCTTCTAAAAGACAAAGTGCCCACCTAGGACAATCTCCAGAAAAGGAACAAGCATGGGCCTGATTGGTGTATATTGTGTAAAAATGTTGATGAATCATAGAGCCACATGTTTCTACATTCCCCTTTATTGTCAAAATTTGGGAGGCTTCTATGAGCTTACTAGGGATTAGACAAAACTGGAATGATTTAGATATATTGGAATATTGGAAAAAATGGTGGAACCTAGCTCATGAAGAACATCTAAGAAATATTCCTCGAATTATTTATTGGGGTATTTGGTTAGCTAGGAACAAGTGCATTTTCCAGGACCATCCTTCAACACCTTCATCAATTGCAGTTGAGTGCGCAACAAATTTTTCTTTAATCCCTGAGACTTCTCTTAAACAGTCTACATGGATCATAAGAGAAGAAATCATCAGACCTAACATCCCTTGGGAATATTTCGTTGGAGCATCAAATGTTCAAAACAAGTGTGGGGTAGAAATGGTTATTCACTTAAATGACAAAAAACTCTTAAAATCTTTAGTGGGCCTTGGACCGGGAATAAACACTTTTTCAAAGCTCGAATCATTTAAAATATTAATGTGTTGGCTTCGAGAAATGGGGATTCTTACTATTCAAAATTTTGGTGACTCTTTAAATGTTGTTAACTAGTTTAATGAAGTGCAAAGATGTCAAAATCACATTTTTATTCCACTCATAGTAGAATTTTTTTATATTTAAAATTGGGTTTTTATTCTATATTTGTTTGCCACATATACAAGGAGTGGAATGGAGAGGAAAATATCCTTTCTAAGATGGGTTTGTAACAAGTTATGTGCATATGGTGCATAATAGAAGAAGAAGAAGTGAGGATTTGTGTGTCAGATCAACAACCTTACATCAGGTGATCCTTCTTACCGTGTTCTCAACCTAGAACATATTTATACTTTACCCTCCATCTGTTGGTTTCTTCATATCAAATATTGACATGCTTCTGTTTTATTTGAGCTCAAATAGAACAATTATTACATTTTTTTTATTAATGTACCCAGTGGCATTAAAAACCTTGTTATTTTTTTGTATGGGTTGTTTTATCCATAATGGAGAGGCCTAAATAAGATATTAATTTTGTAACTTGCTAAACTAATCACGAGAAGCAAAATTTTCATTTTTATTGTTACTCAATCATCATAATGTTTTTACTTTGTAAGTGAGATCACAATTTCAAAAATACTTTTACATCTACTACTATAGCTTTTTTTGTTTTTTTACAAAGTCGGTTGCTAGATTAATATTCGAAAAAAGGGAGGCGAAGCTCCAGTATTACAAAGGGGTATTGATAGGAAGAGAGCCAAAAATCAGTGTTTTTGGAATCAGTTCCTTTTTTACATCTGTCTAGTTTTGTGGTGAAAAAGAGAACAGTAGTGTAGATTCTGACGAATTGGAGTAATAATAGGCGCACTTTACATTTCATAATTGATATTTAAAAAACGATGAGATTGCCGCCCGTGGGTCTCCATCCATTTCATAAGATTGCGTTGTACCAAAAAAAACTGATCACCGAGGCCAGGAAAGGTAGAAGGCTTGAAGTACGCCGAGGCTTGGAGCTTTGAGCAATGATCAATGAAGTGGATGTCAGTGATCGAAGTAGGAGAGAGAGCGTTCAATGAGTCAAGGGGAGGCTCATAAACATGAGGATGCGCAGAAATTAAAAGGCCATCACAGAAAGGTAGAAATTTTGAGGGCGCAGAGTTTGTTTTTGTGTGCATCGGGCTCAAGGGTCTATGTGACTTGGCATAGGATCTGAGCTTGGAGATTCGGGGACCAGAGGTAAAGTGTTGCTGAGGGTAGGAAATACATATAAGAAGAATTCTGTTCATGGCAATAAAAAGCGCTGATCTGCATCGATGCATTGAGAGAGCAGAGTTTATTTCTGTGTGCATCAGGCTCAAGAGACTTTGTGACTTTACAAATGATCTGAGTTTGGAATTTCGGAGGCAAGAAGCAAAGTTTTTTTGAGGGTAGGTAATACGGAGAAGAGAAAGTCTGTTCATGGCAAGAAGAAGAGTTGATCTGCACTGTTGCACTGGAGGTTTCCAACAGAAAGTGTACAAGCTCTGTTAGCCCCTTTATCAGCTTCTTTGTTGAGAGTTCGAAGAACATGATAAAAGAGATTCCCTTTCATCTGCTGATCAATGGTGTGGCAGCGCCCTATGATTTGCTGAATAAACAAATTAGGGGCTTTTCTTTTGCTTATCATCAGATTAATAACAATGGCTGAATCTCCTATGATAATCGCTGTGTTGATGCCGAGTTTTTGAAGCTGAATCAGACCTTGGTAGAGAGCTAGGGCTTCTGCTCTATTGTTGGATAAAGAGCCCAGACCCCATTCGAAATCTAATAGAGCATCGCCATTGCCGTTGCAGATGAGACCTCCAGCCCCAGCCATTCCTGGGTTGGACTTGGAGGCTCCATCAAAGAAGAGATAATGCGTATTGCAATTTCCTAGCCATCATGCAAATTCCTCTTCTTTCATCTTGAGTTTCCAGCTGTACCTGGAGGTGTCTCTGCTACTGGGCTTGCTTCCGCTCTGAGCTATATTGTTTCTATCTAGAAGGTACCCTATGTAATTCCTTTCTTCTACATAAAGATCCAGTGTGTTCAGATGTCCTTGACATTTCGTGGATAGGGCTTCCAAGTTGAGGCTCCAGGCTTTGTTGTAGAGCTTTCTGACGTTGGTTTCCTTTCCTTTGAATATCATGCGGTTTCTTGCCAACCAAATGTTCCATAGAAGAGTACAGGGCAGGGCATTCCAAACCCTTCGGGCTATGTTGTTCTTTTTTTTTCTCCATGGGTAGCTTTTTTTCCATATGTGCAGTGCTTCAATAAGACTTGTTTTAGGCTCCCAAGGGAGATCTTGGCTACAAAATGCTTCCTTCTAGCAAGCAAAAGCAAAGGGGCAGTCTATGGAAAGATGTTGGCTTGTCTCCTCATCAGATTGGCAATTTGGACAGTGAGAGGGCCCAACTATTCCTCGCTTTCTTAGATTCTCAGAGGTGAGAACTTTCCCTCTGAGGAGGGTCCAAAGAAATTTTTTTATTTTTGGTAGAGATTCTGCCTTCCAAACCAATCTCCATTGCGCCCAAGTTGACATGGGGAAAACATTGTTACAGATCTGATGATAGGCAGCCTTTATGGTATAATCTGTACCTGAGGGATCCCAACGAAAGTCATCAGCAGCAAAGCGATTGGAGGGGGCTATACCATGGAGATGGGCTTGAAAATTGTTGAGGCTGGCTTCTATGTCTGCCGGAATGCAGGGGAAGGTCCAGCCATTCCAGAGTTGAGTGTGGGCATCCCAATAAGAGATCTGGTCCAGATTTTGAATTCCTTTGCTGCGTAAAAAATTTATAATCTGCTGCATTCCTGGCCATTGGAGTATAGGCTGCTGTCCCATAATTTTGTCCTCCCCAATCCTAATGTGGTTGCCACCTTTGGGCACTTTGGAGGTATTTTTTTCAAGAATAGGAATGGCTTTCTTACACATCCTCCAGATTTTGGAGCACGTTCTGTTAGGGTGTTCAAGATCCAGAAGTTGATGCCTTGGGAAGCCGAGGTATTTTTTTTCTAGGACTGTCTTCCACCAGGCATTCGGACCAGTAATGAGACTCCAAACAAGTTTACCAGCAAAGGCAAGGTTTAGAAGTTTAGGGGATTTGATTCCTAGTCCTCCTTTCTCAAGCGGTTGAATGACCTGCTTCCAGCTTACCAAGTTATATTTTTTTGTTTCATTTCGTCCTCCTTGCCAAAGAAATTGTCAAAGGAGATCATCCATTTTATTGTGAAAGTTGGCAGGGGCTTGCATGAGCATAAACCAATACAAGGGTAGGGAAGAGAGACCTGCTTTAAGAAGGATGAGGCGCCCTGCTGGATTAAGCCAAGAGGTGCCCCATTGTTGTATCTTCCTTTTCATCTTATCAATGATAACTTCCCAGGCAGAAGCTTTCAGGCTGCCAGCACTCACTGGCATGCCCAGATAAGTAAAGTGCTCCCAATCCAACTTGCAGGGAACTCCAAAAATACTGGCAATTCTGTGAATAATTTGTGCTGATGCGTTCCAAACATAAATACAACTCTTGTGGTAATTTATCAGACCTCCGGAGTAGCTCATGAATTGATCTAGTAGAGTTTTGAATCGTCTGGCTATGATAGCTGATGCTCCCCCCATTAGAAGAGTGTCATCAGCAAACTGGGAATGGTTGATGTTTTTAACTCCATTATCAAATTTAATTCCAGTGATGAGGCCCATGCGACGACTGTAATCCAGAGCTCTGCTAAAGGATTCAGCCATTAAAATAAAAAGATAGGGAGACAGAGGATAGCCTTGTCTTAGTCCGCGAGAGGATTGGAAGGAAGGTCCAGGTCTACCATTGATAAGTGGGGAGATCCATGGCCCAGAAATGCAGACTTTAATAAGATTGATGAAGGTTGTGGCAAAAACCATTTTTTCTAGAACAGCAAAAAGGAAGGAGTGCCGAACACGGTCAAAATCATTGGCTAAGTCTAGCTTTAAGATAAAACCTTTCTCATTTCTTACTTGACTGGAGTGTATGGCCTCTTGGACAAGAAGGATGGAGTCCGAGATTTGTCTATTGGCCAGGAAACCCCCTTGATTTTCAGAAATGAGAGAAGAGAGGAGAGGTTTAAGATGAGTAGCCAAAATTTTTGTCAGGATTTTATAAGATGAATTACACAACAATATGGGTTGAAAACGAGAAAAGGATAGGGGTCGATTTTCTTTAGGAATAAGGGCAAGATGGGTGGCATTGGTAAATCCTCCTATTTTGCAGTTGCGTTGAGACCATCTGAGCATCTTGACAAGGTCTTTTTTAATTATTCCCCAATAAGATCTGTAGAAGCAGATTGGAAAGCCATCTGGGCCAGGGGCTTTATCTGGCTGAAGCGTCCAAATGGCATTTTGTATTTCTTCTTCCGTGATTTCTTTAGTCAAGTCTGCATTGATTTCCTCACTGATTCCCCTGGGCATGTGCTGAAGGAGATTGGAGTAATCCTCTGTTTCCTTTGTTTCTGTTAAGAGAGAGTGATAGTATGCTGAGGCTGCTTGCTTGATGGCTGCTTGGGTTTTTTGAGGAAGGCCTTCCTCATCACAGATCATGGTGACATTATTTTTTACTTTCCTGACAGTTGCTTGCTTGTGGAAGAAAGCAGTATTTTTGTCTCCTCCATGAAGCCAAAGCTGCCTGGATTTCAATCTCCATTTCTGCTCTTCTTCTCTATTGGTACGGTACAACTGATAGTATAATGCCCTTTCGAGTGCTTTGTCCTCTTGGGAGAGCCCATTCTCCTCTATTTTCCTGTGATTTTCTTTCAATTTGTTTTTTATATCAGCTTTGGTGTTTTCTGGTTCTTTATAATTCTGCTTCACCCATTCCTTCAATGCATGTTTTGTGTTTTTCAATTTACTTTCCCAAATGAATCCCGGTGATCCTTCAACGTGATGCTGCCAAGATTTTTTAACTATCTGGTCCACAGTTGGGTTGTTGCGCCATATAGAACTATATTTAAAGGGTAGCGGCCCCAATGGGCAGTGAGTCTCAAGAACGATGCTGGTGGGATAATGATCGGAAGCTAGATAAGGAAGAATTTCGGCATACGCTGTGGAGAAATCAGAGAGAAGATTGGTGTTTATTAGAATTCTATCAAGCCGCTCCATTATGTTGTCTTTGCCCAATCTGCGGTTATTCCAAGTATACCTCCGGTTTTTGGGGATGATATCAGCTAGGTCATGATCTTGCATGATGTTCTCCAACTTTTCTCTAAAAGGATCAGAAGTGAAGATACCTCCTCTTTTCTCATTGGAGTGTAATATAAGGTTGAGATCTCCCCCAAGGATGATATTGTTGTTGTTTTCAGCTTGGATGTCTTCTTGCAGAGTGGCCCAACACTGCTCTTTGTCTCTAAATTGGTTCGGTGAATAAATATTATAGATGACTATTTGTTTGTGCTCTGCTTGCTTATCTAAAGTGACTTTAACCCAGAATTGACTGACAGTGTTGGAAGTGCAAGTCCAATCATTTTTGTTCCAGATAGTGGTGATTCCACCGGAGGCTCCTCTTGCTTCGCATATATGTCCCTCATAATGTCTAAGTTGAGCTATAGTTCCTTTTATCTCTTGCAATCTTTGTTTTGTCTCCTGAATCATTAATATTCCTGGCTTCTCTTGATCAATAAGATCCTTTAGGGCTGCAATTTTTGAGGGGTGCCCCAAACCCCTACAATTCCATGAAATAAATTTTATCATTGAGTATGTGGGTTTCGGAGGGATGCTCGTCCCCCTTTCTCCTTTTGTGCTGCTTCTTGGCTATTTTGATTTAATATATAGGTTTCTATGGGATTTTGAGTACCCATAGCAATATCTTTTTGGGCATTTTCATCCCTTTGCTGTTTGCTAGTCTTTCTTCCAGGCCCTTTTTTATGGGATTCTGAATTAGCCCCGTGCTCTTTCGAGGAGCTCATTGTAGATCAGGAAGAGGGGGGATTAAGAGATTGGGAAGGGGAGGTTTGAGAGAGGGAAAAAATAATGGGGGGGTCGTTTTCAAGGGAAATCGGGGGATCATTTTCAGGAAGAGAGAGGGCGCTAAAGGGGTTTAAGGAGTTCAAAGGGAGGTCAGAGGAAGGGCCCGGATTGGATGGGCTTAGGGTAGAAGAGGAGGGGGTAGCAGCTGAGGGAAAGGTCTTAGGAGGGGCAGAAGAGGGGGGTGGTTTGGAGGAAGCAGCTTTGTGCGGAGCAACTTCAGGATTTTCTTTCAAACCAGCTGCATTCTTCTTTTTTTTAACGACTTCCCATTGTTCCTCTGATTGAGCAGGTTCAACATTAACTAATTTAGAGCATCTGTTGGCAAAATGGCCATATTCGTGACATACCTTACATTTAAAGGGAATTTTTTCATAGTCCAGTTGTTGGATGTGCGTCCAATCATCCACCTTTATCTTGATTACCTCTGGAAGACCCTTGCCGAGGTCAACTTCAACACATATACGTGCACATGCCTGCATATTATCCTTAGGCTCGCTCCGGTCAATGTATTTCCCGACAGCGTTGCCAATGGCTCGAACCGAGTCATCTCCCCAACAGTGGAGCGGAAGATGTGGCAACCGGACCCAAACCGGGACAGCATTAGGGACATCCAGCTCGGGATCGAAATCTGGAGTCCATTTGTTCAGATATAATCCACGGGAGTCCATGAAATAAGGGCCATTTCTGAAGATTAAATCCTTGTCTGCTCTTGATTCAAAATGGAAGGTATAATAGCCTTTGCTGCAGAAGCGAATAGAGATTTTACCATCAACTTTTTCTGCCCAGTTCCTTTCTATCCATCGTTGAACTGTTTTCGGAGATGGCCATAAGCCAGTGAACTGACCGATGAGTCCCCGATCAGCAAGAGCGAGCGCAGCCATTCGAGGAAGAGTAGGAGGTAGCTTGACCTCTTGTAATCCATCCAGTTTCTTAACGAACTTCAAAAGAGCTGGTCGAGGTCGTTGGGGCTGAAGGGATTTAACCAGAGCGGAGAAGGCAGCAGCAGCAGAGAGATCGAGGGAATCCCCCGAGGCGGCATCCGGAGATCCCATCGCGGGCCTTAAGAAGAAGAAGCAGCCGAAAGAGGCTAGGAAAAAAGCACTGGTAGAGCGTGCAACATTCCTAGGCTACAAAGGATGCAAAAAAACCAAAAAGGAACAGAAGAAACTCCAAGCGCCGCGCAACAGACAAAAAGAAAGATCCGCTCAAACTCCAAGAGCACAAGGAGAGCACTGAGTAGGACCCAGCACCAGGAAAAAGAACACGAAAATCTTCGATGCAGCAGCCAAGGGCAGGGGAGAAAGAGCAGAAAGGAGCCGCTACTACTATAACTTTTTATTAACTTAATAAAAAGTTAATTTTTCCCCAAAATAAATAATAATAATAGTATATTAAATATTATTCATACGATATACTTCTTTTCATAAAAGATTTGACTTAAGTGAGAGCCCGAGAGCCCACTTCACATACACATAAATCCCATTATATAAACTTTTAAAAATGTTTTATATTGACATACATAAAACCTCACTTACACATGAGACAAGATAAATAATTAAAATGAGGTGCTAAGGCTAAAAGACGTTTTAAATAAAATTCATTTTAATAACACATGGCCAACATAAATTCCTTTGGGTTAGATGGGAACCATTAACCCACCACTAATTCTACACCTGAAAATAATAGTAGTTGTTTGTTAAATCAATGTGGACCCTTAGATATCTTTGGGTCTAATTTGGGAGTCTCCTCCAAAAATCATAATATTTTATTAAAAATGTATGTGTATTTAATAAAATTTAAAACCTACATTTAATCGATTAGGGCGAAGGGCTAGTTCACTATTATGTCTCCAATTCAATTAGTCTATTTACTTCACTTGTCAATTTGAATAAATTTTACCTATTCAAGATTTAATCCTTTATTTGTCCTTGTAATTGGTTTATTGATGTAGCATTAAAGGATCTAGAAGATAAAATTCACTTGCGTTAAATGTATTTTATAACTTATAGTTTTATTATAGTTGGAGAAAATTTTACCATGAATTACTGTCGAATCAAATTAAGGAAACAATGGAATCAATTCGTAAAGAGACCAGGGAATGAACTACGGGTGGATTAAATATTTGGGAAAATAATTTAAAGAATTATGCACAAAGTTAATATTAAGGAGGAAATAATTACGTTTATCAAAGCCCGGGAGTATGTGAAAAGTTTTCCAATTGTCTTCGAAAAAAGAAACAATCTTTGAAAATTATTTTATTTTCGTTTTAATTACGTAGAAAATTATGAAAACAGCTATTAGGTTTTTTTCTATATAAGAATCTATGAACTAAGGGGTTTTTAGGAAAGAAAATGAGACTTGCGTTACAATGGTTTTTACACACTTATTGTGTGAATCGGATTTATGAACTCTGTAACTTATTCATGTTATTTTCACTTAAAATTTGAGCATGTAAGCTACATTCTGTTAATCAAATAGAGCTACATATATACATGAAGTATTGTTTCAAGATAGGGAAACTATCTTGGACACACAATAAGTTGGTTGAGAGAATATCTCAACCACACACCAAACTAGGAATTTAGATTTAGCTAACTCCTATGGAATAGGAACAAACTCCATACATAGAAAGTCACAACTGAAGACAAGAAGGAATTACATATTTCAACACACCCCCTTAATGACTACTTGTCTCGATATCAATCTGCAAAGTTTAGTTGTGGTCAAACATAACAAAGGATATGTCGACTTCCATATAAAGGAGAAACCATCCACCGAAATGCATGGGTGCCAACCACTGCAACCGCTAGTCTCGTAGGATGTCCTTTGCATACATGGTTCTGTCAACCATTATCACTGCATACATGTACCTGTATCTGCAAATTCCCCTCCAACGTGAGTTTTATCAGATTCCCCATAACCATGCTCTTCCTTCATCGACGAACTTTCACCAGCAGTAGATATGTCTCAGATCTTTTCCTTCGTCGGCAAACTTTTACCGGCAGTAGATCTGCCTCAAATCTCTCTTTCATCAGTGGGCAAACACTGGCACAGATATGTTTTCAGTCCACTTCACTCTCACACGTGGTTTCTGGCTTACCACAAACTGACACTGCAAAATGGTTTTCGGCTAACCATAAACTTGTAATTACAAAGTGGTTTTTAGATTACCACAAATTTCATGGAGATACACATGCCTTACAAGGCTTACAACACAACTCCAACTCTTGGAGTTACCAATTACATACTCTACAAATACCACTACAAAAAACATCCTAGACATGCTTACTAATAAATGTATGTGACCATCATCAAGAGTCTATTCGACAAACTCACACAAACTCGATTGTCGTCCATCACAATAATTGTTGCTTCTCCTTTACTTCATCTTTTGAAATTGTCTTTGGCATCTTTAGTGTCATTGTCCATCAATTGTATTGGATCTTCATATTCATATATGTGTTATTTTATAAAGTATCCAAATCTAAAAAAATCACTACCCATTGAGTTGGCTAAACTCAATAAAAAAAACTTGAATAATCCAAAAACACTTACCATACTTCCATACACATATGATCCAAAAATCCTTCATAAAACCATATCATTATAGTTGAACAACAAGGTCTCTTGCTGGAATAAAATAAAAAACTGGAGAAACCTTTCTCATTGCTCTATGGAGTAATTGCTCCGTGGAGTAAGCATTGTGAAGGGAATAGTAACCATTCTTAAGGGAACAGGTCCACTCAACTCATTTGTTACACCATTTTTTGGTCATCTAACCTATCATCATTAGATGGACCCAAGTACACCATGTAAGACCAATTTTACCCTAAGTAAAATTGCTTTCACTATGTAAAATAACTTAATAAACCACATTTATTAGGTTGTTTATGGTCTAAACAGGAAACCCCAAAAGGAAATATTAAACAAACCTATATTTGTTTGATTTTCCTCATGAAATAATTAATTAAACCATAATTTAATTATTATTCCTAATCATGTTTAACCCAAAAAAAAGAAATTAATTAGATAAACCTTTATTTATCTTATTATTTTCTAGGAATAATTATTTAAATCTTATTTAGATAATATTCCTTGTTAAATATGACCAAATCACCCACAAACAATTAAATAAATCATTATTTATTTGATTATCCTTCAACCACTTCCTTAAAAAGATAAATAAATCATTTATTTATTTATTATTAACAAATAAAGGGATTTTCCCGGATGCGGGTGGTCTCGGCGATTAATGGTGAGCAGGTGGTCAGGTGGGTTGGCGCGTGGCTCACCACCACCGCCACCCATGCTCGCATGCTCTTGAACTTAAATGCCACCGTCCGGCTCTTCAATGCAGATTCATGGGAGCTCTCTCCCCGATACCAGCTCATTTCTACTTCAGCGATGGCGAGCTATGGAAATTTCTTGTATGTTCATCCCCTCAGCGTTTGTTGCACCCCTGCTGCTGCTAAGCGCAGCTCACGCACCAGCACAGGGTCTCGTTGCGTTTTAAATTGCTGTATCGATATACTGCCAGGCCTCCATTTCTCCAATAGTGCCTCCTGCAACCTTCAGCGCACATTCTTCTCTGATTCCAGTCGACAGCAAGTTTATATCGCTCAAACCATGCCCCGCTTACGCCCGAGAATGCGTTGCAGGCGTGGGGGTGCCATTGGGCGTGCCATAAGCAGATCCTCTTCCTCCAACTCCGATTCTTCGTCGTATTCTTCTGAATTCGGACCTGTTCGTCTTCCTGCTCCGCGAAGAGGTCGAGGAAGAGGTCGGAATCGGTTTAATCCCGCTGGGCACTTTCGCTTGTCTTCCAGGGTGCATTCTCACCATGCCCTTTTTCATTTCCCCTGCAGCGTCAACAATACCTCTCTCCTTGCAATGGTTACCATTGACCTTCGGGCAGCCCCCTCTGAACAGGTTTCTTTGGACCAGGTTCGCGCCACCACGAAGGCTTCTCTGGAGCCCATAGCGGAGGCAAAGCACAACAATCTTCAGGCGGACATCCGGCAGAATGTTTCTTTCGACAAAGCAGCCAACTTGGGCTTTCAGGCAAATCCTTCGGTTCCAAATGATGGTGGTCCTGCGCGCCAGGATGCTCCTCCTCCTGAAGATGAGGATCCTTACAAATTCGGCTGCCTCATTGTCGAGGAAGATCCTCCCTCTGCTCAGTAACGTGGTTCCAGGTTTGCACTCCCGAGTTTTGGTTTTCATCGGCCCGAAGGTGTTTATCTACAGTTTTATGCATTTGCTTAATTCTGCTACTGTTCTTATGGTTTCTCTTTTGCTTCATGGACGGTCTCCCCTGCGTGGGAGATATATACTGCTATATGTCCAAGTCCAGGCTTTTGTCACAGGTTATAAAACTGTCATTTTTGTTTTTGCTATGGTACGAAATTGTATAAATCTTGCTACTATGGCTTACTCCACAGGAGTCATACTGTTAAGGTCTGTTCAATTCTCTGTCATAGATGTCAGTCACTTGTTAGGAACAGACAGTATCACTGCTCTTCAAAGCTCTCAGAGTCTACCTCCTAAATGTTTTGATGATCAATTACCAGCTTGTAAAGCAAGAATGCCGCATCAATGGGCTGGAACTCTCGAGGCTTCGGTCTCTATGTAACACTATTTTTGTATCAATATAGAAGTAGCCATATTCAGAAAAAAAAAAGAAAGAAAAAAAAAAAAAAAAAGGATTTGACCCAAGTCAAATACTTTTTCCCTCCAACAAATATAATAAAATATTCCATAAAAGGTGGATCTAGATTTGGTTAACATTATTTTAATCATGCACCAAGATCTAGAATGACCCAAAATTTTGTTATAAATAGGAGGGTTTTTCCTACCATTCTTCACCTTTTGTTGCCTATTAGATCACTCTGGATCTATACACTTGGTCACATTTTTCTACATTATTTGCTGTGTGAGCTCCCTTTGAGTTCTATCTTTGTCTGGGTTTTCTACACCAACAAGAGAGAGAGATTCTAGATCTAAAGTGCTGAGGACTTCCAAGAACCCATCCCATTGAGGAGAATTGGAAACATCTTCTTGTTTTCCTCCCAGGTGCCCTTAATACAAAAAATTCTTTCAAAAATTGGTCTTGTATTGTCTATTGGATATATGGAGCAAACCCTTCTTTTTACTGCTTAATGTCTTTCTATGCATAGATCTGGTTTTTTGCAGCTCTTGTCTTGATCAACTAACTGCAGATCTGAAGATATTGGCAGCCACTTTTGATGTTAAGGCTATTAGTTATGCGTAGCTAAAGTGGTCTTTTTTCGTACAATTTCCTGACAAAGGATTCATAACAACAAAAGGCGACTCCACACGAGTCAAATTACGACCGCCCGTCGTTTTCATATTCCCGCATATCCAAATACTACTGCACCTAGGGTTTATTTTCTTTTTGTTTTCTTTTTCCTCATTTTTATGTTGTTTTTTCTCACATAAACCTTAAAACATTAAAATTTCTAACTTCGCGTGTTTCGGCCCTAATAAGTAGGTGACCGACACGCTCGCAACCGAGACGGCACACCCCTTCGAAAATCATTGCCGAGACACCCGGAAGCCAGTTAAATTTTTCATCCCATAACCTCGCGAATTCGGACCTCCGTGTCGCACTTTTCACCAATTTTCTCACACCGAATCGAAATGCACGAACCCTCGCACCGCCAATTTTTCACCGTTTTTCCGCAATTTTTCCGGGTTTTCTTGTCACGTGCTTCTGCACCGTCCCGCCCCGTTCTCGACCGTTTCTCCGATCTCGTCTCATCTAAGTGGGAACATAGCCCCCTAGGGCTTCAGTACCCTCCACTTTTGGTGGAAGAGTTTTTATCTGTTTCAGGTCTGTTTTTTCAGAGTTTCAGCCCCCCTTTTTCCAGATCTGATACCTCCTTTTCAGACCTCTTCTAATAAGCTCTTCTCCCTTTCAAATCACCTCCTGAAGATTTGTTTGGATCCACTTTTAGGGCCTCCTCCTTTCCCCTTCTTTTTTTTGCTGATTTCCTCCTTTTTTCCAGCCACCTTGCCTCTGCCTCTTGGCTGTGATCTACACCTCTTTTCAGCGGCTTTCTCCTTTAGATCCCTGTCCCTTTCGACCCTAGATCTATTGGCCTCTTTTTAGTGTGTTTTGACTAGATTTTTTCCCTCTTTTAGATTAGTTTTGAGAGACCCGCCTTTTTTGGGTTGAATCGATGCAATAGTAACTGTTAATTTTTTGTTCTTTCAGCATTATATATTGTTCTCTGCAGATTTATTTTCAGTTATGCAGCACACTTTTTCTCTTGCTCTCAAAACGAAAAGGGTTTAAAAATTAAAATTAACACACGCCACACACTCACCCTAAGCGAAGAAGAGCCTGGTTTACACCGCCAGGCAAAGACTTTAAAATCAATTGACACTGCACCTATCTGCCCTTGTTTCGACATTGTAATCACTTGATTATGCACCTCCTTGCCCTTGTGGTCGTTCTTCTTCCCCTTGTGCCATGTTTGTGTTGTCATCATTGCGCCCCCAAGGGGCACTTCCCAGAGACTTCTTGGCCTTCACCCTCAGTTTCTAGTCGATCGACCTACTCCGTCCCGCCGTCGTCGAGCCAGTCCCCCTCCGAGTCCGCATTCCGACTCCTCTTCTGATTCATTGGGTTCTCCTTTTACTTCTAGTTCTCCCCCTGTCACCTTCACTATGTCTGGTCCAGGGCCTAACACTAGCGGTATTCCCGGCCCTAATGCCGGCACTACTACTAGTGGAACCGCCACAGGAACTACCCCGGCTGCACCCTTGCTGCCGTACATCGCAGGCCTCATCCTCCCGATTTCAATCAGTTGATCAATGACCCTATCCGCCACGATGTTGGTTGGCCTGCTATGCCAACCAAGCTCCCCTCCGACATCCCTAAGTTCGAAGACCTTGTTGGAGAAGATCCAACCAACCATGTCCGATCTTTCCACATGTGGTGTTCCTCCAATTCCATTACCGATGATTCCATCCGTCTTTGGTTGTTCCAACGCACGCTTACCAGCGAAGCTTCTAAATGGTATGTTGACCAAGCCACCTCATCCCATACCACCTTTGCGACCATTGCCCAAGCCTTTTTGTCTTATTTCCAGCTCCCTCTCTGATACGATACTGGTACGGAGCTCTTGACCTCCTTCAAGCAAACCTCTTCGACTCGCCTTTCTACCCATGTTCAGGAATGGCGAAGAAGACAGAGCTTATGTCGAGCCCCCCCCTTCGAAGATCGAGTTTATATGGACTGGTTCCTTCGCACTCTCTTAGCTCCTATCGGCAAAGATGTCGCCTCCCATTTCTCTCAAACCGAAGAAGACGCCCTCCAAATAGCCTTGAAATATGACCTGATCTATGCTCAATATGGTTATGTTTATACCGTCCTTCCTGACCTCCCCAGGCCCGGAGGCGCTGACGCCCCGGGGGCATCTCATTCCGCCGACGGTATCGTTGGAGCCCTTTCTCATCCGTATGCTCAACCTCCTATGGGCTATGGTCTCCCTCAGGGAGGGGCCAGCACCTCTAGCACTTTTTCCCCTCCAGGTAGCATGTATCCAGGATACGGCATGCCTCATCCTTTTGCCCAACCTCCTGCTTACCTCAATGTTGCCCAACCTAACCATTACCCTTATCCGCAGCCTGGTGTGCCAGCTCCTCCAACATATGCGCCTCCTCCTCCCTTTCCTCCTCCAACCCCGCAACAGCACCTAATGCCCCCTCCAGAGCAAGTATTTTCACAACAGGGCGCGACTAATCCCCCTTCTTCTCAAAGAAGGCAGAGAGGCAATCCAAACCAATCTGCCCCTGGTACTCGTGGACCCAATCCTCAAGGTTTTGACCCTAACACTACTAACCAGCAACAGGGCACTCAGCCCAAGCCGGACAGGCCTCTTCGCACAAATAAGCCTTGTTTGTGTTGCGGTGTTTATGGGCATTACACCCATGATTGTCCCCTCTTACCACAGATGTGGCAGATGTGGGAGTCTCAAGCCACATTGCGCGGACAACATGCCTCCCCTCATGCTCCCCCTAATGTGGCCACTACTCAACCAGCTGTGTTTACTGATCCTTTCCCTCAGCAAGGATTCGTGGCTACCCAACCACCTGACGGACAGGTCGCCACTCCACCTTCCATTTCTGGTTCCTCCGATTACCAGATCCTCATGATGAACTTTGATCCTTCCCCAACCATCGACCTTCACCTTCAAACTCGGTCTCGCTAGTACCCCAAGCCTCCCGCTCAGTCTGCCTCCGAGTCCCCTTCTTCCAGTTCTACAGAGCCTCTTTCAACAACCAATGGTCCCTTACATATCCCTCAACCCAAAGTTGAGGTCCATACCAAGATTCCTAAAGGACCGTTACGTCGAAATGCTGCTTCTGGTCGAGCTGCTCATTCGTATAGCATAGTAGATGATTTGGCGCAATCTCTTGCTGCCATTTCCACATTGGAACTCCTCCAGTCGTGCCCTTCCCAAAAGAAGGCTCTGCTATCTGCCGTGGGCGCTGTAGATCCTGCTGATGACCAAATGATTGTTTTCGATGCCCATCAATCAGAACATCCTCCTCTTCCTGCTTCCGTCACCTTCCAAATCCCAGTCAAAATCCGGAATGCCAACGTTTCTCGGTGTATAATTGATGAGGGGGCATCCACCTGTGTGATGTCCGCTTCGGTTTGGAAGCAACTCGGATCTCCTGACTTGGCCCCTTCCACGATCACCCTTCGAGCGTGGGACGACCACGCCTCCCAGCCCATTGGCCTTTTTCGTAATTGTCCTATCACCCTTGCCGGTAAGACTGTTTGCATTGACGTCGAAGTCATCGACGCCCCTCTAGAATACAACATTCTATTGGAGCGAAGCTACACCTATGCCATGTCTACTGTCCCATCTGCGGTTTTTCGCAAGATGTCTTTTCCTCACAATGGAAAGATAGTCACCATCGACCAGTTGACTTATCATGAGCCAAAGTCTCAGACCTCCCCTGAGACGACCATCTCTTCTGTAGCTAATAAAAAAACCGTTGATTCCTTGACCAGTGTCTCCCCCGGCGTCTACAAAGATTCCTCCCTGCTTGGAACTTTTCCTGGTCTCCCCCCTCCTACTATCTCTGATCCCAGCTCGTCGAATGTTTGCATGATGCAATCGTCTCGGGCTGCCCTTAAGCGACCCGCTTCGGCTAGTCAGCAACCTCAGACTCAACCTCGCCCACCGCAACCCGCTCCTAGCCCTTCATCTCCGCCAGCTGGACCTCCTCCTTCTGGCCCTTCTCCTACAGCCGGTATCCCTGAAACCCTTTATCCCCCTGGATCGGTTCCCCCAAGACTTAACCATCTCGGAGCCATCCCTCCTGGTCATTATCCCGCTGGTTAGATACCGTTCTTGGCTCCCCCCCCGGAGTCTATTCGGTCCCCGTCATGGCCACCCTCTCCCTCCCTAACCTGACCCTGGGTATACCCGTCTGGTACCTTGACCCTCCAGCCACTACCCCGCCTGGTCACCCCAAACCCTACCTCGCTTTGACACTGGTTCAACCGGTCCCCCTCGCTTCCTCCGTTGCCACTGTGCCACCAGCACCTCCACAGGACCCCTCTCCTGTCGTGACAGCTCCCGGGAAAAAAGGCAAAGCTCGCAAGGGGGCACCCAAAGACAAGGCTACCCCGACTGACCCGGCCCCTCCTCCGCCCGCAAAGCCTTGCGCCTTGTGTGATGTCGTCGGTCACGCCACCCATGCTTGTCCTAAATTGCCCCGTATTCAACCCATGGTTAAAGTCGCGTTCCCCAAGTCTACGGTCCCTGAAGCCTCCATTCCTTCTTCGTCCGTAACCAAGAACCCCAAGAATCTCCGTACCAACAAACCCTGTGCTTTGTGCGGTGTCCAAGACCATTACTCCCACCATTTTCCTCACCTGACGCATTACCACGCCTCTTTAGAAGTAGTTCGAGAGTATGAGGTTGAACAAAATCAATCCGCCTCTCCCATACTCGCGCAGTATGCTTCGGGCCAGCTTGAGGATCCCCTCACTCCCATCAACATTCCCCCCCCTGATGTTCAGATGATGGAGTCTACTACGACCATTCTTTACCTATCATCCTCTGTACGACCTTTGGAGCATAGTCCCTTTACATCCTCCCCTGTTGTGTCACCTGACCCCCCTTCAGCGACCACCCTTGACCCCCTCTTTTCTGCCCATACACGAGATCACTCCACCCGTATCTCTGTTGACCTCCGCAGCCCGAGTCCCCGCCATGCCTCTTACAACCCTCATATATCACCCTCTAGTTTGTATATGAGTCATAGCCATCCTGCTCATCGCACTCCCTCCCGCAGTTGCCGCTCGATGTCTTCTGTACACTCACGCTGCCGTCATTGCATCTCCTCTCCCCATTTGTTGTCTTGTAACACCATTCCGCAGGACCTCCCGTCCGCACCCTATATCGGTTACGCCGATGGTGCAAGTCGTTACTCCCGGAATCTAGCCTCGGCAGGTTGGGACATTTTCACCCCCTTGCATACCCTTGTTCTCTCAAATGGGGTCTGCATTGGTACTGCCACCAACAATCAGGCCGAATATGATGTAGTATGTGGTCTCTTAGCCGATGCCCTCTTTCATCGCATCCTCCATCTGCATGTTCGTTTGGATTCCCTACTTCTTGTCATGCAACTAAATGGTGTTTATCGTGTGCATAACCCTGTGTTGTTTAGACGATATTTACAAGTGAAACTCTTGATACGCGAATTTGAAACCATAACTTTCAACCATGTACCTCGAGAACAGAATCACTATGTAGATAGTATTGCAAACCATGTTCTAGATTGGCATTTATCACACGCATTTCATACAAGACAATAACATTCATAATCATTAACAAAGATGCATATCCATAATATGTGTCGCAAAACATGTGTTTAGAGTCCATCTACTCTGATACATATGACATGCCCATCGCATGTTAACAAAAACTCAAAACTGGGGGCACCACCTGCCCCTACATGCACACTAGGGGGCACCACAGGCTCCCCACCTACTCACTCTCTGGCGGATCCCGAGCCAATGGCTCTGCTCCTGCAGCTCGTAGATCACGTATGCCTTGACCGGCCATCGCCATGCGCCGCATGACACCTCGCCATTCCAAGGGAAGACCAATACATGGCTCCACGTACTGGTCGTCTAAATCTTGCCACCCGCGCTCTGAAACTCTGGTCAACAACCTCTCGCATCTACGGCGGATGTCCTCCAGAAGGGCGACCGCATCCTCATTGTGCGCTGCTCTCGACCCACTCGGCCCTGCAGCTCCCGATGCTGCCGGTCGTCCCATATATCCGGCCGGTTTTATCAGAGCTATATCTGCATACCAAAAGACCATGAATCAGTACCATATCTACTATTCACTAACTTTAACATGCCCAAAAAAGAGTAGTTACTTTCCACTTACCATCAGGTCCCCATACTCGACCAGGCGGAAGTGGTAGGTCCGGATCCCCACAATAACTCATCCCACTATAGGGATAGTCGTCTATGTATAACGGCATCTGATCCCAATGGGCAAAGAACTCAGGTCGAAACACTCGTCCGACTGCCCCTCCTCCTCCTCTGCACAATAGCCGCCCCCACCGGCACATCCTGGGCTCTCTCGGGCCCCCATCTGGGAGCTGTATACGAGGTCGTAAGGTCGGGATCTTCTCAAAGAAGAAGGCGCACAATAAAGTCCCATACGAGCAATCGTGGTTCACTTGCCACTTGCAGAGCGACAACTGTCGTTGTAGCGACACCAGCATCATTTGGGCCCACCCATAGTAGGTCCCACTCAACACACTCTCCACAATCATCATCTGCCCCCCAGTGATGTGATGGAGCACCTGGTTGTCCAAGATACGCAGCACCGCTGTAGCCACTGCACGGGTCTCTAATCTCTCTAGATCCCCGATCGGTATCTGAGTCCCCCTGACTTGGAAACCCGGTCGACAATGTCGCTCCACAAACTCCATGATATGTCGCCCCCGTGGTAATACTGGCTGCATGTTTCCCACCATCCCCAGTGGCGGGAGACCCGTCAGGAAATACACATCCTGGACTATCAGTTCGATCCTGTGCCCCTGCACTACAAAGACCTCATGCTCTGGATCCCAGTAACTGATAATCCGGGCCAACAAAGGCTCTCCTGCTCTAATCAAAGGGTTCTCCAAAAACTTTAGAACCCCAAATCTGGCCAACACACGATGGACACCCTGATCTACCTGGATCTCTGCCCGTAATGTACCCAGGTCTCTCTCTCTCCAGTTAACCTGTATATCTGCCATATATGCACAAAAACATCATCTTTTTCAGCATACAGATAGGGAATACCATAACCAACCACAAAAACCCAAATCTCAGCCATCAAACAGCACTAAAACCCCCTCATCTTCTAGGTTGTACTTTTCTGCCCAATTCTGGGACAGGCGCAGTTTTTTCCCTGAAACCCGGCCGTAGAGATGAAGGAGGGTCTGTTACTGAGATTTTGGGCCCTAAACTGAACTTTCAATCCATCAAAATAAAAGAGTAAGGTTAGGCCTCTTACCTGCCACTGACGGATCTCGATTCCAACAGTCGGTTTGTCCGCTACGCTCGCTGCAAGATTTAAGGCCTTCTCTCCTCTCTACATTCACCACAGCAACACTAGCAAATGAGTGAATTTGGAGGGAAAACTGCCTTATTAAAAGAGAACCCTTGTTTCTTCTTTCGCCTGCTGCGACCATCCCGTAGCCCTGTTTGACAAACCGTATGCACCGTTGGAAAGCTCTCACCGAGCCCTCAAATGGATATGTGTTAGTTTTTTGTGATTTGATACTTCACCATGACACATTTTGTCCAACGAGGGTCACTTCACCTCTCCTTAAAATCGTATTTCTTCACTTACGACACTTGTACTTGGGGCACCATTTTGCCTCCTTACTTGTCTTTGTTCGTGTCGATTTTCGTCATGAGTTACCATCTTGTACTCATGTTTTCATGGTCCCCAATTGGGCCTTTACTGTGTGGTAGCACCATCGATTCGCCCTTGTTTAGAGCATCCAAGTGGAGTCATCATCGCATTCATGGAGTCTATCCCGAGTCCCTTTGTACCCCGCTATAGTCCTCCATCCCTCATTGCTTAGTTTCTCTCTTGTGTCGCACATTATGGCCTTCAGTCCCACTGTCCCTTATCCCTGATGATATTGTGTCAGTCACTGCCATGTCATTCATGCCCTTTATGCTCTAGCAAGGGAAGTCATCCATTCGCTACTCAGTCCCCTCCATTCCACCATCATCATTGGTATTAGTCTGTCCGTCGCTCTACTATTTTCTCTCGTGCCTTAGTTGAGGATCTCTCATTGCCTCACCTCCGGCGGACCTCCTTCTGTCAACATCAGCTTCTTCATTCCAGAAGACAGGTCTAGAGGGCGGTGTACCTTGGTTCCAGCTTCCACTCTTGTTCGGTGCCTCGGATCAGGCAAAGGGATCTCTCATTTCCCTTTGACTTGATTGTTTCTCCACTCCAGCTCCTTTCAGCATGATCGAGATCTGTATACTTGATGGTTCAGTGATGTAGTAGCAGCTCTTGGTGATTCCTGGGTGTGTTTGAGATGTCTCAGCCCTCATGAGGGGGTGGCCCTGCAGGTAGCCCCCCACATGCCCGGATGACCTCTTCATTGCAGCCCTTGATGTAGCTCCATATATTTGATGATGTCGGCCTTAGCCGCTTGCAGCACCTCTTTGATTTGCATGTATCAGTCAGATTTTGCGAGCCCTTCCCCATTTAGAGGGGGCATTTGGGTTGTATTTGTATCTCATGTACTCAGATATTATTGTATAAGTCCTGGCTGTTATCCCAGGCACAGCATGTATGTGGGATTCTTCATTGTATTTTTATCTAGCTCATGATTATGCCGGCTGTACTTTATGGTTCAGTCCCTTGTTTACTGGACACACTATTCTTTTGTACTTTGTCTCGGCGGGCATAGGTATGCCTCCCCCGCCGCCTTTAGCACAGGTACCCTCTCATAAAAAGAGACTCTTTGCACCTGTAAGTCTCGTCTCCTCAGGGTCTAGTTCTTCAACACCTTACTCTACCTCAAATTTCTCTCTCTGACTTCCCTCTTGATGTCTGGTGATTGAGTTCTTACAACGTACTTCGGTCATACGATTTGCTCCTAACAATCGCATGCTGGGGGGCAATCTGTTACCCCATTTTTTGGTCATCTAACCTATCATCATTAGATGGACCCAAGTACACCATGTAAGACCAATTTTACCCTAAGTAAAATTGCTTCCACAATGTAAAATAACTTAATAAACCACATTTATTAGGTTGTTTATGGTCTAAACAGGAAACCCCAAAAGGAAATATTAAACAAACCTATATTTGTTTGATTTTCCTCATGGAATAATTAATTAAACCATAATTTAATTATTATGCCTAATCATGTTTAACCCAAAACAAAGAAATTAATTAGATAAACCTTTATTTATCTTATTATTTTCTAGGAATAATTATTTAAATCTTATTTAGATAATATTCCTTGTTAAATATGACCAAATCACCCACAAATAATTAAATAAATCATTATTTATTTAATTATCCTTCAACCACTTAAAAAGATAAATAAATCATTTATTTATTTATTATTAACAAATAAAGGGATTTTACCCAAGTCAAATACTTTTTCCCTCCAACAAATATAATAAAATATCCCATAAAAGGTGGATCTAGATTTGGTTAACATTATTTTAATCATGCACCAAGATCTAGAATGACCCAATATTTTGTTATAAATAGGAGGGTTTTTCCTACCATTCTTCACCTTTTGTTGCCTATTAGATCACTCTGGATCTATACACTTGGTCACACTTTTCTACATTATTTGCTGTGTGAGCTCCCTTTGAGTTCTATCTTTGTCTGGGTTTTCTATGCCAACAAGAGAGAGAGATTCTAGATCTGAAGTGCTGAGGACTTCCAAGAACCCATCCCATTGAGGAGAATTGAAAAAATCTTCTTGTTTTCCTCCCAGGTGCCCTTAATACAAAAAATTCTTTCAAAAATTGTTCTTGTCTTGTCTATTGGATATATGGAGCAAACCCTTCTTTTTACTGCTTAATGTCTTTCTATGCATAGATCTGGTTTTTTGCAGCTCTTGTCTTGATCAACTAACTGCAGATCTGAAGATATTGGAAGCCACTTTTGATGTTAGGGATATTAGTTATGCGTAGCTAAAGTGGTCCTTTTTCGTACACTTCGACAAAGGATTCATACTAACATCATTGTTAGAGAAGCCAACAGAGCTTCGTGTTATTTAATGCAACTGCATCGATGGATTCTAAGACAATAGTGAAAACGTTGTGACCCTTGACCTTACCTACAGTCAACACAAGGGCTTTGTGGGACTTCGCAGAAATACCCTTCAGTTCTCCAAATGAGCTGCCCTTCAATTCCATTGAATCTTTCTCCCAGTTGCCATTGATGTCGTTGTGCTCTACTGCCATGTGCCATGACGAGATCGATCGGCTACAGCTTCCGTCCAACAACTGATTTATTCGCACACTCTCCTCCATGTTCGAGTCTCAATCACCGCCAGAGGTAATCACCAAGCAAGTCATACAAAAATCACACGACTCCTCTCTCCATCAGATAAATTTTGCATCAACATAATCTGACCTTTTTCCACAATTTATTAGCTCCTGGGCAAGCGCATCCAACGCTGTCATGTGAGATCAAATGCTTCCCATAAATCCAAATTGTAGGCTAAGTATATGTTACTCCTCATCTACGAACATATACCCTCGATGAAGTCTTCATATACCCCGATTCCATCAGGCCAGAGTCGACAACGTAGTGTAGAAAACTAGTTATGTCACTCTATCATCTGTCGCAAATCGACACCACGTAGTGCTCTAGGCATGGCTCACCTTCGTCTCCTCCAACAACGAAAACTAGCCCATCCGCTGACTTTGTGGAACGCTAAGAAGTGGGCAGGAACCTCACATTACATTAGAGAGGGAAAATAAGCATAGGGAAAAACTAGACATATTTTGTTCACCGTTGTCACAGTTCTCTACAATATATATATATATATATATATATATATATATATATATATTCTTCGCAGGATTCCCTGGGCGCTCCCGTGAGGGAGTCAGGTCCAGGCCCGCTATGATACCATCTTAAAATCAGAGCATGCTAGCTACATTCTATTAATCAAATAGAGTTACATATATATATGAAGTATTGTCTCAAGATAGGGAAACTATCTTGGATGCACAATAAGTTAGTTAATAGAATATCTCAACCACACACCAAACTAGGAACTTAGATTTTGCTAACTCCTATGGAATAGGAACAGACTCCGTACATAGAAAGTCACAACTGAAGACAAGTAGGAATTAAATATTCCAACATTTTGTTATATAATGTTTTCTTTCTATACTTATTTTGTAAAGTCTTATATTTTTATATTTTGGTTATAGAATGATTTAGATAGGTTGACCTCATCAGATGATAAGTTGTTCTAACATTACTTGGTTCAGTTTCCCTTCTCGATATATATTATTTAGAGGATTTAAATCATGATATTTGATTAACTGATTGTATGTTTAATTTATTAATGCATGACATTAATGGATTCATTTTGTAGCTTTCAAGCCAAGAATATTTACAAATGAGAGATTGTGTTTTCTTTTGTGTCCATATCTTGGTGTTTGTTAAATATCTAATAATTGACTTCATTAGCACCATTTATTTGCAACAATTACTTGACTTATTTACCTTCTGATATACAGTATATAAGGTCTTAATTCAAGATATATTCCTAATTTGTTGTAGATATAAATATAACAATACATGATATTTAATTATTTATTTACACTTGTTATGGTAGATATAATTTATTATCAATGATATTTGTGTCTTTGCTTTTACTTTATCCTTTATTTCGTTTTATTTTTTTTTATGTTGTTTTTCTTTGGTTATTTCATACTATTCATCTTGATTTCATTCTTTAAGTTTACATTAGATTCATGAATCATATATTTTACATAAGTCACACTTGTTAACAAAGACTAACCACTCATTTTTATTTAACTAAAACACTTTCTTATGTATAATCTAACAATATATATTTGTTGACTTAGTAAATATATTTAAAAAACATTAAATACAAGGAATATGCCTTGCAAATAGAGAGGGTCGGTCTCTATCCTAAAGCTGGATGACCCTTAGATCCATAGTGAATGTCTTTATAAATTGGAATTTGTCGCTGGAACAATTTTGGAACCAACAAACCTTTGAGTAAGGATTTAGAATAAATCCACTTTATGTAACAATGAGAAGACTTAAGTATGTGATTATTGTTCTTATTAGTGCATTGAACCATGACTTGCCATTTTATTCAATGGGTTTTGAAATTTAGTATCTAGGTTTGTTGGACCAAATAACAGGGATAACATCTAGTAGAGATCGAAAGGAATTTTATTATTGAGCTTGGAGAGTGAATGATTAATCTAGATATAATAGGGGTTTGAACTTGGGACTAACCAATGAGAGGTCATATAGTTTTATACTTGGATAGGGAAATATGGTGCAGCAAGGGAATATATCAATCAAAATGACTTGGTTAGTGACATTTGTTGATTGAAGGGTGGCTCTCCACTTCATTTACTAGGAGAAGCAGTTTTTTTTTTTTTTTAAATTTATCTCACCTAATTCTGAATTTCAATTTCTATTGAATCATAATCAATACCCCATGGTTGGATTTTACTTGCGAAATATGGTGCTTGTACTTGTTGGGTCTCAGAAATGTCCTTAAAAAGACATCCACTTTCACCATCATATCCATTATATCACCTCAATTTCACATCCATTTCACTACCATATCATTACATTCATCTCACTTTCACCATTATTTAGTTTACCCTTGTGTTTTCTAAACATTATTAATTTCTAGTATTTTTAAGTGAATTTGTGATCAAAAGTTAGGAAATAATATGCATATGCTTATACCTTAAAAGTGGAAAGAGTTTTGTGACATGTGTAGGTTCATTGGAAGCTTCTAAGGTCCTCTTATGTGGCTTCCAAAGATCAAATTCGAATTTGTCTTCATGATATCAAGGAGATTTGACAGAGGGATATGTGGCCTATGATTAGCAAATTGGTTGAAAATTTTATGGATCAAATGAGAGAAATAAGGATCATCATTAATGAGGAGGTTGCTTAGAATTTGTATAAATAGGGGAACCTTCTCCTTTAAAAGACATGTGTAAAGTTGGAGTTATGCTCAAGCTTTGAATAAAGAATTAGATTGTGGCATCTTGCTGATGAGTGTTTTTTCACTTTGACTTGGTTTTGCTTACATATGGAGCATCTCGACTTACCATCTCTCATACTTTTGGATCGGCCATATACAATGTGTGAGATTTATTTGCTTTCATAGATTAAGATTTATTTTCTTTCTTAGTATTAGTTTTATAATGACTGTGTAATCTTTTGTTTTCCTAGAACATCTCAAGAAAGTAGATTCTTCTATTTTCCAATTGGATTTTGTTTGAGGCATTAGAGCTCATAAATTTTTAGGTTCTTTACATGTTTTTACATTGCTTTCCTAAATCAGATCCTCAATTATGTGTATAATTGGATGCTTGTAAAGCATGCCAAGAATATGACTCTTTCATACTTCCAAATTGGATGCTTGAGTATTTAACCTATACAATAATTGAGTTTTCCTTTACATGCCTTTACATTGTTTTCCTACATTAGATCCTCAGTTAAATGTATAATTGGATGCTTGTAAATCATGCTAAGCAGATGACTTTGTCATACTTCCAAATTGGATGCTTGAGTATTTAACCTATACAGTAATTAAGTTTTCCTTTACATGTTATTTAAAATCTTTCTTAGATTGAATTTTTAAAAACTAAAGTATAATCAATTGCTTATAAATCATACCAAGAACGTGACTTTGTTATTCTTCCGAAATTGGATGCTTAAGTAGTTGGTCATACAATATTTTCTTTCCAAATATTTTGAATTTGCTTTCGTTTATATTAACATTGGCATTTCAATTATTAGTCATAGGATTTGTGTTTCAATCCATGGAATAGCAATTAGAAATGGTGTTATTAATTTTATTTTTTGATAAACTGATCCCTAGCATATATTGTGCACATGTGTCTCACAAGTCATATGGATCCCGGTTTGATAATTTATGTTAGTAATCTAATGAAAAATTATTTTACTCAACATTTTGACATCGTTGCTGGGGAGGCATACATAAGGATCAATCTTAGGTTTTTTTTTTTTTTTTTCCAATTTTCGTTTTACTTCAATTTTTTTTAGAATTCCATTTCATTTTTTTTTACATCATGAAAATTCTCAAATTAAGTTTTTTTGTAGTTTCATTTTTATTTTATTTTATTTTTAGACATTTCCATTCAATTTTATTTGCATTTGCATTTAGAAATAAAACAAAACATCCACAAATCAAAAACCCCTATTCACAAAAAAATAAAAAATAAAAACACAATAAAAATTCAATTACAACAACAAATCTTCATGATCATATCCATATGAGTTTACTCATAATATTGTTGCGTAAATGGATGCATTGGAAATTCTCTTATACTTAAGTGAATGTTCCATTTCTTTAGTAGAATAGGATTATCAAATAAAAATAATTTTTTGTAATTTTTAGAATAAATTTGCAATTTTGTGGTACATTTAGAGCCACACAAACATATTTTCAATAAAAAAATATATATTGATTAATAAAAAAGTGAAGCATGCTCTCCTCCTGCACTTTGTGTGATTTGGAGAATAAGAAAAATAATTACATAAAATAAAACAAACACACAGAGCATTAAAATGGAAATGTGTAATTACTAAAAAACGTCAATTTTGAAACACATTTTATGATCAACCTGGAAAAACCGAAACATATATTTTTCTCAAAATAGAGTGAATTAAGTAACCCAGAAATGATTTCCTCAATTTCACAATTGTTTAGGAGAAATGGGTGGTTCTTTCGAGCCTTAATTTTCAGTCTACGTAAGAAAAAACAGATTTTTAATGCACTTGCGGCCATGATGGAAAGATAAAATTCATTTTTTTCATCTAAAGGAGGTAGATCCACAACGACCCAACTATGAAGTCTCATGCAAGTCTTCAAGGTAGCATTTCCATGCCCTGTGTGTCTGCAAAAAAATAAACAAATAAACAAATAAAATTACTACAAAAGTTTTGAATTCTCTCCATGCTTGCAACCCGCAACAAAAATAATAAAGAAATCATGAACAATTTCAGAACTTTTATAGAATAACAATTGTTATGAAATCTACTATTTGGGTAAAAAATATGAATTCAAAATATATGTGAAATTATTTGGCAAATATTTTGGAATTTAATTTTCCTAAAAATCTTGGATCTAGAGGGAAAAAATGATGAATTCAAAAGATATGAAAAATGATTTGGCAAATATTTTGGAATCTTGTTTTCCTAAAAATGTTGGATGAATTCAAAATATATGAAAAATGATTGGGAAAATATTTTGGAATCTCATTTTCCTAAAAATCTTCGATTTAATTTGACCACTTGTCAAGTTTTTTTTTTTTTTTTTTTCTAATAATTAAAATGAACAAAATTCCATTAAATTCATAGATATTGTTTATGGTCTATTGGTAAGTCATTCAAATTACATAATAGAGGCTGTGAGTTCAAATCTTGTGGATATTTGAATTTGTTAATTCACCTCAAATTTTGACACAATGCATCAACAATTAAAAAAAATAAAAATGAAATTCACGAATGAAGTAAAGTTGTTTTGATGATTTATTTAGAAACACAAGATATACACAATGAAAAAGCTATCCTCAGAGTTTGAAACAGTAAAGAATGAAGAAATTGTTGAAAAGACACAACAGGTAACTTGAGGCACTAGTTTCGAAATAGGTATAAATTCTTTTGGTTTTTCTTCGTGAACTTGTTTTGTTAGTACCAATTCTCAGTTTTTTTTTTGTAAATGTCATAATCAGATAAATTGATCACCTCTCTCTTTTGATAATATTACATTCCATTGTAGAAGAAGTACTAGTTTTTTTTTTTTTTTGGTAAGTTCCAGGAGGAACAACAAATGACTACAAGCAAATAGTGTCTCTCTCAGAGACCACATTTCTTTTACAAGAAGATGATCAACAAAAAAACATCAATGCGTGAACACATGTTAATGCAGATCAGATCCAACACTTGCAAGCATTTCAGATGCCATCATCTCCATTACATCTATGTACTTCAAAAAAAAAAAAACATTCACCTCATTTTCCTTCATATTTTCCATTCACATTCACCATCCATTCACATTCATTCACTTTCATCCACCCCTGAATAAAAGAAATCATCTCACTTACATGTTGACTAACTCCATTATCTTTTTCCTTTTCATGTTCATTTTTCTTTTCCAAATAAATCATGTTTCAAAGCAAATTGTATGTCTATAGTCCTTTTTTAGTTTTAAAAATATTTTCAAAAAGTACCCCGAGGCTTGCATGCCTTAATAGAAAGTTCTCTTGACGACAAACAATGGGAATACATCAATGTCCCTTGTTTGACAGATCTTCTAGGTGACTCGACATCAGAAAATTTATTTGTACCTAGCAAGATGTGCTTAGGCATCTTGACTCTCATTTTCATCAATGGTGAGAGGTCTTGTGTTTATTAGGGGCATACATTAATGGACACTAATTTAAAAATTTCTTACTATGTTCGACATTGATAAATTCATTCACACAGATAAGAATTGTGCCAATGTGTGATAACAACATGAAGACTATCAGATCCATCATTATTCAGCATTTGTAGCAGATGTAGTAGAGATAGAAAATTCAGCAAATTCAGTAGTAGCAATAAAGACTCACTTTCACAACTTCATCCACCATTTGCACGGCCAATGGAAGAAGCATCAGATCAGATTTTTGCAGCAGCTACATATGCACAGCTTATCCATTTCATAGGTAAGTAAAGATATGTTCTTTTCTAACTTTTTATCATGCAATACCTTAAAATTCTATAGTTATAATTTTTGGAAAAACACTTCACCATGTTCCTTTTCTCACTTCATAAAATTGCAGAAACCATTAGTTGGGGGGAAGGGATATCACTCCATATATTTACATCTTATTCCACATCACTTTCATATAACCAACATATAGCTACTAGTGCATTAAGAATAAAAATATATGTCTTGCAAATCATCAAATTGATGAGCTTATAGCTAATTGAAAAAGAAAATATTCTCAGTGTTTTCAAGATATCTGGATGCAACAAATAATAAACAAAGTATTGTAACACAAGAACCAATACTCATTCATTTTGTTTGTCACACAAGAACCAACCATAAAAAAATCAATTTTGGTTGTCACAAAATAACCAACCATAAATATGAATGTTGAAATCCAATGTATTTCAAAAAAAACTTTGCAAAAATAATGAAGTTATCAAATACTATGATAATGCAAAGTTAAAAGGAGAATCGATATATCCAAAGCTCATTCAAAAGCAAGACAATTCGAAGATCAAATGAATCAATGTAATAGGTTGCATGAGGACATGCAACAACTTCAGTTGGGGGGTATGTTGGGTATCAGAAATGTCCTTAAAAAGAAATCCACTTTCACCATCATATCCATTATATCAACTCCATTTCACCTCCATTTCACTACCATGTCACTACATTCATCTCACTTTCATCATTATTTAGGTTACCCTTGTGTTTTCCAAACATTGAATTTGTGATCAAAAGTTAGGAAATAATATGCATATGCTTATAACTTAAAGTGGAAAGAGTTTTGTGACATGTGTAGGTTCATTGGAAGCTTCCAAGGCCCTCTTATGTGGCTCCTAAAGATCAAATTCGAATTTGTCTTCATGATATCAAGGAGATTTGAAAGAGGGATATGTGGCTTATGATTAGCAAATTGGTTGAGAATATTATGGATCAAAGGAGATAAGGATCCTCATTAATGAGGAGGTTGCTTAGAATTTGTATAAATAGGAAAGCCTTCTCCTTTCAAAGTCATGTGTAAAGTTGGAGTTATGCTCAAGCTTTTAATAAAGAATTAGATTGCGGCACCTTACTCATGGGTGTTATTTCACTTTGACTTGGTTTTGCTTACATATAGAGCATCTCGACTTACCATTTCTCATACTTTTGGATCAGCAATCTACAATGTGTGAGATTTATTTTTTTTCATAGATTAATATTTATTTTCTTTTTTAATATTAGTTTTAGAATGACTGTGTAATATTTTGCTTTCCTAGAACATCTCAAGAAATTAGATTCTTCTATTTTCCAATTGGATTATGTTTGAGGCATTAAAGCACACAATTGTTTAGTTTCTTTACATGTTTTTACATTTTTTTCCTAGATCAGATCCTCAATTGTGTGTATAATTGGATGCTTGTAAATCATGCCAAGAAGATGACTCTGTCATACTTCCAAATTGGATGCTTGAGTATTTAACCTATACAATAATTGAGTTTTCCTTTACATGCATTTACATTGTTTTTCTAAATTAGATCCTCAGTTAAATGTACAATTGGATGCTTGTAAATCATGCCAAGAAGGTGACTCTGTCATGCTTCCAAATTGGATGCTTGAGTATTTAACCTGTACAGTAATTGAGTTTTCCTTTACATGTTATTTAAAAGCTTTCTTAGATTAAATTTTTAAAAACTAAAATAGAATCAATTGCTTGTAAATCATGCCAAAAATGTGGCTTTATTATTCTTCTGAAATTGGATGCTCGAGTAGTTGGTCATAAAATAGTTTCTTTTCAAATCCTTTGAATTTTCTTTCGTTTAGATTAGCATTGGAATTTCAATTATTAGTCATAGGATTTATGTTTCAATCCATGGAATAGAAATTATGAATGGTCTGATTAATTTTTTTTTTTTTAGTTTTTGATAATCCGATCCCTAGCATATGTTGTGCACGTATGTCTCACAAGTCCTACGGATACTGGATTGATAATTTATGTTAGTAATCCAATGAAAATTATTTTACTCAACAATACCCCAATTTGATCTTCTACCAAAATGTGAGGCATTGGAAGGAAAAAATTTAACATCAAGTTGTTAGAGACAATCCCCTAGATATTGTCCCCAATAATATTATAAATATTGGCCAACTAAAAGTTATTTTTTGAGATCATATCATGGGATCCAATTTCTAGACAAGGCATCAAATAATTCATTGATTGAGTGAATGCCTCATTAAATTCCGTTAATCCCAAGAACCATGAGGTTTTTTCTATTAACTTTCCTAAGAAAAGAATAAAAGATTACCACCAAAAGAAATGGATATTGGAATATAGGTCACTAGTTTCCCAACAAAGAAGGGTTTAATCAAATCTCATGCCCTCCAAATATTGTATCCAACAAAAGTGCCTAGAATTTTGGTCCTAGAAGGGGTTGACAATATAATCTAGAGAGAAATGTCTTGCTATATTTTTTTTATCTATCATCAATCCTTACTTGGTACAATTTCCAAGAAGAATTTTTGAGGCCTCTTCACCTTGAATAACCTAAAACACCCACTTGGCACATAAGCCATGGGATTGAACCCTGATTATAATGATACCCAAACCTTGAAATTCATCTTGGGTACAACACAACTCCAAATTGGATCAATAAAAAATTGGCATTTAATTAGGTTTATCACATAAAGAGTTTGAAAGAGTATTTTTTGAAGCATCCACAGGCTCCATTGATATTGTCTAATAAGAGTAACAAACATGGATAACTACTAGTGCTTTGTCGTAAATTTTTAATTTGGCTATAACCACCATGTTAGTAATCCAGTTATTTATATTCCTCTCCATGTATTGCACCATGACTTACCATAGTTCCATAGGAGAGGCATCGAAGGAAAAGGGGATACCTAAGAATTTAAATATATGCCCCAGTTGTATCTGTCAATTTTTTAGATGAAAACCACTTAAGAAGTGCGTGTCAGCTTGTTTTATAGCACTGAGCCTTGTCCCATACTTAACCTATAGGATTAATGAAAAACAATTAGGCACTCCATGGTACAATTCTAGGATTATTTTTCTTCTAAGATAGACAAGAAATAGCCATTAATTCATCATCAAATTGTCAATTAATTAATTGTCCAAATTCTAACTCATGGAGAAGAATCCCTTGAATGTATCCCAAACTAATTAGAGTTGAGAAAATACCATAACACTTCAATGGCCATAACATAAAGTGTTTGATGTAAGTAAATCCTTATTTAATGGACCTCAACATCCAAATTTCCTCTAATATATAATGATTAGTAAAAATGAAGGCTAAAATATAAGCAAATATGTTTCAATACAAGTGAGAAAAGATACCCTAAAACCTGTGGATTTAAACATAGCCAAGATGAAGGGCCATTTGACTTGGTCATATGTTTTATCAAAGTCAATTTTTATGCGCAAAACATCTAGGCCTAAAGTTTAGGCCCATTCCATTATTATGAAAAGTAGAATGACATTGTTGAGAATGTATCAACCCCTAATAAATCAAGTTTTCTTAGTGTGAATAATATCAAGTAGATGCTTAATCAACATGGGTAAAGTTATTAATTACCCAACCCCCCTGAGTATCATTAAGGAAATTGGGGATTTAAATTTTTCCCACTAAAAATTAATATAAGGTCACCATGAACTCATTGAGAAATTTTATTGGTTAAGAGCTTTCCAATGACCATATTTTTGCTCAATTTTAAATTCCAAGAATAAAGTTATCGCTCGTTAAAGTTTTCTTAAGGGTTTTCTCTCTTCTTCCATACCAACATCCATACAACAACACATCATCATCATAAAGGTACCCTCAATTTTCATATATCCTAAGGCATATTGGTCTCATTTTGTCTTATCATGACTTGAAAAAATCTTTCCATCACATCTGCAAAATCATTTTATCACAACTCAAATATAGTTATCCATGGAGTGTATCACATTGGGAAAAGCATATTGCCTTACAACATATTTATTATGTCACACAATGTTTCCTTGTATAGACATGCCACAACCCAAATATTTGTATTGTGTGACACGTTGCATCTCAAGACAATTTGGGGCCTACAATAGGGCTCCCTTTTGGGTTATTGCATCATGTAAAATTTTTATTTAGTGTGATGTATTGCAGAAAGTTTGTCTTTCTGTAATATGTTGTGTTGCATGATATATTTTTCAGGTGTGATGTAAATTTTTTACTTCTTTCGTGTCTTCTTTTGATTTTCTTTTTTTATCACACCAACGAAGATCCAAGCCTTGAAATGTATCGTGCCAAATTTTTTTGTAGAGTGATATGTCTTGCTTTTGAATTTTTTCCTTCATATGATGGGTTAACTCCTTGCCTCAATTTCGTATATTACATGCACGAAAATTGTCAAACTTTAAATGTGTCACTTTCATCTAGTTTATCGTGACCTTAGAAAGTTTGAGGGTGTAGTGTATCAGACCACAAAAACTTGTGGTGCAATATATAACACCATGAGAAATTTTCCTTTCACGCAATAGCCCACGATATACACAACGTTCCTCCCTAAACCTTAATAGCTTCCACCAGATCACACGAAGTTTATTTTCATGTAATACAACATGCATCGCATAAAAATAGACTTTATGTGATATACCAAAAATTGACCATTCTTCTTGCAAATATCTTCGAAGATCCCTTGACTTCTGTACAACATAAAGAGGGGGTCTTAAAGTATTAGAGCCATAGTTATTCAAGCATGGGATTTATATGATGAGTTCATATGAAGAGTTTTCACTCAAGAAAAATGGCCATATTTCTAAGCTAGGGCATGTATAATCTCCATAAGTAGGCATACTGTAACAACCCCAAGTTAAAGTTCTTCTAATGAAAGATAATAAAGGCAAAATATGACCAAGGTCATGGGACACATATTCCAAGCTAAATGTTGGGAAAGCACTATAGTGGGCGTCACTTTTGGTTTATTTATGGCTATGGAAATTCACAAAGGAAAAGAGGCAATAATTGGCATTTATTTATGAGAAATAAAGGAAAATAGGGGAAAGGGAGGTGAAGGGACACAGATTTGCATGCTAAGAAAATTATAAGAAAAATGAAAAAAAAAGGAGACAACAATAATAAAAAATGCATAAAAGAATCAGTTCGCGGCTTTTTACTCGTTTAGCTTTTGTCAGTTTTGGCTTGGATTAGTTTTCAGAGAGAAAGAGAGCTCCAAGAGGAGGAAGAAAGCAGGCAAGCAAAGAAAAGAAAAGGAAGGCAAAGGAAGGAAAAGGAAAATAAAAGGAAATCAAGGATAAGGTTGGATCAACAACTTCATGGGGATGATTTTTCAGGTAATAGGTTGCATGTATGATTTTCTAGCTAAGGTGTGAATGTATGGTTCATGAAATTTTTTTATTTGGTTTATTTGTTTTCATTGGCATGGGTTTTTTCTGGATTAACAATGGTTTCATCCTTGCCTTACCATTTCCTGGATAGCCATGGTATGATGGGATTTATTCTTGGTTGAGATTTGGATTTTCGGAAGGTTTTAGAACTAGGTTAGGTGGTCTCAGGAAAATTCCCAAGGGTTGGGGGTGGAGATGGTTTTCTCCAGGAATCCCTCAATATTTGGGTGGAGACAGTAAAATTCCTCAAGGTATGGTGAATAAATTTTGAGGCACACAAGATTGGTTTGGTTTTGTGATCTAGAGATCAGTTTAGGTGAGATCATAGTAATTTGAGGGTGTCGGTGGTTTATGTAACACCCTCCTCCCACATTTACCTAAGTTAACTGGTCCACCGAGGTAAACATGTGATGAATAGTTACTATGATATGATTCAACTCCCTAAGTGTAGTTAAGGAACTGGAATCAATGAACCAACACTTCACATACCTCCCTTAGGTGTTACAGGATCCCCAGAAGCTAATCCACCACTCCAGGAGCCCAATCCTTGAGTTATCCTAGCCTTTTAATGAATTAAACCCCCATTCTCCCCCATAACAAGACATGCATACGTATAGAACCCTATAGTTTCTCCCAAAATTCCTACAAGGGAGAGACTGCAGTATTTTTCAACCAGTTGTGTGCCAAAAACTGCAAGATTTAACTACTTTTTCAGGGATAGTCTCCAAACCACTACCTGGAACTTGATGAGAATTTAAAAGATAATAAATGACACCAAGATAAAGCCTCTAACACAAAACTTGATCAAGGGCTTGACCTAACCAATCCCCAACCATGATAGTCATTTCATCAAACATGTCACAAATATACATTTTACAGGTCATAATAACATATCTGAGCATAAGGGTCTCATACTTATCTAAGAATTGTCAAGAAGGATTGATTCCTTCTCACATTAGCTACATTATCATCTATTATTTCATTCATTAATTATTGTTTCAAATAGTAATCAAAACATGATGAGATCCATACATCATAACTCACATAATGTTGGGTATGTGTTATATTCTTTCCACGATTAGTCACACACGAGGGGGGGGGGGTTACAAGGGGGGTGATAGACTCGCCAGTACGTTGCGTTGGGCGCAGCAGGGGGGCAGTTCCTTGGGAAAAAAAATTTGGACCCTATTTTTCCATGGGTGGACCCGCCCATGGTTTTGTGCATGGGTTTGCACATGGTTTTGGGGCATGATGGTTTTTGGCCCCTAGTATTTTTTAGATCCAGTCAAGGGAATTATGGTTATGTTCTAATCCAGGGTTAATGGATTGGGGTTTGTGTATGCTTCGACATGTATGTATATGTGTTGTAACACTAAAAGGAATATAATGAAAAATAAAGCTAGTAGTCCCGATTTGGGATCCAAGGGAAAATCTTTGTGTATATCTGTTTTATGTTTTATGCTCTCGCTATTGTTTATTTTCTGTCTTTAAGATTCGTTTGTAGATAATTTATGTACAAGGTTAAAACCGACATTTGGTATCAGATTTGTTTCAGCTTCAAAGGGACACCTTTGCTGCTAAGTGGTGTTTTGATCGGGCCTATGGTAGACCCTGTTCAGTGGGAGATCTGCAGGATCGATTCTTGTGGCAAAAGAATATGGTGATCAATGGAAAGATAAAGATCAAGAAATTTAAAGGTTGGAGTTTTTATTTGTGGAAGCTCAACATGTAGGATCTACTAGTGGATAAAGATCACTTAATCGTCGTAGATCTGGGTACTAAACCAACAACAATGTCAGTTGAAGATTGGAAGAAGTTGGATCGGAAGGCAAAGAGCACAATACAGTTGTGTGTCTCAAATTCAATATTGTTGAATGTATTTGGGGAAGCTATGACAAAGAGTTTGTGGGACAAGCTAAGGACTTTGTACCAATCTAAGTCTCTGGTGAATACATTGTTCCTGTGGAAAAAGTTGTATAACCTTAGGATGAAGGATGGAGACTCGGTGACAGATCATCTGAACGCCTTCAATATTGTGGTAAGTTAGTTGTTATCTATTGATATTAAAATCTCAGATGAAGATAAGTGCATCAGTTTGTTGTATTCTCTACCATATTCGTGGGACAGACTGGTTATTGCAATAGGTAGCAATACAACTACCTTGAATTTTGATGACATAGTTGTTACACCATTTTTTGGTCATCTAACCTATTATCATTAGATGGACCCAAGTACATCATGTAAGACCAATTTTACTCCAAGTAAAATTGCTTTCACTATGAAAATAACTTAGTAAATCGCCTTTATTAAGTTGTTTGTGGTCTAAACAGGAAACCCCATAAGGAAATATTAAATAAATAAATATTTGCTTGATTTTCCTCAAGAAATAATTAGTTAAACAGTAGTTTAATTAATATTTCTAGTTATATTTAACCCAAAACAAAGAAATTAATTAGATAAATCATTATTTATCTTATTATTTTCTAAAGAATAATTGTTTAAATCTTATTTAAATAATATTCTTTTTTAAATATGACTAATTCATCCTTAAATAATTAAATAAATCATTATTTATTTGATTATTACTCAACCATATCCTTAAAATGATAAATAAATCATTTATTTATTTATTATTACTTAATCACATCCTTAAAATGATAAATAAATCATTTATTTATTTATTATTTACAAATAAGGGGATTTGACTCAAGTCAAATTCATTTTCTCTCCAACAAATATAATAAAATATTCCATAAAAGTTAGATCTAGATTTGGTTAATAATATTTTAATTATGCACCAATCTCTAGACTAACTCAATATTTTGTTATAAATAGAAGGGTTTTTCCCATTCATTTGTCACCTTTTGTTTCCTAAAGATCACTCTGGATCTCAACTCTTGGTCTGGCTATTGATCCATTATTATAGCCATATCTTTCCACTTTTGTATGGGTTTTCTACACCATAAAGAGAGAGGAATTCTAAATCTGAAGTGCTGAGGACTTACAAGAACCATCCCATTGAGGAGAACAGGGAACACCCTCTTGTGTTTTCCTCATTAATAAAAATTTCATTGGATATATTCTTGTCTTGTCCGTTGGATCTATGGAGTAAATCTTATTTTTATACTATTTAATGTCTTCTAATGCATAGATCTAGATTTTTGTAGCATTTGTCTTGACCATCTAACTACAGATCTGAAGATATTAGCAGTCATTTCTGCTGTTAGGGCTGTTTGTTATGCGCAGCTAAAGTGGTCTTTTTTTGTACACCTCGAATCAAGATTCATACTAACAACTAGTGACTCCACACAGGTTTACCATTATGACCGTTGTCGTTTTTATGATCCTTGCATATCTAGCTTCTTCAAACCCTAGGATTTCTCTTCAGCCCCTTGTTTTTCTTATTCTTGATGTTGTTTTTAACCCATAAAACCATAAAACGATAAAAATTCTAACTTTCGCGTGTTTTCGAACCCATTGCGCAGGTGACAGACATCAGCCACAGTTGAGACGACAAATTTTTCTGAAACCTGCCACTGAGAGTGCTGGAAGTGCAAGTCGCACTTTTCTACCCAAAACCTACAACCTGGACCTCCAGGGCGCACTTTATAGCCCAAAAAGTGCGACCTCTGTTGGAAACAGGTTAAAAACTATGACCTGGACTTTCTGTAGGGATTTTTCTGAAAGTTTTCTGGGTTTTGCTGAGCCTCTGTTCAGGGTTTTCTGACCTTTGTCTCCACCCATTTTGGACCTGTACTTGTCTTTTTTTTCTCAACTAAGTGGGAACCTAACCCCCTAGGGCTTCAATACCCTCCACTTTTTGTGGAAGAGTGTTTGATGTTGCAGGTTGTCTGAAATTTCAGAGTCTTCAGCCATTTTTTTAGATCTGATACCTCATCTTCAGATCCACTTCAGATTGGCTTGTTATCCATCCAAATCACCTCATATAGCTTTGTTTGGGTTTTCCCTTAGGGTTCACTCCGCTTCCCTCCTGGAGATAGCCTTTCGCCACCTCTTGTTACAACAATTTTCCTCTGATTTGTTGTTGTTTTCTACACCACTTTCTAGCAGATTTTGTCTTTTAGATCATTGTCCCTCTTGAACCTAGATCTATTAGCCTTTTTTAGTGTGTTTAAATTAGTTTTTTACTCACCTATAGACTAGTTGTTGAGAGACCCACCTCCTTGGGTTTAGATTGGTGCATTATCAGCTGTTTATTTTCTTTTTTTGCAGGCCTATATACTGATATTTGCAGGTTTATTTAAAGCTATACAACACACTTTTTATTTTTTCTCTACAAATGACTGGGTTTAAAAATTAAAATTTACACAATTTTACACACACACCCTAAGCGAAAAAGGGCTTGGTTAACACCGCCAAGCAAAGACTCTAAAACATTGAAATCAATTGATCCTTCACCTCTATGCCCTTGTTCCGACATTGTAATCAGTTGATCTTGCACCTCCTTGCCCTTGTCGGTCTCTTTTTCCTTGGTGTCGTGTGTGTGTCGTCATTGCTCAACCTCCCATGGGCTCTGATTTTCCTCAGGGGGGGCCAAAACCTCCTGCACATCTTCCCCTCTTGGTAGCACGTATTCAGGGTACAACATGCCTCCTCTCTTTACCTAACCTCCTGTATACCACACTGTTACCCAACCTCTTATGTCTGGTACCCCCGATGACCAAATTCTCATGATGAAATATGATCAACCTTTAACCATAGACATTAATCTTCAGACTCGGTCCTGTCAGTACAACAAGCCTCTCGCTGCGTTTGTCCCCGAGCTGCCTCCTTCGGTCTCTACAGAGCCTCTTTCGACACCTAATGGCCCCTTGAAGATCCCTCAGCCTAGGGTAGAGGTTCATACCAAGATCCCTAAGGGTCCACTATGCCGAAATGCTGCTTCTAGCAAAGCCGCCCATTCGTATAGCATAGTCGATGATTTGGCACAATCCTCTACTACCATTTCAACGCTGGAACTCCTCCAATCGTGCCCCTCACAACGAAAATCTCTTCTGTCTGTTGTGGGCACTGTAGACCGTTCCAAAGATCGATTGATTGTCTTTGATGCTGACCAGTTAGAACATCCTCCTCTCCCTGCTTCCGTCGCTTTCCAAATCCCAGTCAAGATCTGGAACGCCAACATTTCTCGGTGCATTATTGATGAGGGGGAATCCACCTGCGTGATGTTCGCTTCGGTTTGGAAACAAATCGGATCTTTTGAGTTGACTCCTTCCATGATCACTCTCCGAGTGTGGGATGGTCATGCCTCCAAGCCAATTGGCTTATTCTGCAAATGCCCTATCACTCTTGTAGGAAAAACGATTTGCGTTGACGTAGAAGTCATAGACGCCCCCTTGGATTACAACATTCTATTGTGTCGTAGCTACACTTATGTGATGTCTATTGTCCCTTCCACAGTTCACCGTAAGATGTCCTTCCCCCATAACGGAAAGATAGTCACCATTGACTAGTTGACGTATTATGAGCTGAAGTCTCAGACCTCCCCTGAGTCCACTATCTCTTCGGTGGCCAACAAGCAAACTGTCGACCCTTTGACTAGTGTCTCACCTGGCGTCTACAAGAACTCCTCCTTGCTTGGTACATTCCCTAGTCTTCCTCCTCCTATCTCTGATCCCAGCTCATCAAATGTTTGCTTGATGCAATCATCTTGGGCTTCTCTCAAGAGGCTTGCCTCGGCTATTCATCAGCCCCCTCACCCTCCGCAGTCGTCTCCTAGCCCTTTGATGTAGACTCTTGGACCTCCTCCTCCTAGCCCTTCAGTTGGTACTTATGTGCCTATTTATTCTCGTGGGTCAGTTCCTCCATGCCTTAACCATTTAGGAGCCGTCCCACCTGGCCATTACCCCTCCGGTTAGATACCGTTCCCAGTCCCTCCACCAAGCATATATACGGAACCTATCATGGCCACCCTTTCTCTTCCTAACTTGACCATTGGGCTCCCGGTTTGGTACCTTGATCCTCCAACTGCCACCCCGCTAGGTCAACCTAAACCTTATCTTGCTTTGACCCCAGTTCAACCGGTCCCCCTGAATTCTGCCATTGTCACAGTGCCTCGGCCACCTCAACAAGATCCACCCCCTGTTGCGACTACTTTGAGTAAGAAGGGAAGAGCTCGTAAAAAGGCCTCAAAGAACAAAGCTACCCCGACTAACCCTGCACCTCTTTCACCTCCAAAGCCCTGTGCTTTGTGTGATGTCATCGATCATGCCACCCATACTTGTCTCGAGTTGCCCCGCATCAAACCCATGGTTAATGGCGCTTTCCCTGAGTCTACGGTCCCTGAAACCTCTACTTCTTCATCGACCACAACCAAGAACACCAATACTATTCACACCAAGCACCCTTGTGCTTTGTCTGGTCTCCGTGGCAATTACTCCCATCAATGTCCCCGCCTTACACATTACCGTGCCTCTTTGGAGGTAGTTCGAGAGTACCAAATTGAACAGAATCAATCCGCTTCTCCCGTGCTTTCACAGTATGTTGTAGGCCAGACTGAGGATTTTCCCACTCCTATTGACATTCCCCCCCCCCGATGTCGAAATGAAAGAGCATGCGGCCACCATCCTCTACCTTTCATCATCCTTGAGACCCTCGACAGAAGCTCCCTCTGAATCTTCTCATGTTGTTTCGCTTGACCCAATTTCAGCAAACACCCCGAGCTCAACATCAGTGGATCCTTTATCTGCTTGTTCTTATGTCATCCCCCGTGATGATGCACATGTGAGTCTTTCTTCTCAAGATGATAAGTCAGGTAGCATCGCCGCGTCATGTGTTCTCCCTTCCTCCTGTCCTTCCACCTCCTGTTGTGACAACAACATCATGGAAGCTATGTCCACCCCTGACTTCATCTTTCCTACCCATAAACGGGATGCCGTCATCCATACCTTTGGTGACTTATGCAGCCTGAGCTCAATCTACACCTCCAGTAACTCCCACACTTCTCCTCACCAGCGGCATGTGGGAAGTGGACATCCTACCTAGATCACTCCCTTCCGTAGAGTGCATTTGATTTATACTATGCACTCAGGTTTCCAACATTGTTCTTTATCCTCCCATTTATTGTCTTGTGGCACCTTTCAGAGGGACCCCCCATAAACACCTTATATCGGTTTTGCCAATGGTGCAAGTCACTACTCCCGGAATTTAGCCTCGATAGGTTGGTCCATTTTTACCCCTTTGCAGGTGCTTGTTCTTTCAAACGGTGTATGCATTGGTACTGTTATCAATAATCAGGTCGAATATGTTGTTGTGCGAGGTTTATTAGCTAATGCCCTTTCACATTGTATCCTCCACCTTCATGTTCATTTAGATTCCCTGCTTCTTGTCATGCAATTGAATGGTGTATATCGTGTGCATAATCCTATCCTTTTCAGAAGATATTTACGAGTGAAGCTTTTGATGCGTGAATTTGAAATCATTACTTTTAGTCATGTACCTAGAGCACAAAATCACTACGTAGATAGCATTGCAAATCATATTCTGGACTGGCATTTAACACACACATTTAACACAAGACAATAACATAAAAATATCAAACGATGCATATCCATAGTATGTGTCATATAAAATGTTTTAGAGTTCATTAACTCTGATACATATGACATGCCCATAGCATGTTACAAAACCTAAAAACTGGGGGCATCACCTACCCCTACACACTAATCACTATCCAGAGGATCCCAAGCCAATGGATTTACCCTCACCGCTCATAGATCATGCATGCCCTGTCCATCCATCTCCATACACTGCATGACCCCTCGCCATTCCGAGGGTAAACCAATACATGGCTCTATGTACTGGTCATCTAAGTCCTGCCAACCGCGTTCTGAAACATCAGTTAGAATCCTCTCACATCTATGACGGATATCCTCCAGAAGGGATGTTGGATCCTCATTGTGCTACGCCCTTGATCCACTAGACCCTACGGCCCCTGATACTGCAGGTCGTCCCATGTACTCAGTTGGTTTTACCGGTGTTGTATCTGCATACCAAAAGTAAAAGAATCAGTATCACATATAATATTATAGAAACTTTACATGCACATAAAATATTAGCAATTTTTCACTCATCATCGGGTCCCCATATACGACCAGGCGGCAGTGGCAGATCCGGGTCCCCACAATAACTCATCCCACTATAGGGATAGTCGTCTATATATAGTGGCATCTGATCCCAATGAAAAAAGAAATTAGGATGGAACACCCGTCCAACTACTCCACCTCCTCCTTTGCTTAGTAGTCGCCCCCACTGGCGCATCCTAGGTTCTCTCAAGCCTCCATCTAGGAGCTGTATGCAAGGTCGAAGTGTCGGGATCTTCTCAAAGAAGAAAGAGCAAAAAACTATACCATATGCACAGTCATGGTTCACTTGTCGCTTACATAGCAACAACTGTCGTTTCAATGACGACAGCATCATCTGGGCCCACCCATAGTAGGTCCCACTCAAAACACTCTCCACAAGCATCATTTGACCCCGTGTGATGTGATGGAGTACCTGGTTGCCCAGGATCCGCAACATTGTTGTGGCCACAACACGGGTCTCTAACCTCTCCAAATCCTCGATGGGTACCCGAGTCCCCTAGACTTGGAGACCTGGCCAACAATGGCACTCTACAAACTCTATGATGTTCCACCCATGAGGTAATACTGGCTGAGTATTCCCTACAATCCCAAGTGGTGGAAGACTAGTCAGGAAATATATATCCTGGACCGTTAACTCGATCCAGTGCCCCTGCACTATAAAGACCTCATGGTATGGATCCCAATAGCTGACAATCCGGGCCAATAAGGGCTCCCCAGCTCTCATCAAAGGGTTCTCCACAAACTTCAGAACCCCAAACCTGGCCAAAGCATTGCAGACACCCTGATCCTCCCGGATCTCCAACTGTAATGCACCCAGGTCTCTCTCTCTACAGTTGATCCGTAATTCTGCCATACCTGCACAAAACCATCATATTTATCAATATACAGATAGGAAATAATTTTTCTCATTAAAAAACCCTAGTACTCAGCCAGAAAACAACACAGAAGCACCCCTCCTAGATAGGTCGCACTTTTCAGGCCTAAACCTGGGACAGGTCGCACTTTTCTAGCCAAAAATTGCTACCCAGGTCACACTTTTTGCCCCAAAACGTGTGACCCAGCCGTGAAGAGGAGTAGAGAGCTATTACTGAGCCTGAGGGACCTAATCTAAAATTTTAATCCACTGAAAAGAAAGAGTAGGGTTAGGCTTCTCTCCTGCAATTGACAGATCTCAATTCCAACAATCGGTTTGTCCGCTACGATCACTACAAGATTTAGGGCCTTCTCTCCTCTCTACATTCACCATAGCTCCACATGTAAATGAATGATTTTGGAGGGAAAATTCCTTATTAAAAGAGAAACCCTTGTTTTTTCTTTCGCCTACTGCGATCCAACCGTAGCTTCATTTACCAAACCGTTTGCACCATTGGAAAGCTCTCACTAAGCCCTCAAATGGGTATCTATTAGTTTTTTGTGATTTGATACTTCACTAGGACACATTTTTCCCATGAAGCGCCACTTCACCCTTCCTCAAAATCGAATTTATTCACTTGCAACACTCGTACCGAGGGCACCATGTTGCCTCCATACTTGTCCATGCTCGTGTTGACTTTCGTCGTGAGTTACCATCTTGTATTCATGCCTTTATGGTCCCCATTGGACCCTTTTCCTATCTGGCAGCACTATCGAGTCACCCTTGTTTAGAGCATTCGAGTTGAGTCATCATTGATTTCATGGAGTCTATCCCAAGTTCCTTCACACCCCGCTATAGTCCTCCATCCTTCATTGCTTGGTTTCTCTCTCGTGTCGCTCATTATGACCTTCAGTCCCACTATCCCCTATCCCCCATGATATTGTGTCAGTCACTGCCAGGTCATCCATGCTGTTTATGATCTAACAAGGGAAGTCATCCATTCGCTACTCATTTCCCCCCATTTCATCATCATCACTGGTGTCAGTCTGTCAGTCACTCTACTATTTTCTCTCGTGCCTTAGTTGAGGATCCCTTATTTCCTCACCTATGGCAGAACTCCTTCTGTCGACATTAGCTCATTCATTCCAGAAGACAGGTCTAGAGGACGGTGTACCTTGGTTCCAGCTTCCACTTTTGTTCGGTACCTCAGATCAGGAAAAGGGACTCCTTATTTCCCTTTGACTTGATTGCTTCTCAGCTCCAGCTCCTTTCAGCATGATCGAGATCTGTATACTTGATGGTTCAGTGATGCAACAGCTGACATTGATGATTCCCGGGTGTGTGTGAGATGTCTCAGTCCTCATGAGGGGGTGGCCCTACAGGTAGCCCCCCACACACTCAGATGACATATTCATTACAGCCTTAGATGCAGCTCCATACATTTGATGATGTTGGCCTCAGCCACTTGCAGCGCCTTTTTGTTTGCATGTATCAGTCAGATTTTTAGAGCCCTTTCTTGTTTTCAGGGGCATCTGGGTTGTATTTATATCTCATGTTCTCAGATATTATTATACAAAGTCCTGGTTGTTATCCCAGGCGCAATATGTATGTTGGATTCATTATCGTGTTATTTATCTAGCTCATGTTTAGGCCAGCATATGCTTTATTATTGCGTTCTGTGGTTTTCTGGGCGCCTTATTGTTTGTAATATTGCCTCGGAGAGCATAGGTATCGTGACATGTGGTATTTTTTCATACACCTCAAATCAAGATTCATACTAAAAATAGTCTCAGCCTTGCTGTCAAAGGAAATGAGATGGAGAAATATGGAGGGCCAGAATGGAGATGCCTTATCTGTAGGAGGAAGGTCCCATAATAGAAACAAGAATAAGGTTTTGAGTGGGAGATCTAAATATCCAGGAAATTTTGTAAAGGTGTGCTGGAAATGCGGAAAGGAAGGGCACTAAAAAAAGGACTACAAATCTAAAGCTCATGAGAAAGGAAAGGGATCTGATGATGCTCCTTCTGCAGAGGAAAAAACCACCTCAGATGAAGGTGGGGATGTGTATTTGGCTTCTTCTTCAAATACACATGTATATCATGAGTCATGGTTGATTGAGTTTGGTGCATCCTTCCACTTCACTCCCCATAGGGAGTGGTTCTGCGAGTATGAGAAATATGATGGCGGTGATGTCTTCTTAGGGATGATAGGAAGGACATAATTGTCAAACGTGGAAAATTCAAGATGAATCTGCAAGGTGGAAGGATTAGAACACTTCTTGGTGTTCTGTACATTCCTACATTGGCCAGAAATCTGATTTCTTTAAGCAAGATGGATGATGCAGGCATAAAAACAATGTTCAAGAAAGATACCTGTAAGATGGTTCGAGGAGCACTGGTATTAAGGTGGGGAGTTCGGATTGGAACTTTGTACAAGCTTCAGGGAAGCAATGCTATTAATGGGTGCAACAGTTCTATGGTTCTTGAAAGGGGAGTAGAAAGCCTAGTAGTCTTTGGAGAAAAGACCACGCTATGACATCAAAGGCTTGAACATATTGGAGAGAAGGGCCTTCAGATGCTACATGGAAATGGTATGGTAGAAGGTATGTATAATTTCTCTTTGGATTTCAATTTCTGTGAAAATTGTGTATATGGGAAGTAGAATCGGGTAAGTTTTCCTTCTGGTGATAAGAGGGTGAACAAGATATTAGAGCTTGTGCATAGTGATGTGTTTGGACCTATGTTGGTTCCATCACTGGGTAAGTCTGTGTACTATGTTTCATTCATAGATGAATTCTTGAGGAATAAATGGATATATTTCTTGAGGAAGAAATCTGGAGTCTTTGACAGATTTAAATAATTTAAGGCTCTAGTGGAAAACCAGACAGAGAAGAAGATAAAGGTGCTGAGGACAGATAATGGTGGAGAGTTCTACAAGAAGGAATTTGAAGAGTTATGTAAGAAGTGTGGTATAGCACGACAGAATAATAATCCATACACACCTCATAAAAACAGAGTTTTAGAAAGAATGAACAGAACGCTGATGGAAAAGGCAAGAAGCATACTCAGTGGTATCGTGTTAGGACAATAATTCTGGGCAGAAGCAGTGGAGACTGCATGTTACTTGGTTAGCAGATCACCTTCATCAGTGTTGGAGGATAAGAATCCACAAGAGGTATGGATTGGTAAGAAACCCTCTCTTTCACATCTGAGGTATTCGGATGTGATGCATATGTACATGTTCCAAAGGAGAAAAGGACCAAGTTGGATAATAAATTTGAAAGGTGCATCTTTATTGGGTGTAAGGATGGTTTAAAAGGTTACAAGCTTTGGAACCTAGAAACAAGAAGGTTGTGTACAATCGAGATGTGGTGTTTAGAGAGGTGAAATATGTTGTTAAACATGAAGTCCTACCAAAGGAACCTGAGAAGATAGAGTTTTTCCTAAAGGAGGATGAATCAGACTCTACAACAGAAGAAGATTCAGAAGAGGAAGAGCCACAAACTCCTGTTGTGAGAAGATCAGTTTGGGAAATAAGAAGGCCAAAAAGGTATAGTCCATCTACTTTATGTTCAAATTTTGCTTTAACTATAACTAATGATGATCCCAGAATTGTCAAGGAGGCAGTAGATTCAAAGGATGGAAAACTCTGGAAGGAGGCCATGGTTGATGAAATGGCATCCTTGCATAAAAATGAGGCATGGGATCTGGTGGAGTTTCCGGCTGGAAGGAAGTCCACCAGGAGAAAATGGGTGTTTAAGAAGATGAATGTATAAGGCAAGGTGGAGTGATACAAAGCTTGATTGGTAGCAAAAGGTTACTCCCAAGTGTCGGGAATTTATTTTGGTGATATTTTTTTCTCCTGTTGCCAAGGTTACTTCTATTAGATTAATTTTATCTATTGCTGCTGCCTTTGATTTTGAGGTAGAACAAATGGACGTGAAGAAAACATCTCTTCACAGGGATATGGAAGAGGAGATCTGCATGAAGAAACCTGAAGGCTTTATGGTGAATGGTAAGAAAGAACTGGTATGCAGGTTAAAAAAGTCTCTGTATGGGTTAAAATAGTCACCAAGGATGTGGTATCAGAAATTTGATACCTATTTATGAGGACTTGGCTTCACTAGAAGCAAAGAGGATCACTATGTATATTTTAAATTAATTGGTGACCATGTTATTTATTTGGTCTTGTATGTGGATGATATGCTGTTGATTGGAAATGACAAAGAAATTATCCGGGATTTGAAAACCTAATTATTCTCCAAATTCGACATGAAGGATCTTGGTGCTGCAAACTATATTTTGAGCATGAAAATTAAGAGATATAGGGCAAAGATGAAGCTCTGGTTAAACTAGAGGAAGTATATCTAGATAATATTGCAGAGGTTTAATATGTAGGATAGTTAATTGATGAAGGTTCCTATTCCTGTAGGTGTAAATCTATATACTGAAAAATGTCCCAAGACATAATAAGAAGAGGAGGATATGTCTTGTGTTCCATATGCAAGTGAAGTGGGTAGCCTGATGTATGCAATGGTCTGTACTACACCAGACATTACACATGCAGTTGGAGTATTGAGCAGGTTTATGTCAAAACCAAGGAAGGAGCATTGGACAGTAGTGAAGCGAGTTTTTAGATATTTGCATGGCACTAGTGATTATGGCTTGTGCTACCAGGGAAGACCATGATTGTATAGAGTTTTGGACATCTGTTGTTTTGTTGATGCAGTCTGGGCTGGAGATCTGGACCAAAGGAGATCTACAAGTGGGTATGTGTTTAGCCTATTTGGAGGTGCAATCAGTTAGATGAGTAAAATACAGTCTGTAGTGGCTCTTTCAAATACAGAGGCAGAATACATGGCAACCACTCATGCAAGCAATGAAGTAGTTTGGTTGCAGAGATTGTGTTCAAGTATGGGGTTGGTGCAGCGGGGCTATAAGGATAGACTGTGATAGCCAAAGTGAAATTTTCTTGGCTAAGAACCTTGCTTATCATTCAAAGACAAAGCACATTGAGGTTCAATATCACTTTGTACGAGATATAGTTGAGGATAAAAGGGTGTTGCCGGTAAAGGTGGAAACTTTGAAGAATGTTGCAGATGCATTGATGAAGTCTGTGAGCACTCAAAAGTTCTTTTGGTGTAGAGAAAAAATGGGTGTTGCGGAGCTGGGATAATGACTAAGCTCTCATGTGGCCCCCTATGGAAAGAAAACAACAAGTGGGAGAATGTTGGGTATATGTTATATTTTGGACCCTATTTTCGGTGGGCGGACCCGCCCATGGTTTTGTGCATGGGTTTGTACATGGTTTTGGGGCATGATGGTTTTCGAACCCTGGTATTTTGTAGATCCGATGAAGGGAACTATGGTTATGTTCTAATCCAGGGTTAATGGATTTGGGTTTATTTATGCTTCAGCATGTATATATAAGTATTGTAACACTAAAGGAATATAATGAAAAATCATGCTGGTAGTCCCGATTTTGGATCCAGGGGAAAATCTAAGTGTATATTTGTTTTATGTTTTAGGCTCTCGCTATTGTTTTTTTGTTTTCTTTAAGATTCATTTACAAATAATTTATGTACAGGGTTAAAACCTACACATAAAACATGTTCATAGCCAACATATAACCAATAGAAATAACAAGGATACAAAATCCATGAATACCACATATGAACTAATATATTTACACATGAAATACCAAGGAAAGGAACTCTTATTGATGAATGCAAAGCCAACCAGATTTGGGACTTCCACGTTCCACCGAACCATAGATTTGGTTAAACCAAATCTTTCTTTCATTCAATCACCCCCATGCCATATTCCAAACATGAATGTGGGATCTAATGGAATAAACCAAATAAAACTAAACTAGGGTTTACAGAGGCCAAAACACCTCAACCCTCAACTAGTGATTCCACCACATGATCGAACATCACTAGCCATCAGCAAAGTAGTCTCTACCAAATCTTTTCCAGGGTTCTAGATTGTTTATTCCAACCTAGCTTCCAGGACTAGTAACTCAACCCACAGTTGTCGTCGAGCTCTAGAGCGCATTTCAAACCAAGGCTCTAGGACTAGTAACTCAACCCACAGTTGTCATCAGACTCTAGAGTGTTTTTCCAACCAAGGCTCAAAGACTAGTAACTCAACCCACCAAGGGCTCTAGAGAATTTTTCCAACCAAGGCTCAAGGACTAGTAACTCAACCCAAGCTATTAGAGCGCTTCCAGTGCGTTTTTACAACCAAGTAAATAGGACTCGTAGCTCAACCCTAGTTGTTATAGGGCTTCCAGAGAATTTTTCCAACCAAGGCTCTAGGACTAGTAACTCAACCCAAGTTGTTACACGGCTTCCAAAGGATTTTTCCAACCAAGGCTCAATGAACTAATAACTTAACCCATAGCCAAAGGAACATGAGAAGCAACCAAAAACAAAAGAAAATAAACCCACAACACCATGGATTTCCAGGAAATGGCAAGGCTAGGAAAAACCACTATCAATCCAAGAAATCATCCATGCTAATGACAGATCATAACCAAGAAACTGCATGCATGTTCCATGCATTCCAAGACTAGCAAGGAAATCACACATGCAACTTGATACCTACAAGTAAAACCCGTTGTAGTTGTTGATCTTGATGTCCTCTTGCTCTTTCCTGCTTTTCCATTGTCTTCTTGCACCAAATCCCAAGTGTGCCACACTCCTCCAAGAGCGCTCCAAGAAACTCTAAGTGTCCAATAGTATGAGAGAGAGAATAAAAGATAGAGCTCCATTCTAAAACTGGCAAAACTCTGAGCAAAAGCTTGCTAACTAATCCTCATAGGCCTTTTTATTAATGAGGGATTTATTTTCTTCATTTTCCATTATTTTCCTTCAATTTTCTCCTCACATGCAACCCATGACCTTTCACCTTCCTTTTCTCCTATTTTCCATTTTTTTCATAAAGAAAATGCTAATTAATACATCATGCATTTCAAAATCCCTTAGCCATTGCCTTTTCCAATTTTCATAAACATAATAAACCATATGAACACCCAAACTACGATGTTTTTCCCAACATTTAGCTTGGAATATGTGTCCCATGACCAAGGTATTATTTTATCTTTATTAATTTTTACATGGATTTTTTACTAGGGTTGTTACGTAACCCCCCCCCCCCCCCCACCCCCTTGGGGGAACACCATCCTCGGTGTTCAATGACACATGCAACCAACAAGACTGCTAAAAAACAAAACATACTTCTTATGTAGCTTTATAACATAACTCGTTGCAATATTTACAATGACCACTGCTAAAAACATGACAAACATATTGTTTACTAGAGCTTTATAACACAACTCATTATGGTATTTACAATAACAACCACATTTTCTTCAATAAGCAAATAATCATATTATCCATGGAGCTTTATAGATCCAGCTCGATACAGTATTTACAATAATATACACATATGCACATTTTATCAACCAGCAAATAAAAGGATATGATGCTTGCATCTGCAACAAGGGAATCCAAAGGCTTGCACCTCCACCCTCAAAAGTAGTACCAGGATTCACTTCCTTCCCAGGAAATCCAAAATCCATTTTCAACATCAAATTTGCATCCAATGTCCAGTGGTATAATCTTGCACCACTTGTCCTCTCAGTGAAAATATACCAACTCATTGTTCTATGGCACACTCCCAATGTGCATCTAATTCCATCTAGCAATATTAATGACCAAAACAAATCCATCCTCACCTTTCCCTTCTCTGCTACAGATTCACTCAGGAAATCCATTCACCACCTTTCATGCAGTCACACACCTTCAAGTTATGTGGGAATCCCCTTCTATGTTATACAATCCCTCAAGTGACCCCTCCCTTGGAAAGGTTTCCGCACTTCAGAAGATCCAAAAACAAAGGAATATCCCTTCCTCAAAACCATCATATCGGTCATATCATGATCATGGCAATCAATGGAAACTATCAGGTACCATTTCCCACGATGGCCCTACTCTTGAAGTGCTTTACCAACATATTATTGTTTGTTTCAATTCCTTTTGTTGTTGCTTCTAATTCTTGCAGTCGATTTTAACCACCCAACCAGGCTTGTTCATGAATTCCTGTACCAAGAACATAATTTCCATTAGACTCAAAACAAATCAAAATAAACTCAAATAATACCTCATTGATATCTCATCAATAAGGTACACTTGCAATCTTGTTTACTTCCTGTAATAATAAGTCAAACTAGTTGTTTGATCAAATAATCATGTATAAACATATCACATCAGGTTAGCTCAAAAACAAAACCATCATAATAAAAATCATGAATCACATGTAATAATCATAAATCATAATCATAAATCACATGTAACCATCATAAGTTAGAATCATATATCACATGCATAATAAAACTGAAATAAAATACCAATACTTATCCTTCACCGGTCCTTACTTCTCCATTTGTTCTTTCTGTACACACACCGGATCGGTTGCCACACTCGGAAAGCACCCAGTGCCTTTGCTTCTATTTAGGCACATACACATACACACATTTTACATCACAGCATGTAAATCCACACACGACGTACAACGCCATACAATACATACACCCACACCCAACACACGACACAACACATACACCTACACCTAGTGTACAACAAAACACATACACCTACATCTATTGTACAACACAATACATATATGTACACAGAGTACAACACAACAAATACACATGTCACGATAGCACGACTACGCAATGCACATACATAGTACCACATGCCTGCAACACAACATGTACGACATGCACACAATACCACATGTACACCAATACCATATATACAACATGTACACAGTACCTCATGTACATAGCACCACTTGCATCACATGTACACGACACCACCTATATAATGTGTACACAATACCACATGTACATAGCACCACATGCATGACATGTATATGACACCACATGTACACAGTGCCACATGCAAGACATGTACATAGCACCACCTACACACAACACCACATGTACAACATGTACACATCACTGCATGCACACAACACCACATGTACAATCATGCACATAACACCATATGTACAAAGCACCACATGTATAATATTCACACAACACCATATGTACGTAGAAGTGCATATACAACATGTACATAACACCATATGTACACAACATCACATATCCAACATGTGCACATAACCATATGCACACAACACTACATATCCATCATGTGCACAATACAATATGTACATAGCACCACATATCCAACATGTATAGCACCATATATACCTAGCACTGCATATGTAATATGCACACAACACCATATATACAGTAGGCACACATCACCATATGTAAAATCACTGAATTTACAATATGCACAACATTAGTATTGCACATCCAAAACCACATTGTCTCTATCAAGCAACCTTGCTTCCAGTGTCTCTTGGTCATCAGTGCTTATCCTAGCATGCCACAAATCACACTACTTTCATTCTGTTGATGTATCCTTCAATGTTACCTGTCATAACATAAATATAGGCATAGTACACGCACATAATATCAAATCATATCCACATGATACTGACTTCATAGATCTTCCAATGCTACTATTCCCACTTGATTCCTCATAAACCAATAACATCTTCATGCCATTCACCTGCATAAGTAATAATTCCTCCACAATAATTATCATTGATGAACCTATAAGACAACGAGATACATACACACATATATACATATAAAAATCAACATAAAACAATCATGATCCCTGATGACTCTACTAGACAACTACACACACACACACACATATATATATCTATATACATGTGAACACTAGAACAAAACAATCCTAACGACCATGTCATTCAATGGCATACATATATACATACATATATGTATATATAAACATAAAAATAATCATAGTCACAACACACTTACCAAATATCGCAAGGTCAAGGTTAACAGAACTTCCTTTATCTATGCACAACATTGAGAACCACAGTTCCCAACTTAGCCAATGAATCTAATGCCTCAAATCCCTTTACTTTACCTTATTTGATTACCTTTTTCATGATTGCTCTGCCATCATCCATTTATCCCAATGAACCCAAATATTCCAACAGATTGTCATACTCTTGCCTTCAACTTCCCTTACTCATGCATCGAGCTTCATTATGGCCTTACATTAACTAGAAAGTTCCATTCAACCCTTCCTAAGCTTCATTAACTTTCCTCTTTTCCAAACCAATTCCCAATACCTCAAAACATAAAATTAAAAAACAAGAAACAGACAAAAATAAATCCATGAAAACCAGTAGAAATGCGACATCACAAACAAAGTGGCAAGGCCTTGCACTAGACATAAAAAAAGTCACAATCAAGTGCAACCAAATCAAAAATACTGAAAGCACAAAACTAGAAATAAACACCATGACTCCATCCCCATGGTTCCCAACGCTTCCAAAGGAAAGCTCAACATAAGCCTAAGCCATGTAATTCCTTGCATCATACTCTCGTAAACACATAATTGTTAGTTTATAAATAAATATAGCAATATATTGGTTACCATACCTTGATTTTCCAAGCACATTTCCTTGTAACTAAAAACGCCCATGCCATCTCTCAAGAGATTCCAATTACCTTGACAAATCCAACCATAACTTGAAACTAGTTGTTATAACTTTCAAATACATGTTCAGGAATATAACACATATCCACATAATGTCAAACAAAACCAATGTTAAGAATACTTCCCGTATGCAAAGCACTCATTCATTTGGAACTGTGATTTCCAAACACAGCCAAAGGAATTTTTACCCAATTACTTTCTTTTACAGTTTCCTTGCTGCAATTGAGTCTTACTATGTATTGTCACATCACCATACTGTTAGTTATATAAAAAATTCAATGATTACCTTGGCATGCCAATACCAAGCATGTTGCACTGCAATTGTTTACACATGTTAATCACATATTCCAAATATCAAGACATCATATCTATTAACTAAAATAATCATCTATCAAGACTAGCATCCATGTCATAATCATCTAGTAGTCAAAATCATAATACTACAACTATCCCACATTTACACTCAAGCGCATATCGGTTGTCTTAGCACATATGTGTTAGTACAACTGGATTAAAACAAGATCATTCCTTCATAAAATATTATAGACCCATACTCATATAATACAATTAATCAGATATTCAAACAATAGAGAAATGACATAATAGACACCAAACAATCAAACATCAAATAGACAACATAAACAAACATTCAACCACCAAGTAGATGACATAAGCAAGCCCATACCTTAATGTATCTCAAGGGAGGTTATCTTGTATACATAATCAATCTATATTAGCATGATATAATTCAGAACATATCAACTCAAACATAAATATGGTCATGATATCCATAACATTAACTAGACAACATGTTCACATCATAAGCTCATAAAAAATTATCATTCATGCATAACAATCACATATGCACAGTCAGTCTAGATTAGTATGACATAATATAACAATATATTAACTCATACCTGAACAACATAACCATAACCATCTGCACAGGCCAATTCATACTAGCATGATACATATAACATCAATATCTTAAATACAATGAGCATAATATCATGCATACGACCATAATGTATGCGACAAAAAGTTACTATCATTCATGAGATTCTGACACATTTGCATATAACTGCACTAAAAAACTAGAATTTATCATGCATGTAACCACAAAAACAATAGGATGAAAAGCATGTACATGACCATAATGTTTATAACCCTAATAATTATAACAATCATTAGCCAACATACCTGCATACCCACCATACAAACGTGTATGAAAATTTGCTCTTGCCTCGAGGTCTAGTGTTGCAACCTTGCTTTGATGATTTGTATCTCTTGCTTCATCTCAGTCAACACATTAACATCATAACATACCAAGAGCATCAAGATAGGCTCTAGACCTACATGTTAGGGTCCCGTGATTTGGCTGATTGGCAAGCCAAATGACAGTGTAACATCAAACCAAGCTTTGGAGCCCAAGGACCTAGCCTTCCTGGACTTAGAGAGGGCTCTCTCTATAAATGTAAGGGATATCTATGTGTTTTCTTATTGTGTTCTGATTTTAGGCTAGTTATGAAGTAAGTTTTTTGGTTTTTTAAGTTGTGAGGGATGAAACTGATCAAAGATATAAAATAGGTAACAAGATGTTAGATTAACTGGGCTATGGGGTCAAAAGGTCAAGAAAGCTATTAGATGACGATACAAGGTTGTTGAAGGGTCTATTTGATTCAAGGTAGAAAGGATCTTTGGGAAAAATGGAGTAAATGGACATCAAGTTTGTGAACAACAAAGAGTTTCAAGCATAACTAGTTCAATAGATAACATAAACATGGTAGGGCAAACCATTAATCATGCAAAATGTAACTACAAGCTAATCAATACATAGAAATAAACATTCAAGCCATGCATAGAAGTATAAGACCCTCTAAATTTGGGAAATGGCTATCAGAATTTGGGGAAAACACTTAAGGAAGACAAACAACTTAACTTACTATGCTGGAACACCTAAACACAGTACTTCAAGCTATTGGGCACTTTGAACAACAAGATTTGCATAGTTTTAGGCAAAGGGCTAGATCGAAACTAGGCCTCCTTAGTTCAACAAGATGATAATCTAATCAGTCAAAGAGAAATTTCATGGATGGAACTATAGCTAGCCATAGGTAAGCAGGGCATACCATAAGTCATAATTAGCATGTATAGAACTATGAATGAAACAAGCAACAATATCCTCAAGTTGTTAAAGAGCAGTTAAGAATTCTTTAATGCAACTAAGGAAGAAGAAAACATGAAAGCTATGAAGATTCAGGAAATTTGAGGTGCCTCCATGGGCATATCTCAAATTTGTTCTCTACTGATCTATAACAAGCAAGAAACATGTATTCATGAATGAAAAATAGAAGACAACAACAAAGCAAGAGACACTATACCATTCTACCAAGTCATGGAATCCAACAACAATCCTTCTTCATTCATCTAACAGCATCCAAGAGGCAATCCAAAAGCATAAGACAAGTATTTCTTCCAAAGCTTATATGACCATATATTGCTTCTCTTCTCAAGTTCAGCCTTGTTTTAAAATGAAAGCCTTTGGAATATATAGGCCAAAGTGAGGAAAACCTCATGGTTCAACTTGCCATCCTATTGGCCTAATCAAAATATCTAAATTTGTCCTTGAGGCTTTGCAAAGCCCAAGGCACAAAAATATCTCATAAAATATCTAAAAAATTCTAAAAAATAGAATTTAATTGACTTTTCATAACTTCTCATGTGTAAAAATAGCTAAACGCACATGAGGAAATATCAGTTTTTAAAGGTTCAAAAATTACAAAAATATTCAAAATTTACATCAGCAAAAGGTCCCCTGAATTGCCAACAACATTTGGCAGCCTTCCCGATGTCAAAACGAGGCTCATGATAGCTCGTTGGAAAGGCCTGAGTGTCTAATTTCTGGAGCAACTAAAATTTTCCCAATCTGATGCCTAGAAGTCCTCCAAAACTACACCTGTGTGTAAAAAAACCAAAAATTACAGTCTGCTGATAGACCGGGCAGAGTGTGCAAAAACGAGCATTTTTCGCCATTTAGGGGAAGCAAATGATCTCCAAATATTATGAAAATCGCTGAGGGTGTGCTCATGAAATTATGGCATCCAATGATACCATTCTCTTCCTTTGACGAATCCCCAAAATTAAATGGCGAATTTCATGAGTTTTGACAAAAAACTCAAAAATGCCAAAAAACCAAAACATGTGAAAATGTGCCCAAAATCGGTGAGTATGACCCTCAAGGGTCCCTATCAATATTCTCTGAAACAGAAGCCAAAATGTCAAGTCCTGATATATCTTTCTTCCCTTTCCGTGCCGGGTGCTTCCCTTTAGCCTCCTTTAGTTTCTCTTGGGCAGCCTTTAACCTGCGACGAGCAAACTGATTTAACTTTTTGTAATGCCTCGTCATTCTCCTTTGCAGCTCTAAATCCCTATTTGCCTTCTCAAATTTCCTCTCCAAATGTTCATTGGCTCTTTCTAGCCATGCCTCCTTATTATTTTCAATCTCTTGCTCAAGCAGTGCAGTGAGGGGAGTGGATTGGAGAACGGCTTGCTCTTCTTCCTTTTGCTTTTCAAGGGCTCTTTTAAGCCCTATGGTTCTAGGCCTTCTCCGCCTAGGCTGGTCTTCCTCTTCATCTTCATCAAAATCGCCTATGAGCTCATCTATCCTTTCTTGGGCTTTGGCAGCCTCTTTCTTGTACTTGATTGTTCGTGTCTCATAGACAGCCATATGGGCACTCATTTGGCTGTTTTGGATCTGTAAGAATTGATTGAAGTTCCTTGCCCGATGAAGGTCATTATCCAATGCATCAATTTGGCCCTGTCTATGGATTAGGAGGTTTTCTTAACATGTTTTTTATGTGGTAGCAAAGGTTTTGCAGCAGTCAAACACCAACAAACTTCCTTTCAAACAAAATATTTTCCCTCTTTACTTTACTGCTCTTTGCACACAGTTTTGACAAAAGACACCTCCAAATGCAATGGTGGCCTTACTGACTCTGCTCTATGGGAATGAAAATCAAAAACTGCCTTTTATCTTTTTAACATAAGGAGGAGAGTTTTGAGGGTCAAGGAATGCTCATATAATGTCCACTTTCTTTGCAAACTGACCTATTGTTTCAACTCCCTTTTTATTTTTAAAACCTTGTGCTCTTTCCTTCAAGACTGTTTCACTTCCCCACTTGCTTTGAGAGTGGTTCAATTTCCTTTTCTTATCAACAGAACTCTTCAAGTTTTAATGTTCTGCTTCTACCAATGGAAAACACAGCAATTTCATTCCTTTACACAAAAGTCAAACCTATGGTTTAAACTATGATTTTAACCCTTTCACCACTTAACAGCTTTTGAAAAACTTTAAGGGAGGTAGCAGAAATACCTTGAGACATAGATGATGATGTTTCTTAAGGCATTTGATTTTCTTCAGGAGTTGTTTGGAGGCATCCCGAGCATTGGATGTGTGCGCGGCACTTTTGTGGAGAAGAACGCTGCGCAAAACATGGTCAGGTGGCTTTGTCGGGCCCTTTTGACCAGAAGCCATAGGCGCGCCGCGCGCCGCTACAGGCACGCCGTGCAACCTTGTGACCCTTTGTAATTTCTGCGCACAGGAGCGCCGCGCGGTTTAAACACCTTTAAAACTCTGAAAATCGGTTCAAAACCTCTTTCTCTGGCCTCATGAACTTCAAAGGGATGCTTTGCTTGGGCTTTGAGTTTGCATAATGATTTTGCCACGGTCTTTTGTCCCTTTGAACGCAAGGCAACCAACTTTTCTTGACATGAATATGTGAGGGTTTGGAAAACACCTTTTTTCAAAACCATTGCCTTTGTCTAATTAAAACAAAACAAATGACTTTGAATGTGTTAATAAGGATCTACATTTGAACACTGTTGGAAAAAAAGGGCTATGTATTCCACTCGAATAGTATCAATGGTTATGACTCTTTCCAAGGGTCAACTCTATTCATTGCATTTTACATATTTGAAAAGTGCCTTCTATCACTGCTATCTCTCTGGCGACATTTTTAACATAGAAGCTCCACTTTGAATAATACACCAATGATTTATGGACCATCTTTTGCCACTGTTAAAACCTTTGGTGACATCTTAACATGGAAAATTCACTCAAGATTTGTCAAAAAGCTTTGAAAACTGCTTTGTCATTTTGCAAGGAAAGGGCCTGTCTTTTTCAACTTGGTTGACAGCTTCTGCCTCTAGGTGTCTCATCATCTTTTCCTCCAACTGTAGGTGCCAAAATTTAGTTGTATTCATTTAGACTTTGTCATCTTCTGTCTAAAAAGGGCGCTTTTTCTAATGCCTCTCCCTTTACTCAAATTGCACTGATATGGTACCTCTGACCTTTTATAAGGAACATGCCTGTATTTTTTTTGAGATTTTCTCCAGCATTTGAAAGCATGCAAAAGTCCTTCTTGTATGTTATGCACCACTGTGTTTAGTTGCAATACCTTTCTTGGGAAAAATTAAACATCACATTTTGCTTGTCAACTTGTGATAAGTGATTTGAAGGACATCTTATTATGAGTAGAGATATCAGTATCCTATTAAGTATAATCATCATCAGTTCTTTAGCCTGTGCAATAACCCATCTTATCAACATTCTTCAGTTTTTTTTTATTTGAGCTGTAGACTGTCTTTGAAAGAAATCCTGTTAGGAGACAAGCTTGACCCCTTGGATTGCAGTGGTACCCCTGCTTTCCTTTTGGTCTCTTACCTTGCTTCTCTGTTAAATTATTCTTTACTGTTTCTTAGCACTCATCTTTGATCAATCACACCTTGAAGACAATCAATGCCCTGGCCTTCTACTTATGAATGAAGGAGGCCTTTTACTTGGCGATATGTCTGATGATATTTGATGATCATGCTTGACAAGGGTTCCTCTTATGTATGATGGTAAGCAAACCAATTTGAAAACATTACTGCTTTCACCTCTACCTACAATCATCATTTTTCTTCAGAAAACCCTATTTACTGTTTCACTATTTATTAAAGACAAGTTTTCCTTACAGTCAGATGCAATTCTTAAAACCAACTTTTGTCCATCACCCTCTGCTTTTAGATGAAGGAGGCACTTTAAACCTCTACTTATAGATGAAGGAGGTTCTTAGCCATGTGATGTTAACAACCCTTGACAGTGTTGTTTTTTCTTCCACTATCCTTTCAAGCCTCGAATGAGGTTGCAAGAGCTTGATGAGAAACTCTTTGCCCTGTAGATGCATCTCAGGCTCAGGATCACATTGAGAAGCAACTGTCTTCTCATGTGGCACTAAAAATTTGTCTTTTGAGATGCTGGTATGTTTCCTGTCTTTGAAAGATCCATCAAACACTGTAAAACACCTAAAATTAGCCTGAGATTATGGCCTATGTATTGCTGAGACTTAAGGGTGTATTAGTGGCGCGACTTAGGGCTGAGACCAACTTTACTAGCATAGTGGGAGGTCTGTTATGACTGGTCTATAGCAAATGGAGGTTTTTTGGCTCTTGGATAGTTTTACAAGGGTGAAATTCCTTAGAGCGCCACTTCCTAACTTAGGGGAGGTTCTTTGAACATATTTGGATCGTCTCTTTAGAGCTGATAGGCAGACTAGTATGGCTGAGGTAAGGTAGGATTTGATAATGAGGTTTCATCTCGTCATGGGTGGACTGAAAATTAGGAGGGGGAAAAAGTTTTATGGGTATTTTCCCAGCTGGCAAATATGACAAATTTTTGGGTCAGCTGCTAGAAAACTTGGCTGTGAGAACTAGTCATCACTAGCAAGTGAAAAATACTGATGACTAACACTACACAAAAAAATGCATGTTCAACTGACATGCACTCGTGACTAACGCAACCCAAAAATAACATCATCATCTTCCATATAGAGACACACCAAAAACAATGACCACCACCATGCATACACACATATGCAACTGACATTTATGCATGACAAACAAATTTCCCCCATCCATTCCAAGGGGTGAAAAATGCTCTGATACCACTATGTAGTATCAGATATCACACAAAGAGAACGGAAACTAGACATCACCCAAAGAGAATGAAACCATGCTCTAATACCACTTTGTAACACCCTCCTCCCACATTTACCCAAGCTAACCGGTCCATCGGGGTAAACATGTGATGAATATTTACTATGATATGATTCAAATCCCTAAGTGCAGTTAAGGAAGTGGAATCGATGAACCAACACTTCACAGACCTCCCTCGGGTGCTATAAAACCCTTAAGAGCTAATCCACCACTCCAAGAGCCCAACCCCTGAGTTATCCTATCCTTTTAATCAATTAAAGCCCCAATCACTCCCAAAACAAGGCATGCATGTGACTATAACCCTATAGTCTCTCCCACAATTCCTGCAAGGGAGATACAATAGTCTTTTTCATCTAGTTCTATGTCAGAGATTGCATGATTTAAGCCACTTTTTTCAGGGCTAGTCTCTGAACCACTACTCGAAAATTGATGAGATTTTACAAGACAATAATGACACCAAGATAAAGCCTCTAACACAAAACTTGATCAAGTACTTGACCTAACCAAGCGCCAAACATGACAATCATTTCGGCAAACATGTCACAAATATGCATTCTACAAGTCATAATAACAAATCTAAGCATATGGGTCTCATACTTATCTGAGAATCCTCAAAAGGATTGATGCCTTGTCACATTAGTTGCATTATCATCTATTAGGTCATTCACTCATTATTGTTTCACATGTTAATCAAAACATGATGATATCCATACATCATAACTACCATAAAACATGTGAATAACCAACATATAACCAATAGAAATAACAAGGATAAAACAACCATAACTACCTCATATGAACTAATACATTTACACATGAAATACCAAGGAAAGGAACTCTTATTGATGAATGAAAATCCGACCAAGTTTATGACTTCCATGTTCCACTCGACCATACATTGGATTGAACCAAATATTTCTTTCAACCAATCACCATCGTGCCATATTCCAAGCATGAATGTGGGATCTCATGGAATAAACCAAACAAAACCAAACCAAGGTTTCCAGAGGAAAAACCACCTCCACCCTCAACCAATGATTCCACCTCACAATCGAACATCACTAAACATCATCAGAACGGTCTCTACCAAAATTTTCCAGGGCTCTAAAGTGTTTGTTCCAACCTGACTTCCGGGAATAGTAACTCAACCCACAGCTATCGTCGGGCTCCAGATCGTTTGTCCAACCAAGGCTCCAGCACTAGTAACTCAACGCACAGTTGGCACCAGGCTCCAGAGAATTTTTCCAACCAAGGCACCACAACTATTAACTCAACCCACCAGGGTCTCTAGAGCGTTTTTCCAACAAAGGCTCCAGTACTAGTAACTCAACCCAAGTTGTTACAAGGCTTCCATATCATTTGTGTAACCAAGGTTCTAGGATTAGTAACTCAACCCAAGTTGGTACAGGGCTTCCAAATTGTTTGTCCAACCAAGGCTTTGGGAACTAATAGCTCAACCCACAACCAAAGGAACATGAGAACCAACCAGAAACCCACAACACCATGGCTATCTAGGAAATGGCAAGGCTAGGCAAAAGCATTGTCAATCCAGGTAATCCTCCATGCCATTGACATATCATATCCAAGAAACCACATGGATGTGGCATGCATGCCAAGAATATCAAGGAAATTATACATGCAACTTTATACATATAAGAAAAACCCACTATAGGTGTTGATCCCGATGTACTCTTGCATTTTCCTACTTTTCATTTTCCTTCTTGCTCCAAATCCCAAGTGTTCCACACTCCTCCAAGAGTGATCCAATAAACTCTAAGTATCCAATAGTATGAGAGAGAGAATAGAAGAGAGAGCTTCATGCTAAAACTGACAAAAGTTTTATAAAAATCTTTCCAACTAGTCCTCATAAGCCTTTTTATTAATTAGGCCTATATTTTTCTTCATTTTCCATTATTTTCCTTCAATTTTCTCCTCACATGCAACATGTGACCTTTCACCTTCCTTTTCTCCTATTTTCCATTATTTTCATAAATAAAATGTGAATTAATTCCTCATGTCTTTCCAAATCCTTTTTCCATTTCCTTTTCCAAATTCCAGAGCCATAATAAACCATATGAACACCCACACTAGGATGTTTTTCCCAAAATTCAACTTGGAATACTTGTCCTATGACCAAGGTCTTATTTTACTTTTATTAACTTTTACATGGATTTTTGACTAGGGATGTCACAGTTTAACCTTTGAAGTCCCTAGTTGATTATGTCTTGGTTTATTCCATAACATCTCACATTCATGCTTGGAATATGGCACAGGCGTGATTGGCTAAAATAAATATTTGGTTTAGCCCAATTTATGGTCAGGTGGTACGTGGAAGTCCCTGACTTGGTTGGATTTTGCATAAGTTAAATAGAGTTATTTTTCCTAATGAAACATATGAGCACTTGTACTTGTTATTATGTTGATTTGATGGTTAATTTTTCATGGTTAATATTCTATTTATATGTTGGTTATAAGAATGGTTCTATGATGTACTCTAGCTATGCATCATGTTCATGATTTAATAAGTATTTGAAATGTTGATGAATACATGGGCTAACTAGTGTTGTTGCAGCTACTTGAGAGGATATTAGAACACCTTGGTGATTTTCAGATGAAGTTTGGAAATTTAAGATCAGATATGCATTCATGACCTGTAACTCACATGTTTACCATATGTTTGATGAAATTTCTAGTGTGTTCTAGGCAGTCCATGTCAAGTTTTGGTTTTAATTTTGAATTTTTAGCATTTTTTCCATGTTAATTATGATTCTGGAAATTTACAGGGAGTTCTAGGTAGTGGTTTGGAAGCTAGCCTATAAAATTGGCTTAGATATCGATATTGTTGGCATAAAACAAGGTAAATTAGGTCATGCCTGCATGGAAGTAAGCCTATGTGTGTGGTTGGAGGCCTATAACCACACTCTTTCCTTGTTATGTGTGTGGTTGGGGTGTTAGGTCAGTGAAAAAGGGTTAAATCTTAGGGATTGACCACCTAGGGTGGTTTTCAGCTTTTTGAGTAGTTTTTAGTCCTTGATGGATGTCAGCAAAGTTGTCGTTTTGTCGGCCCCACTTCCTTGACTAGAAAATTGGATGTCGGGTCATGTCATAGTAGAAATTTTCTTCACATTTACCTATATTTCTTGTAAAAGAAAATAAATGTGGGGAGATACTGTTACAAATTGATATCAGAGCTTCCTGATTCATTCACTTGGACTGCATGGGCAGTATGTGATTATTATGCATGCATGTTAGTTGTATGCATGCATTGCAGTGGCTATGGTTGTCATGTATATAGTTTGAGTTATCACGCATGATGTTGATATGTTGATGTGTATATACATTTATATCATGCTAATATGGATTTATTTGTGCAGACAAGATAGCCTCCCCTGAACTTCACTAAGGTATGACTTGATTATGTTTATATTTAGTTTATCTAACATGAGATGCTTGCAAGAAGAACAATATCAGATATGGCGAGCAGAATGGTGGATTACAGTTCATTTTACTCTCCTTATATATCAGTTGAGAAGCAAGGAGATGAGTACTATCCTGACATAGCAGATACACAAACAAGCTTGAAGGTTGATATCATAAGTTGCAAGGTAGATAATGATATGATAATTCAGTCATAAGAAATACTTGCTAGAGTTTAGGAAAAGAAATTTGAGGTCAATGCAGTTATCCTTCAGATATTATCATATTTATAGAGACATAGATAGCCACAGATCAATCATGGACAAGGGGGAAGGACTATTGGGGAATATGGTAGTAGATCTCAATTAGGATACATGTTGGACAAGGATGACATTGTCAGAGGTGGCAAGTGGTTGGATAAACTTGATAGGAGAGGTAGTGGTTATGGGTTTGATTCTAGTCCTAGTTGAGAGAGATATCATTGCCATCATTGTCATCACCTTACCTGAGGAGTGAGAGGGAGTACTTTCAAGATGAGTTCAAGAAATCCAAGCCTCCTACCTTTGATGGAGAATTGAAGAAACTGGAAGATGTAGAAGCATGGCTGCTTGGGATGAATAATTTCTTCGAGTTGCAATATCATACACAGAGCATGAAATCCATGATAACTATTTTTAGTCTCAAGGGAAACATGGATATTTGGTGGGAAGATGTGAAGTGTGTCAGAGGCATCAAGGCAGAGGAGTGGAGTTGGCATGAGTTCAAAAGACTCTTCAGGAAGAAGTACTTGTCTAAGAGATATGATGATGGAAAGGCTAAGGAATTCTATGAGTGTAGGGGATATATGATAGATGATGAGTACACGATGAAATTTTTAGAGTTGTTGAGGTATGTTTCTTACCTCAACGATGAGAAGACAAAGATTCAGAGATTCATCAGTGGATTTCCTTTAGATTTCAAACATCGAATTGAGTATGATGAGCCTCGGTCATTGGAGAAACTACCTAGGAAGTTGAAGCATTTTTGTGATCACTCAAAGCGTAAGTCTGAGCCTAAGTGGGATTGGAAAGGGAATGATAGGACCAAAGGAAAATTTCCTCCGAAGCGGGGAAGACCTCAAGATGAAGGTGAGAAATAAAATGTGGCTCCTTAAGAGAATTTTCATGCAGCTAAGAAGGGACATGGGCCTCAACCTAAAGAGAATCAAAATAAAGGTAGTGGTAGGGAATCATTGTAGTGTTGTATTTGTGACAAGGATCATCGCAAGAAGTATTTTCCATTATACCAGGGTGGCAAGCCTCTGATCTACAGTGCTCAGGGGGAATAGACAATTGGGGATGTTGGTCAGAGCATTTCTCGTATCTATGCAACACTTGATAACAGGTAAGTGGATCATCAGGCATCCATTATTGAGACGGAAGGTAAGTTGTGTGATCAATTTGTTTCCATTTTTATTAATCCTGGATTATATTTATGTTAGTACTGACCTCGTGGATAAGTGTGGTTTGAATAAATAAGTGCATGCAGCGTCTTGGTTGGTTCAGTTGGATACAAGGACAAATATAATATTTCATCATTGGGTGAGAGCTCTTACATTTGAGTTGAATGGTAGGCCTACACCAGCACATATAAATGTGCTTCCATTGGGATCATATAGCATGATTTTGGGTATGGATTGGTTGTTTACTCATGGGACCAAGGTAGACTACTATGAGAAGGTTGTTGAGTTCTTGCATGATGATGGAGAGAAGAGAATATTGTAGGGAAATAAGAATCCTACGTCAATGAGAATGGCTATATCTATGCATGCTAAGCGTAGTTGCAGGAAGGGGTGTGTATTGTTTGCAATGCATGTTTCCAGTGACAAGGGGAAGGATGTTGAGGATGATGAAGTCTTGAAGAGGTTTTATATTTTGAAAAAGTTTTAGGTTGTGTTTCCAACATATATTTTGGAGTTTCCTCCTCATAGGGAAGTGGATTTCTCTATTGAATTGGTACCAGGAGCATCCTCAACATCAAAGGCACCTTATAGGATGAGCACTCCAGAGTTGGTAGAATTGAAGTTTCAGCTTAGGGAAATTCTTTTTAAGGGATATATAATTCCAAGTGTCTCACCTTGGGGTGCACTAGTGTTGTTTGTAAAGAATAAGGATGGTACTCTTAGATTGTGCTTTGATTGTGGGCAGTTGAACAAACCATCAAGAATAAATATCCATTGTCATTGATTGATGGCTTGTTTGATCAGTTGAAGGGAGAAACAATGTTCTCAAAGATTGATTTGAGATCAACATATCATCAGGTGCACATCAAAGAAGAGAAAATTTACAATATGGAAATCCATACTAGGTCTGGGCATTATGATTTTGTGGTGGTTCCTTTCAGGCTTACTAATGCTCTAGCCACTTTCATGTGTTTGATGAACAATGTGTTGCGTCCTTATTTGGACAAGTTTGTGATATTGTTCGTTGATGATATATTGATCTATTAAAATAATGAGGAACAACATGTAGAGCACCTAGAAGCAGTGTTGAGCTTATTGAGAGAGCATCAGTTATGTGCCAAGATTAGCAAGCTTTTAGACTAAAGTTCATTACATGGGACATGTTGTTTCCAAGGAGGGGATAGCAGTGGATTCAGAAAATATTAAAGCTATCATGGAATGATCAGCTCCTAGGCATGTGGATGAGGTTAGATCATTCATTAGACTAGCAGTTTATTACAAGAGTTTAATGGGGAACTTCTTGCGGATTTGTTATCCTATCACATCCTTGTAGAGTAAAGGGAAGAATTTTGAATGGACTTAAGAGTGTGCAGCTGGTTTTGAGCAGTTGAAGAATTTTCTTACAAATGCTCCGATGTTGAAGATTGAAAATCCTAATAAGGATTTCAAGGTATGTATAGATGCTTGCAAGAGAGGACTTGGTGGAGTCTTGATGCGGGAAGGATAGGTAGTATGCTATGAGTCAAGGAAGTTAAATGAGCATGAGCAAAACTATGTGACTCGTGATCTTGAGTTGGAAGCTATCATTCATGCCTTGAATATGTGGAGACATTATCTTCTTAGTAGGAGGTTTATTTTCATGAGTGATCATAGTGGACTAAGGTACTTTTTTTACCAATCTATTCTAAATGTCAGGCAAGCTAGATGGTTGGATACTCTTAGTGATTTTGACTTTAAGATCAGGTATATCAAGGGAAAGGAGAATCAGTTGAATATTCTCTTAGTAGGAGAGTTCAGATGAATCGTATTGTAGGAGATTTCAGGTGAATCATATTGCAGCAATGAGTTCATATGGGAAAAATGTATTGGAGTGGATATTACATATAGGATGGCATGATGACAAGTACCAGAAGTTGAGGCATAGGTTACAGTAGTAGGGTGAAGGTGATAGGGATGAGGAGTATCATCTCACGACAAATGGTTTGGTCAAATTCAGGAACATGATGTATGTTTCAGACAGTAGTGAGTTCAAGAAGCTTATCTTGAGGGAGTTTGATGTTAAGTTGTATTTAGGCCACTCAAGATATTATAAGATTTTTATAGTTGTTGAGAATTTGTATCATTGGTTGAGCTCGAAGAAAGAGGTGGCAGAGTTTATTGCTATGTGTTTGGACTATGAGAAAATAAAAGTAGTGTAAGCATCCAGTTAGCTTTTTACATCTAATTCTAGTTCCAAAATGGAAATGGGAGGTCATTTCCATGGACTTCATTACAGGTTTTTCAAATACATCGAAGCAACATGATTCCATCATGGTTTTGGTTGACATTTTAACTAAGGTAGCTCACTTCATTACAGTTAAGTATACAAATTCAATAAGTGAGGCAACTCAGATCTTCATCGGGAAGATAGTGAGGTTGCATGGTGTTTCCAAGAATATCATATCAAATAGAGATGCCAAGTTCACTTCAAAGTTTTAGAAGGAGTTTTTTATAGGTTTGGGGATAGAGTTAGCCTTCAGTACAACTTATCGCCCACAGACCGATGGAAAAATAAAGAGGATCAACAAGATTCTTGAGGACATGTTGAGGATGTACGTTAGCATCAGTAGAGGAAGTGGGAGGAGTATATTCCACTGGTAGAGTTTTATTATAATAATGGGTATCAGGAATCCTTAAATATGAGTCCATTTGAGGCTCTCTACGGGTGGATTCATAATACTCCTATCAATTGGATTGATCCAGTGAATAGGGTGTTGATTGGACTAGACATGTTAATCGAGATGGAACAGGAAATTCAAGTGATTAAGAGGAATTTGAAGGTAGCGTGGGACATGCATAAGAGTTATGTAGATCATAATACAACATTCAAGGAGTTTTAGGTTGGGGAGCATGTGTACTTTCACATCAAACCCAAGAAGGGATCCTTGAGGATTGGGTCATGTGCCAAGTTGGCACCTCATTATTGTGGGAATTTTGAGATCATTAAGAGGAATAGATCATTGGCCTATAGATTTTCACTACCGCCAATAGTGAAAGTCCATGATGTTTTCCATGTTTCATTTCTTAAGATATATGTTCAGGATGTTAATCATGTGATTGATTCGTTTGCATTGCAGGTGGAACCAGAGGGATAATTCCAGCTAGAACCTCAGTGCATATTGCAACAGAAACATTTCATGCTCTGGAACTAAGCAAGTTAAAGTGTAGTGGAAGCACTTTGGGCACGATGAAGCTACATGGGAGATGGTTGATCAGATGGGAGATTTGTATCCTTTATTATTTGTTGGTTCAATAAAATTAGTTTTTGGTGTGTGTGTGTGTGTGTGTGTGTATTGATCCAAGTGGATATTGGTGGCCACCCGCCTATTCCACCTAAACCTCTAGTCAGTTTCATCATTTTCCTTATTTATAGCAGAATTTACTATTTCTAGAATTTTTTCGGGTCCTAAACTTCGAGAGAAATTTTGACCCCCTAAACGATATTTTTTTTAGGTCTGCAACAAACCTATGTAGTGCCTATGGAAAATCATGTATTACTCGGAGAGATGTTTTTGACGATACATCGTATGCACCAAACGGAGATAATATGACCAAGTTACGACGCTGGGAAGTTGGTTGCCCAACTAACCCTAACGAGGCCCACAAACTCTTGGTTTTATATCTCTTGGGGTTAGGGTTTTAGTTGTTTAGGGTTTTCCCATATTGTTCAATAATAAAAAGGCCCTTGAGTCTCATTGTAACACAGTTCAAAGGCATGTATCCACCACATCTCTTCTCAGAGATAAGCTACCATCGCCCAAGCTAGTTTATTTCCATTCTGTCTGTAAGCTTATTTCAATTACTTGATATTAATGAAATGAATTTTTATTTTTGTTGCATCTATTTTTTTATGTTTATTTCTGTATTTTATTGTGTTCCTACATAATTCTAGATCAGTAGTATCAGAGCATTCTTCTCTTTCTCAATATTTCTTTGAATGCCCCCAACAAGATTGGGGTATAAGGAGTTAGGGCTCCATCTGGTTGAACCCTTGCAAGATCAACCTTGCAAAACCTAATGGCCTCCCATGGCGGAAGAAAAGAAAGACGAGGGAGTAGGAGATCCTATCAAAATATTGCTCGAGGAGGCCCTCGAGAAACAAAGGAATGCGATGATGGATAACTTTTCCCAGATCCTTTGACGACTACCCACTGGAAACACATATTCATCCGTAAGCCACTCTGGAGGCACCACTCCTTTTAAGGTACAAGTTAACTTCGAAATTCCCATATTTGAGGGCGAAAAAAATGTAAATTTTGTAGAAATATGGTTGAATCTATTAGAAGGATATTTTTCGATTCATGACTTTTCCAATCAAGAAAATATTACTTTTTCACTCCTCAAAGCCACCCACCATGTAAAGGCTTGGTGGGAAACCTACTATGAGAAAAAGGACGAGAGGGAACCCTCCCTATTCTCGGCTGCACCAACTTGGAATTATTTTCGAGACACCATCAAGGAACAATACTGCCTCGTGGGGAGCTATGAGGAAAAGTACATACAATGGACTACACTGCGGAAGCAAAGGGATCAATATGTGCATGAGCTGACGAATGTTCCATACCTTGCACACAAAGTTGGGTATCAAATATTCAAAGAAACATTTGGTGCTTAAGTATTGCATTTATTGCATTTTCCTGCATAGATACATCTAGGATTAAATGGAGTTCCTCTACATCTCCTCTATTGGTGCAACATACCGGTATGCTTCCAAGATTGAGTAGAAATTCAAACAAAAGAAGTGATACTTTTGATTTGTGAATCAAAATCTAGGGAAAGGCACCCCAAAAGTGCAGAACAAAGGATAAGGCCAAGGCGGGGCATCCCAGGACAACCCGTCAAAGATGCAAGTGAAAAACAACACCATGAAGCCAATGAAGGACATGGGAAAGTGATGTGAGTTCTATAAGAGTTTCACTCACAACACAAGTGAGTGTCAGGCCGCACATCCGATGACATAACCATACACCTGAACATTGACATAATTCACATGGATATAAAACACATCGCACCCATCTGATTGACTAGGCATGAAACAATGTTTTGAATCACCATAACATGTATACCATAAGACCATAAAGGTGTGAATTCTCCAACATGCATCTAGTCACATAAATGTACTTGATATACCTTTTTTTTAGAAATCATTCTTTTCATAAATCATACAAACTAGAAAATAAAATCTCAAACCCTTTACATATTTTCAAATGCCACACATGTTTGTGAAATTAGCATCATATAGGTGTAGGTATATCAAAATAACTCATAATAAAGACAAAAGTTTTAAAACATGCATTGCATTCATCATGTATTTATGTAGATGTCGAAGAATTTTCTTAAGGCAGGGTCCCATCTATTGGTTTCAATAATTTTTTATTTTTGGTCAAGTTAAAAAAAAAAACAAAATTCCTTGTTGAGAGAATAGGAAGAAATTCCCAATGGCTTGCGAAACTTTCAATTTTTTATGTGCATAAACACCCCCCTCCCATATGCTAACATTCCAGGGGGGTCTGTTATTTTGGTTCCAGATTCCCTCGACATAGTTCCAACCTCGATGTTGACACCATAGCCCTAGTTTCCTACGGTACACCTCCATGACCATGGTTAATCTTCTGCCTTTCTGTCTCGACCCCATGATTATTTTGTGCCCTTGGCTTGCTCCTCCTCCACAGTTGATGGCTCTGACCTGTCATCGCATTGTAGCCCAACTTCTGAAAACAAGGCTCTTTTCTACCATGGCCCTACCCGGTGGTAGCAATACCACTTCATGAATCTGCAACTATATAAATAGAAAAAAACAAAAATATTATTTTCTCACATTTCTTCATTTGGGCTCAATTTGCAAAGGAATTTTTTTTGGGCTTAATTTTCAAATGACATTTTTTGGAGGTATTTTTTAAAGTGACATTTGTTTAGAGGTTTTTTGAGCATAGTTTTTAAAGGAAATATTTTGGAGGTATTTTTAAAGTGACATTTTTTTAGAGTAATTATTTTGGGTTGAAGTATGTTTTTTGTGTGAAATTTTTTATGTGAGTCTTTTTGAAATTAAATATTTTGTGATGCTTTTTTGAATTGAGCTTTTGTCTAAATTTTGATAGTGATTTTTTTTTACAGGATTTTGAAGGAGATGTTTTGAGCTTCATACTAAATTGTCATGGGAAATCAAAGAGATTACAAGAGAAAATATGATCGAACAAGAGACCCTGAGGCTCGTAAAGAATAGGGGAGAGAATACTTAAAAAAAGAGAGAGAAGAATGATGAAATATTGAAAGGGAAAATAAACCTCAACTAGCATTTGAAGCATGTATGTAAATGTAAATATTATAAATGATACTTAAAATTTAACTATTGTATTGTGAAACTTAATTTTTATTTGATGAACTAATTTGAAAAATATTTTGCAATGTAAAGAGAGAGAGATGTTCCTCAAAACATTGATGATGAGATAGAAAATTTTGAAAGAGAAAGTGAAAGAGATATTGAACCAATGATTGAAGATGTTGAAAATGTTGAAAGAAATTCAAGTGAAGAAATTGAGTCACCAGGTATGTATATATATGTTAAAAGTGTATTATTGAAATTATACATATTTATTAATTTAATTATTTATTGTATATGTAAACTCATTTTTAAATTTAATTCTAATATGTATAGATGAAATCAATATCGATGATGAGATGTTAGAAAATGTTGACACTGACACATATGGAGATAAAAAAGCTGACCATGTTATACGATATCGTGTTAAGCGCATTATTGATATGTTCTTGAAAGGTGAAAATGTGGCAGTTCAAGCCAAAATTTTGAAATTTTTCTTAACATCAAATAAATTAAAAGAAGTTGCAACTTTATTGGGTATTCAAAAATCAACAAAAGATTTAAAAAAAAAAATGAAGGAAAATGTGATACAAAATATAAATAGTGCTCTAAAGTCAATTGGAATATTTAGAAAGAAAAGTCATTTAGATGCACCTAGAGCAATACAAATGGCAGTGGTTTCTTCAATTACTAAACAAAGTCGTTTGGTAGAATCTATCGCAGAAGCATTTGGGACCTCACGAAATGTTTTTCACAAAGATCGGAAATTTCGATTGAAAATAGATGTTAAATGATGAACTTGATTTTTGGACAGTTATTTGTAGGCAACCATACAAATATAGACTTGGAGAAGATGTTAAAAAATTAATATATGAATATTGGATGAAAAATTCATGTGTTTCACCAAAAGAAAGGGATGTGATGTGACGAAGAATAGCATGAAAATAGTAAGAAGAACATGCAAAAGATATCTTGAACCCCACTTAGATAGAGTTGCTCAACACGTTCATAGAGGAGAATCGTTAATTTAATGTCTCAATCAGTGATTTTATGCAACAAAAACCATGGTATGTTAAAGCTATCGATGTATGCCACACTTGTTGTTATCGTTATCATGTGGAATTTCAGCTACATTATGACACATTCCTTAATCTTGGTAATTTTTTTTGGAAAGATTCACCTCCTCCTTCCATTATCCATGATTTCATATCTCAAATTCTATGTGCAAGAGAAAGCCATGAATTATTTTACCAAAAGAAATGTGTTAGTCACAGTGAAAAATGTGATGATTGTGGAAATTTGACTTTATTTCAAAATAAATATCGTACTGATATAAATGATCAATCATTGTCCAACATAAAATTGAAATGGAAGAGATGTGAATATATTCATAGATGGATTGGTTCAAGTAGTACTACAAGTGCTAAAATAATTGATTTACAAGAAGAAGAAATTTTGTGATTATGAAAATTTCAGGCAGAAATTTATAAATACACCAAGCATTCCCATAGATCTCAATGGCAGGACTTGCAATTAAAAAAATTCCGAGAAGTTATTCCACCAGGGACCATTTTGTCAATAATTGATTTTGCAGAGAATTACACATTTTTTCCACAAAAAGAAATACAGAGTGAATACTATCATTCTGACCAAGTCTCCATGCTAGTCCATATTCTATATAGACATGATGAACAAAATTTTGATCATATAAAAAGAATCAGTGAAAATCGACATGTTATTAAAGAATATCACTTTTATATCAATGACAATCGTACACATGATGCATATTTTGTACAACATTAATTTGAAAAGATTTATGACTCCTTGAAAAGTCATCATTAGGGGAATTTTAAGGTCTAAAATGGGCCTCCTAAGGAAATTATAAAATAATAGTGGAAAGAATATAATAAAATTTGATTACATCATCAAATTTTAGACCGAAAAAAGAAAAAACTACTTTTTCAACTCGTATTTTCAACTTATCTCTCTATGGGTTTACTCAAATTTCGAGCGAGAAAACTCGTTGGATGAAACATTTAATTCTTCATCCAAGGAGTACCCATGTCGCATACTCTTGATGGACCCTACTATATGAAAAATGAGAAACAGATGAAAAATGTTATTGCAATCACGTTTTTTCATGTATTTCTCATTTTTCGAGTAATAGGGTCCATCGAAAGTATGCAACATGGGTACTCCTTGGATGAGGAATTAAAGTTTGCATCCAACGACTACTCCTACTCGAAATTCAAGTAAAACATTAGGGAGATAAGTTGAAAATACAAGGTGAAAAAATAGTTTTATTATTTTATTATTTTTTAATATTTTTGCTTTTTTACCCCAAAAATGGTGAATCATCCCCCATGGTTGACATCATCATCTTGAATCCTATTGGTCCTTATGAAGTTTATTTTGGTTGTACATTTTTCTTAAGGGGCCCATTTTATACCTCAAAAGTTCTCTAATGGAAATAAAATTCAATGAACATTGGATATGGTCAGATGGATCCGCGGGTCAATTCAAATATTCATGACCATTCTTTTGGTTGTGTAGTCTTGATATGAAAACCCGCATTAAACATTGTTGGAATTTCTTTGAGACTCATCATGGAAAAGGAAAACATGATGGTGTGGGGGCATGTATAAAAATAGCACTTTGGAGTTATCAAATGAACCACTCTGCAAACCGACTTGTCTGAGCCAAACAAGTTGTTCAATTGTGCATTGCTGCACTAAGCCATAAGACTAACCGATCAAAAGAAGTATGAAGGTACATGTTTTTGTGTGTGTGTGTGTGTGTGTGTGTATATATATATATATATATAATATACATGATCTGATTTTTATTAGATTTCTAATTTTAAATATTATTTATCACAATGATTATCTTTGATTGTATTTTGAATAACATATTTATATTCTTGTTTGAATTTTCCATATAGGTATTTTTGGCATATTGGGGTCTGAGATGTAGATAGATCAATTGGAAATGACGTTGAAATAATAAAAGGGACTCAAAAATTGCATTCAATTAAAACAAATTAGTACCAAAATGTGTTTGCATTTGATAAAAGAAATTATTCTTGTTTTTTTCATGTTTGCAGAGACAAAAAATAATCCAATGATGTTTGTGAAAAAAAAATGTATGTAAAAGATTGGAAACATACAAAACTATACAAAGTGGAAAATTTCCGTTGCAAACTTTGAAGAAATCAAATCAAAGGAGACTATAGTATCATCTCAAGGTGATAGAGTTTCTAATCTTGTTAGAGAAGGTAACATTTTTATTTCTTTCAAATGATAGAGATCTATTAATAGATAATAAAATCAAGTACACATGTTAATTTTAAAGTTAATTTTTCATGTTAATTATGATCTAAATTTATGTAAGTTTGTTTTATTGTGCAGGAGATGTTTTTTTTGTATTTGCACCTACTACCAACACAGAAAATGTGAAGTATTATTTAATGCATTTCACTGAATTAAAGATGAATTTATTGGAAAACGATGATGATAAAGAGTTTATATATTACAGAGGGTCTATTATACTGAAAGGTTATTTTTCCAACAAACTCATCAAATTCAAGATTTTGTTTACTTTCAAGAATATGAACCTGATGTCGTAAGTTGTCAATATAGTCACTTGGTGTGTGCAACACACCTAAAGTTGATAGAAGTTCAATCAAAGAAAAATTTGAAAATTAAGAAATGGAAAATGTCAAAAGTCTATCATGAACGGATCATTGAAGATGGAATTCCATTACAATTTTTTTTATTGAACTCCCCAACAATTTCTTTGTAATATTCCCAAATGGGGAAAGCAACAATATAGCTCATAAAATGAAGGCAACAACAAATATTTAACACATGAAACCATGAGACCAATATGGAGTCATAACATTATGTATTAGAGAAGCAAATCAATACAAAATAGTAAGGCATAAATCATATGCAATGAGGAAACAAGCCTCTCATAAGTAATCACTCCCAAATATGAGCTGCTGTTACAATACAAAATGTCGGAGAGAAACTACAACATAGTCATATTAAGCATAACTACAACTAGAGATGATACAATGATATAAAATACTGATATAGGCCCCAATAGATTCTAAACATATAGATTTGGGCACTAGATCAGCTTTCTAAGACAACCCAAGAGGGTTTCTGGAAAATGCACCCAATGTGCCAATGTAAGTTGCAGCCTTAGGGCTGAAGATATGCTACAACAACAGAAATGATAAGATATGGCTGAAGGTAAGAAAACTACAAATCTTCTCCAATAGATCCTCCAGATGAAAGAATGGCTCCTCCACTGAAGAGATCACCTCCCAAAACAACCACTACATCTACCCCTGTAACTCCTCCCTAAAATAATGCAGATCAGGGCTGAAACTGCACTGTAGGGGATAAATAATCTTTAGCCTACTTCTAAATGTGTCAATAAAGCTCAAGGGGCTTCTTTACAGGCCTTCCAATGGATGGATATCTTCCTCCACTACAAAACTAGCTCTGAAGACACCCAATCTAATTCTCCATTGTTGCACCCTGCAACATAGCATAATATTCTACAGAAATTGCACTGCAGCTGAAGACTGAAGCTTGGCCCTAAGCTTGAGTTTGGAAATGAAGTGAAATTCTCCTCCAAGATGCCTCTCAAGGAAATATATTGGATTCCTGCTAAACAACACTTCAAACTCAACTAAACAGCCGGAGAATGCCAAAAGTCTAAACAGAACATATACAAAATAATAATCTCAAACATAATCCCATATGGCTTCCATCCTCTTCCTTATATAGGTTATGATATTCTTGGCCCTTGGCTCCACTCAATTAGGTCATTTCCTCCATGCAATCAATCTCCCTCCAAAACTGTTATTCCTCATTTAATGTCCACTCCTCCATAACAGCGATGTTGATTTGGTCAAAGTTGATCTATTAAACATGATCCAACCCCTATTCATACTCAAAGGTTATTTATTTAGCTACTTAGAAGGTCTTCTTTCACACTTGAAGTGATTTTATTGCTGCTAAGAAGATTTATGGGCCTCCCCACCCATTTATTCACCTACTTACTGAAAAAATAATCTATAATATTCCATTTAGCTAAAAGTTAAATCTTAGGAATATTACAGTCCTCCCCTCCAAAATGTTGCTTGTCCTCAAGCAACTGTAAAGGTGGAGAAAAATTCCTCCCCTCCTCCTTTTTTGGCCTCTTCATCAATAGTCCCCACCATTTCTTCAGATATTCTACAATAATTTTGTCTCCCAATGGTTCCTCCCCATTGTGCAAGTTGTCCTTTGGTGGATAAGTCAAATGGCCCTCGTCATGATAAAGTGGAAGGTCTATATGGAAAATTTCTTTTTGTACAATGGCCTCTTCAAGGTAGGAGTAATGACAAGCATAAGGGACCTTATTCCCAAAGAGGGATTCCCATCTCCATGCTATCATCCAGATGAAATGAATCACCTTCTAGCATGGTAATTCATAGAAAAGTTCCTCCCAAATATTCATTAGAGGTATATCCCAAGTGCTCCAAACAATCATATGGCCCACCTCATAAATAATTAAGTGACCTACTGTAGTGGCCATATCATCTACCATGCTCCCCTTGAAGCATGAAGCATAAAAGGTGTGGGAAATTTCATTCCCCATGGACACATTCAACCAATGTGCCTTCCCTCCAATCGTGTTCCCAAAAAAGGTAAGAACGCCATCAACATATGGAATCACAATAAAGGTCATGCTAGCTTCCATGTGTAGTAAAGGAGAAGGAAAATGGTCCCTCATGTGCAACCATCACATTTTTTCTCCTAACTGCCATAGAATATGATAGAACAAGTGTTTCCCCCACCACTTGTTTGTTGCCCCATTATTTTTGCATGCTTGGAGAAGGTGTATGATGGTTGGTGTTAATGAAGCACACCATGAAGAATACATCATCTCCCAAAAATCTTCTATGGAATGGTTAGCATCATCATTGCTCATGGCCCCAAATAGCCCATGAAGCCAATAAGAAAGAGTGCCCCCTCTTGGAGAAATGCCCTGCACATGAGTGGTAAGAAAATGCAAGTATATAGTAAATATATCATGATGCTCATAAATACAATCCTTACCATATACTTAGTTTAAATCAGTGTGGCAGCTCATGGATGAGCTCCCTTTCACACCCAATGAGTAATTAGGTGGTGATGATAATTCTTCCCAAGAATTATGTTTCTCCTCACCCTCCAAATAATCTATGCACTTCCTCATATGATAGTGCATATCCTCTTTGAAGTCTTCCCGCATGAATCCCTCCAAAATAGTATGGTATGTCCTAATAAAACTAGTGGGATTGGAAAACCAGATATCATAGGCTGCATGTAGTAGTTTATCCTTGAGCTTTGAGTCTCTAGTCAAGTAGATCTAATCATGCAAATAAATGACTCCATCAACCACTCTATACATCCTATATATAACTTTCCCATCAAGAACCTTATGTGTGAAGAGGTTCTTGGAATATTCCACCAATAGTTGGCACTCCCAATATGGATCTATGCTTCCCAACAATGGCAGCACTATAAGAATCTGAAATGAAGTATTTGTCACATCATAACTCTCCCTTTTGACATGCTCAATGCCAAAGCCACATGTTGAATTAATGTTACCCCACTTTTGCTACATCTCTTGCAGTTTATCTTGCCCAAGAAAAGATTGGAGTACATGGAAGTCAACATCCTCTTGAAAATTATCTCTCCTCCAAAACTTCCATAGTTTAGCCAATGCATGCAAGAGTGTCAATAGCCTCTTTTCACATTCAAAAATCTTCATCATGTGTTGAAGTATCATTTGCTGCTCCAAGGCTATGGAGTAGCCCTTTGACACCATGCTGATGTCATCATATATTTCTGAATCATCATCTTTCAGCGCAAATAGCTGAGTGGGAGATTGCAATGTCCATATCATAAAAAATTTCACCCCTAATTTAAACCCATCAAAGGTCCTTTGCATTGTTCTAGCTCCTTCCAAGGCTCCTTCCTTAGCCAAATATATAAATGTTGCACCATGTTGAGAGAACTCTTTATTCATCTTCCAATCAGGTGGTCTCCCTAGTGGAATGCCTCCATGTAAAGAGACATCAAAATCTAAGGTAGAATGTATAGGTTAGTGGACTGATTTGTCCCTCCCTTTACTGCATAAATCAGCCTCCTTCTTCTGTATATAAACCCCTTGAAATAAACAAGGGTGCATGCTCTCCATCCTTTGCTGTTGATCCACCTTTTCTTCTCCTCCTTTGATCAAGGAGTTACAACCCATCACTATTGTCACAAGATGCTCCTTGGGAAATTTTTGCAAAGATGCAAAATCCCCTTCACTTGAAGCAATAGCGTCATGCCCATATCCATGTGGTGATGGTTCTCCTCCCAAAGTGACAACACTGTTACTTTCCTTCTACTCTTCCTCATCATCAATAATTGAGAATAATTCATCAATAATGAGAGACCCTAGATCTTGGTCTTCCCTTGAAGCAGAAATCTCCATGTCTTCCTTTTGAGATGAAAGCTCTTCATGCAATGGGGATCTTGCCCTTGGAAAGGTATCATACAAGTTTTTATCCCCCTTAATAGAAATCTGGAGTGGATTTGGTGCAATAGATCTTTCCAACTTATACAAAGGTTTTGAATTTTTATGTTTTGCTAACTCAATCAAATATGTTTCATATTGTTTTACATCAAATATCTTCACTAATCTCTTAGTGAATCCTGCATAAGTAGCTATATTTGCATGATTAAATGAAGAATATTCATAAAACCACCAATTATGAGCCTTACCTTCAAGATGCAGTGCTGCTATCCTAAGGGCTTCCCTTTCTGAAACTTTATGTAGATGTAAATATGAGTCTAGCTGATTTATCCAATCCTTGGCTATGCATGTGGAAGACCCATCAAAATTTGGCAGAAAGAATCTACCTCTTCTACTTCTGTTGTGATTGCTCGGTCTTCTTTCCTCCTTGAGTTGGAAAAAATCTTGGAAGTTCAAGTGCTCATTGAATCTCCAAGATTGAGATTCATACTCTTGAACATAGTCACTCAAAGTCTCCTCCTTTGGTGCATATTCTTCCTCCATCTCTCTTGCTGTGAATCTGGGCATAAAACTACACTATGTATCATAATGTGTGGTTAAATACTCACACCCATCATGAAAAAATCTAGGGCTTGCTTCATTTTCAAACCCCCTTGGAGATTCCCTAACATATCCCTTCTCATATTCTTGATATCTCTCTTGATGCTCTGCATAGTTTGGAAAAGAAGATTTGAGAGCCCCTCTTCCTCCTTTCCTCCAAATAATGGAGTCTTGTATTTGTTTTTTCTGTACATCTCCTCTTCTTGGGAGAAGCTTCTCCTTATGGTGACATATTGGCTAAATGCACAAGTTGAGCCAGGATTATGCTCTGATACCACTGTAATATTCCCAAATGGGGATAGCAGCAATATAGCTCATAAAATGAAAGAAACACCAAATATTTAACACATGAAACCATGATACCAATATGGAGTCATAAAATTATGTATTATAGCAGAAAATCAATACAAAGTAGTGAGGCATAAATCATATACAATGAGGAAACAAGCCTCCCACAAGCAATCACTCCCAAATATGAGCTATTGTTACAATAAAAAATACCGGAGAGAAACTATAGTGCTATCATATTAAACATAAATACAGCTGGAGATGATAAAATGATATAAAATACTGATATAGGCCCCAATAGAGTCTAAACATACAGATCTGGGCACTAGATCAACTTTCCAAGACAACCCAAGAGGGTTTCCGGAAAATGCACCCAATGTGCCAATGTAAGTTGCGGCCCTAGGGCTGAAGATATGCTGAAACAACAAAAATAAGAATATATGGCTAAATCTGATGTAGAAAAATACATATCTTCTCCAATAAATCCTTCAGATGAAAGAATGGCTCCTCCACTAAACAAATCATCTCCCAAAACAACCACTGCAACTACCCCTACAACTCCTCCCAAAAATAACGTAGATCAGGGCTAAAACTATGTTGTAGGGGATAAATAATCCTTAGCCTACTGCTAAATGTGTCAATAAAGCTCACAGGGCTTCTTTATAGGACTTCCAATAGATGGAGATCTTCCTCCACTGCAAAACTAGCTCTGAAGACACCCAATCTAATTCTCCACTACTGCACCCTGCAACACAACACAATTTTCTGTAGAAACTACGTTGTAGCTAAAGATTGAAGCTTGGCCCTAAGCCCGAGTGTAGAAATGAAGTGCAATGCTCCTCCAAGAGGCCTCTCAAGGAAAGAGATGGGATTCCTGCTCGAAAACACCCTGTGCTAAACAGCACTGCAAACTCAACTAAACAGCTAGAGAATGCCAAAAGTCTAAAAAGACCATATAAAAAATAATAATCTCAAACATAATCCCATATGGTTTCCATCCTCTTCCTTATATAGGTTATGATCTTCCTTGCCCTTGGCCCCGCTCAATTAGTTCATTTCCTCCATGCAATCAATCTCCCTCCAAAATTGTGTTATTCCTCATTTAATGTCCACTCCTCCATAAAAGTGTTGTTGATGTGGTCAAAGTTGACCTATTCAACATGATCCAACCCCTGTTCATACTCAAAGGTGCTTTATTTAGTTGCTTAGAAGGTCTCCTTTCCCACTTGAAGTGTTTTTATTGCTGCTAAGGAAATTTATGGGCCTCCCCACCCATTTATTCACCTACCTAGTGACAAAACAATCTATAATATTCCATTTATATAAAAGCTAAATTTAAGGAATATTACATTCTTCTCCTTGGATTCATCATTTAGAACTTACAGAACTCAACTAGAAATTGTTAGCTTTTTTTTGTGCATTCTTAAGTTTTACATTATTATAATATGTATATTTTTTGTTATGTACAAGTGTTTTCACATGTACATTTTTTTGCTACACGCACACAAGTAATTTATACACATGTAGACATCCATGTATATTATCTGGCCTTAAACAATTTTATACGTTCTCTGGTACAATTTATGTCATTATGTCATTATTGAAAAATGTACATGCGTATCTATCATGGTTGATATAATGCAAATTTTAAGTTATGATTTTGTTTTAGACATTTATTAAGAAAATTATAGTATTCATTCTTTAATGCAAAATGTGTCGTACATGTTTTGTAATTTTCAGTTTACTATCAACTGACATCCATAGTAGCTTTTCTATGTACATTAATGAAAAATGTTCTTTACTAGATATGTTTTAATGCAATTTTAAAATTCTATGATTGTTTGACACATATATGAACACCAAGAATTTTATGATTCTTTTTAGATATATACATCGATATGTATTGTATATTAAAACATTATAAAAATTATTTCAAATGAAAAATGTATGAATTAAATGCAAATTTTCTTTCGTTGCTACATATTCATGATTGTTTGAAATGACACATGATCATGTGCAAAATGCACACCTAAATATCACCTTTAATAAATTTATGTCTAAATTATATAACATTCATACATGTTCAAATGCATTTAACATGTACCACTTGTGTTTTGTAATTTGTGATTTCAATCTAGATTCATTTGAAATAACAAATGACAAAACAACTTGAGCTTTAAAAGTAAAACATTTAATCAAATATTGAATGTAAGTTAATATTATAACAAGTCATCATGTAGTCAAAATGTAATGTAACTAAATGCATTTATGTACTTCAATCATTGCTACATGTTCATGAACTTAAATATGTATTTAACCATCTAGAATTTTTTTAAATGACACATAATCATGTGCAAAATGTACACCTAAATATCACTTTTAATAGATGTATTTCCTAATTATATAACATTCATACATGTTCAAATGCATTTAACATATGTACCACATGTGTTTTGTAATTTTCAATTTCAATCTAGATTCATTTTAAATCACAAATAACAACAACTTGAGCTTTAAAAATAAAACATTTAATCTAAGATTGAATCTAAGTTAACATTATAACAACATGTCATCATGTACATGCAAAATGTAACGACTAAATGCAAACGTACTTCATTCATTCTTACATATATTCATGAACCTAAATATGTAAAACCATAGATACATGATTGCTTTAAATGACACATGATCATGAAAAATGTACCTAAATATAACCTTTAATAGACATCTACACCTAATTATATATCATTCACACATGTTCAAATGCATAACATGTGCCACATCTCTTTTGTAATTTGCAATTTTAAACTAGATTCATTTTAAATAACAAGTGAAAAAACAACTTGAGTTTTAAAAACAAAACATAATATAAGATCATCTAAGCTAACATTATAGCAATATGTGATCATGTATGCAAAATTTAAAAAATAAATGCAAATGTACTTCAATCATTTTTACATATATTCATGAACTTAAAAATGTAAAACCATCTATGATTGTTTTAAATGACACATGATCATGCAAAATGTACCTTAATATCACCTTTAATAGACATAATAATTATATAACATTCACACATATTCAAATGCATAACATGTACCACATGTGTTTTGTAAATTGAAATTTCAATCTACATTAATTTTAAATAACAAATAACAAAACAACTTGAGTTAAAAAAAAAACATATAATCTAAGATCATCTAAGTTAGTTCATTATAACAACATGTGATCATGTATGGAAAATGTAACAACTAAATGAAAATGTACTTCAATCATTGTTACATATCCATGAAATTAAATATGTAAAACCATTTATGATTGTTTTAAATGACAAATGATCATGCAAAATGTACTTAAATATCACCTTTAATACACATCCTAATTATATAACATTCACACATGTTCGAATGTGTAACATGTACCACATGTGTTTTGTAAATTGCAATTTCAATCTAGATTCATTTTAAATAACAAATGACAAAAAAATAAGTTTTAAGAACAAAACACAATCAAATATCATCTAAGTTAACATTATATAACAACATGTGATCACATGCCAAATGTAACAAATATCCAAAATTTCAAATCATTCAATAAAAGTGAATGTATTCAATTATCCAAAATGTAAAATATGTCCAAAATTTAAATCATGAACAATAAAAGTAAATATAACAATGTATAGTGTTACAAGTATCAAGTTATATAGAAAAGTAAATATGACTGCTTTAATAAGACTATCTATATATAAAAGTAAATAAGATTAGCTATCAAATAAAATGTTACATGTGCATCAATAAAATAGAGAATTTGGTTGCAGTGTATTTTCCAACAGCCTCTTGAGCCTCTTTGTGCTATCATCTGAAGAATGGGGAACATACACAATGTGTAAACATTAAAATTTATTGTTTTAAAATTGAATGAGAATGTATAACTTCATAAAAAAACAAAATGAAAAAAAAAAGCATGGAATACTTCATGTGGTTCCCCCTCCATTGTCCCATGTTGGTCGTCCACAAATGCACCCTCCATGATAAATTGTACAATATACATGTACAAGTATACATACATACATACATACATACATACATACATACATACATACATATATATATATATATATATATATATATATGTATATATATATATATATATATATATATATATATATATGTATATATATATATATATAGATATATTAAAAATTTTCAACTGAAAATCCATAAACTAATGCAATTATATAAAAAAAATGTTATACAAATTATTTTTCAAATTGTTTGGATGTTCCTATTTCCATCATACACTCTATTGCTAAAGTCCTTCGAGAATAGAAATCATCTCCACAAACCTAAAATTCAAAAAAAATTAAATTGTAAAATAACTCAAGATCTTGATCTCATTTTTAAATGAAACTTTCACTTCAATTTGTAGCTTAAGTTAAATTGAATATTTGTGATGGTGGGTTTGTCACATCTCCTAGCAGGGAAGAAGAGGGTGGCTCAAAACAAAAATCATCTCCACAAACCTAAAATACAGAAATTTTAAAACTGTAAAATAACTCAAGATCTAGATCTCCTTTTTTAATGAAACTTCAATTTCAATTTATAACTTAAACAAAAGTGAAAAATTGAATACTTGTTACAGTGTATTTGGCACATCTTCTAATAGGGAAGAAGAGGGTGGATCCATTGCGAAAATGGTCCTTGGAGGACATAAATCATCTCCACAAACCTAAAATTCAAAAATTTTAAAACTGTAAATAAATCGAGATCTAGATCTCATTTTTTAAAGAAATATTCACTTCAAATTATAACTTAACGTAAGTGAAAAATTGAATACATGTGATGGTGGATTTGGCACATCTCCTAACAAGGAAGAATAGGGTGGCTCCATTGGGAAAACATCGGACGAAATAAAAACTTGTTAATGTTTAATTATATGCATGCATGTGTACACAATTATTTGTTTTAAAAATATGTCATCATGGTACCGATATAATAATACAATAACAATTGTACATCAACATCATGAACACTTAAAAAACACTAACATTTCCGAACATATCATCTTGATTGTGAGAACCTAAACTTTCGACCATGATATTATCAATATTTTCGTTCATCAAGTGTGTTAACTTCAAATGGTGAACATATGATACATTTTTGGTAGATTAACATATACAAATAAACATGTATATGTAAATTAAAAATTACATTAAAATATTCACCCTAACCATTAACAACTATCGACCCCATGCCCTCTTCCTAATGAATAAAAAAGTCTTTCCAACCATTGCAACAATGTTTTCCATATGTTCTAAGCTCTTCAATACTCATATTTTCTATTTCATCATTTATATTATACACAAAATTAGCATGTGCATTCTCTCATGTTTCTTGTTGATTCAGACCAATATCAATTCCACCAAGTCTAGTCTGAACATTGTCTATGATGGTATCCCTTGCTTCTCGACTAATTTGAGAAGTGGCATCCATCTTTAATCGCAAAGTTTTCACTCGAATATTTCGGTTTACCAATTGTGGTTTGGGGTGAGGAAACTCAACATCATGCTTAGCACCCCTACGGTCACATAATTGACCTTTCCCATGACCAAAAAATTCAGATGGAAGGTCATTATAATTGGGTTTCATTCTCAAAAAGAATTCTGCATAAAATAATTTTGAAAAATAACTAGGAACCTCGTCGTTCCATGGTAGTCTTCCATAGGCAGCAAGGTGTGAATCATACAAATGGAAATCTATATCAGGGTGCTTGAAATATTTCACCTTTAGAATCTAATTTCTTTTTAACCCTTATTTGAAATTAAACATAGATTTTTCATTTATTTTGTACCTCTTATTTTAACATCGTCCCATGTATCGGGACCCATTACTGTTTCCTTTATTTTCCTCATCACTTCTACAAAAGTATCAGTGGTTGGCCCAAGATTTTTGTAAACATCTAGAAGTGTGCTTAACTATTTCTAAGCTTTCTCGAATCTTAGAAGGGAGTTTCAAAAACATAAGGTATTTCTTCAATTTTGAATAAATATGTTCACACCTTTGTAACGTGCATTGTTGGATGTTTGTTTCCCAAGGTAAATTGGAAATTTACGAAGGATAAGTCATGGTTGGTGTACAAACTTCTTCTTAAATAACGCAGTCTGGTCTACATCATTTTCGAGAAACATTTTCACCCTCTTAATTAATATATAAAATTATATATAAATAAAAAAACATGTGAACAAATTTGTACAAATTTTATTTTTAACCATAAAAAAAATTATATAAATAATTTTAAAAAAATAATAATTGAATTAAAATAATATTCAAATTGATGGCCACCTCGAGATGGTTGGGAAACATCATGCCCACCCTAAGATAGTTGAAAACCAACATGAACAACCATTGATTGACCACCACCCATTGGCTGAGAGCCAACATGACCACCCATTGATTGGTCACCAGGGGAATGTGTACCACCACCCTCATGTGATTGGCCACCACCTATTGATTAGCCACCAGGGGAATGTGTGCCACCACCACCCTCACGCAACGATGAGAAAATATTCATAAACAAAATATGAATTTCTAATCAATTTAGAAATACATACATACCTATGATTGATTAGATTGTGTGAACCATACCACGGTTGCATGAACCATGGCCATGCTCCATTGGTTGAGTAGATACTCTTTTCCTCTAAAATACAAAAATGAAATTTATTAAAAATTAATTTAACTCATAAAATTGATAAAAAAAATCAATTCCATATGCATACATGTATGTACATGGGGAGACAACTATATATATTCAATAAAAAATCAATTCCACATGTATACATGTATGTATGGGGATACAATTATATATTCAAATGTCATTTAAAGACATGCACATTTAATATAAATACCATGAACATCCCCTGATCCATGATCCCCCTCTCTCGTAGAGGCATGGGATTCTATTGATGTTCGCCTCAAAGAAACATATGCCAAATGATCATCCTCCATGATATATATATATATATATATATATATGGATATCTATAGTGGACATCTACAATTATTTTTAAAATTACTGTTTAAAATAAATTCAAAAGAATTCAAAAAACTGATGTAATTTAGTACACAAATGTTGAGCACAAACACAAATTATGTAAAACACAAAACTTTCAAAGCACAAATTGACATGTAAAACTCACTTAAAAAAAAAAATTGTTGAAGCCCTGCACATTTTAATTTTATAAAACATGAATTTCACCAAGTTGCGCTTACATGGTGGGAGCACACTTGGTATATAATTGAAAAAAACACATGGTCATTAAAAATGATGCATTTATAAGTAAAAAACACACACATATCAAAGATGTGTTACAATGTCCATCAAAAGTTTTTGAAACAGAGCTTATCAACACTAATTCATCTTTGAGAGATGAATCATAAATAAATTTTTAAGGAGACCGTCTCAATACTAACTCATAGATGAATCCTGAATTGGCATTGCCCCATACAATAGATCACCAGACATCTTATTAACATTTGCACAATGTCTTATACTAAATGATTGAATTTGTCTAACAATATTGTTTGCTTTCCATGCAGCTATTTTAGACTCTCCTTTTTAACTTGGTACACGCCTTTCATCTGGTTCTACACAAGTTCAGAATTGGTGAAAACTACAAATCCTTTTGATCCATACTCCCTAGTTGTTCCCAAGCCTTATATCAATGTAATATAATATGCTTCATTGTTTTTTGTTCTTACAGTTATATTCATTTTCCTGTTAACGACTTTGAGTTGCAGTATTGCATAGCACATATGTAATCATTGCTTTCCCTAGATTGGGATAACAAGAAACATCTATGCATAATGTCCATTTTTCAACCATATTTAGTGGGATTTTTTATCCTTGAAAGAAAAATTCAATAAAATATATTAAATGAACATTTATTGCAAATGCCTTAAAGTTTATGGGAGAATGGACATTTACGGTTTCCAAAAACTCTAGGACCGCAAAAAAAAAAAAATGAACATTTATTGAAAATTCCATAGTTTATGGTAGAAAGGAAATGTACATGATTTTAAAAAACACCAACAAATTCTTTAAATTTTAAGGGAGAAATTACACGTACATGGTTTCCAAAAACACTAGAAAATTCCTTAAATTTTATGTGAGAAATGACATGTACATGGTTAATTTTATGGGAGAAATGACATCTACATGGTTTCCAAAATCACTGGGATCGTCCCTGAATTTAGCTATATAAGTTTTATAAAGGTGATAGACATGTGATTTTGAAAACATCCTTGTTGTTAAAAAGGACAGGGGCTAAATGAGTAACAACACATCCTAGCCATTATGGTTGGTTAGGTGATAGTGGGCCCTTATGAGATGATAGACACATTTAGCTAAAACATTTATAATTGTCCAAAAGACATATTGCGTCTATAACCAAATTAATTGCTAGTAAATTCAGAGTTCAAATTCAGAGTTCAAACCTACTAATAGCCTGCAGTTGGTGTAATTGTTTGGTGGAGAGGTTTAGTCTCCGTAGGTCTTAAATTTGAGAAGTAGACCGTCGAATTGTCATCAGAGTCCTGTGTAATGTGTCATACATTTCATATATTGAAACATAACTTTATCAAGTTTGACAAGTAATTTCATATATTGAACATAACTTTGTCAAGTTTGAGCAGTAATGCTAATTTCAAATGGATTTTTAAAAAGGAATGGTAATTTAGGCAATAATTTGGATGGATGGTGATTTTATTGTTTGGGTTTTTATATTCTCTAGTTTTATTTCACATGGTGTTAAAATTTAGAGATGCATGAGTGAGCATGAAAAATGAGATTAAGTAGATAACATATATTCTACTCTATAAAATATAAAAATAGATCGTTTCTTTCCTTGGCCAGGTATTAGCTCTGTTATGTATAGTACACTCTTCCTGTCACTTATGAAACATATCTAGTCTAATTTGGTGTCAATATCAAGATCATGTAGCCTCTCAAATGTTTTTCTAGTTGGTACTTGCAATCATATTCTCTGGTTTACTTTTAGAGATGGTTAAAATTTAGAGGTCCATGAGTGAGCATGAAAAATTAGATTAAGCAGAGATCACATTCAACTTTGCAAAATATGAAATGATATCGTTAATTTCAAATGGATTTTGATAAGGAATGGTAATTTAGACAATAATTTTAGATGGGTGATGATTTTGTTGTTTGGTTTTTTATATTCTCTAGTGTTCTTTCACATGGTGTTAAAATTTAGAGGTGCATGAGTGAGCATGAAAAACGAGATTAAGCAGATAGCATATTACACTCTCCAAAATCCAAAAAGATATAATTTCTTTCCTTGGCCAGGTAATAGCTATGTTATGTATAGTATACTATTCTTGTCACTTATGAAACATATTTGGTCTAATTTGGTGTCAAAATCAAGATCATGTAGCCTCTCAAATGTTTTCTTAGTTGGTACTTGGAATCATATTCTTTGGTTTACATTCAGAGATGGTTAAAATTTAGAGGTCCATGAGTGAGAATGAAAAATTATATTAAGCAGAGAGCACATTCAACTCTGCAAAATATAAAAAGATATCGCTAATTTCAAATGGATTTTGAAAAGGAATGCTAATTCAGGAAATAATTTCGAATGGATGGTGATTTTTTTTTGTTTGGTTTTTTATACTCTCCAGTGTTCTTTCACATGGTGTTAAAATTTAGAGGTGCATGAGTGAGCATGAAAAATGAGATTAAGCAGATAGCATATTCAACTCTGCAAAATATAAAAATATATAATTTCTTTCCTTTGCCGAGTATTAGCTATGTTATGTATATAAGTACACCCTTCATGTCACTTATGAAACATATCTGGTCTAATTTGGTGTCAATATCAAGATCATGCAGCCTCTCAAATGTTTTTTTAGTTGGTACTTTGAATCATATTCTATGGTTTACTTTCAGAGATGATTAAAATTTAGAGTTTCGTGAGTTAGCATGAAAAAATAGATTAAGCAGAGATCACATTCAACTCTAAAAAATATAAAAAGATATTTTTAATTTCAAATGGATTTTGAAAACGAATGGTAATTTAGGAAATAATTTTGGATGGATGGTGATTTTGTTGTTTGGTTTTTTATATTCTCCAGTGTTCTTTCACATGGTGTTAAAATTTATAGGTGCATGAGTGAGCAAGAAAAATGAGATTAAGTAGATAGCATATATTCAACTCTGCAAAATATAAATAGGTATCATTTCTTTCCTTGGCCAGGTAATAGCTCTGTTATGTATAGTACACTCTTCTTGTCACTTATGAAACATATCTGGTCTAATTGGGTGTCAATATCAAGATCATGTAGCCTCTCAAATGTTTTTTTAGTTGGTACCTAGAATCATATTCTTTGGTTTACTTTCAGAAATGGTTAAAATTTAAAGGTCCATGAGTGAGCATGAAAAATTATATTAAGAAGAGAGCACATTCAACTCTTCAAAATATAAAAAGGTATCGCTAATTTCAAATGGATTTTGAGAAGGAATGGTAATTTAGGAAATAATTTCAAATGGATGGTGATTTTTTTGTTTGGTCTTTTATATTATCTAGTCTTCTTTCACATGGTGTTAAAATTTAGAGGTGCATGAGTGAGCATGAAAAATGAGATTAAGCGAATAGCATATTCAACTCTACAAAATATAAAAAGATATCATTTCTTTCCTTGGCCAAGTATTAGCTCTGTTATGTATAGTACATTGTTCCTGTCACTTATGAAACATATCTGGTATAATTTGGTGTCAATATCAAGATCATGTAGCCTCTCAAATGTTTCCTTAATTGGTACTTGGAATCATATTCTCTGGTTTATTTTCACAGATGGTTAAAATTTATAGGTCCATGAGTGAGCATGAAAAATTATATTAAGTAGAGAGCACATTCAACTCTAGAAAATATAAAAGGATATCATTTAATTTCTTGACCAAGTATTAGCTCTCTTATGTAATTTACACTCTCACTTAATCTGAAAAATTACATAGACTTGAGAGCTACTCCAAATGCATTTCTTTAATTGAAAAAAAAAAAATCATTGTTTTTTTATACAAAATTATGTAAATACATACAGACGGAAATAACCACATTTCATAGAGACTAAATAATAGGACTAGGCACCAATATCTTAACAAAGCTACAACAGGCAGACAAAGAGCCACATTTCACAGAGAGATTAATCAACAAGACTATTCACCAAGATGATTTTTTGTACAAGACCAAGTAGGTTCCATAGTATATTACACTTTGGCTCAATCCGAAAAATTATATAGACTTGAGAGCTACTCCAAATTGATTTATTTAATAGAAAAAAAAATCATTGTTTTCTAATGCAAAATTATGTTAATACAGACATATAGACAAAGCCACATTTCACAGAGATTAAATAACATGACTATGCACCAAGAGATTAACAAGGCTTCAACAGATAGACAGAGAGCCACATTTCATAGAGATTAATTAATAGGAATATGAACCAAGCTGATTTGTTGTAAAAGAGCAAGTAGGTTCCATGGTATATTACACTTGGGCTCAATCTGGAAAATTATATAGACTTGAGAGCTACTCCAATTACATTTCTTTAATTGAAAAAAATCATTGTTTTCTAAAACAAAATTATGTAAATACAGACATGTTGGGGTTCTTGAGTTTTGATAGATTGGCTAACAAAAAGACAAGACAACATTAGAACCAATTTTTAAGTTCCAGGATCTAGTCCTCCTGTTCTCAGAGAGGGATCTCTCAAATTTTTTGCAAAGATATATCTTGTTTGCTTTTAAGTATTGATTTTAGACTAGTTATTAAGTGCAAGTGTTTGTTTGGTTTATTTTTTTGGTTGAATTGGTATAGCAGAACATGAAAGGTCTAGGTAGTATAAATATAAAGAAGAAGTGTCAGATTCATTAGGCAATGGGGTCAAGAAGAGGTTTATGATAAGCTCATCAATGGATATGGGATATCAAAGGGAAAATCTAACTTGGCCACAGGATCCTTTAGTTTTTTGAATGAGATGGACATTAATGATTAGGAAAGAGAAACTAAATTCTCAACAAAGGGAACTTAAAAAACATAATTTGAACAATAAAGAGGTATTTGCTAGACAGGACTAACCATGAATTCTACAAACCACACTTTAAGCAAATAATGACTTCAATACAACTTTTAAAATGAAATCTAAGATTCGGGGAACACCCTATTTCCTCAAAGACTTTATTTCAAAGGAATTAGAAAACATGAATGATTCACTAATAATTGCAGTCATAGAAGAGGGAACACCTAACGCATCTATGATCACAACTATAAAGACCTTTAAAACAATTGTTCAAGCAGGGACAAAGGGTATGATCAAAATAGACCTACTTGGATAACTATAAACAATGGTACTTCAAAGGGAGACTTCAAAAACCGTTTTCAAGTGGTAGCAGACAAGCAGGGAAAACCATAAATCATGTTGGAACCAACTATTTGAACTATTAGAGAAATAAACAAGCATGAGGACTAAAGAGAAAGATTAAAGACTCTAAAATACCTCAGCAGAAGAAAACATAAAATAGTGAAGGATAAACGAGTCTAAGGTGCTTCCAGGAGTCATTTCTTAGCCTAAAATTTTCATCCTATTGTAGTAAGAATTTATGAAACATAATGGAAACAGGAAAAATAGCAGACAGTTCATAATACATCACCAACAGCTAAGCTCATGGATCCAATCATAGAGCCTTCTCAAGAACAAGCATGTCAAGATATCATCAAGCTTCCAAGACTTCAATTTCTTCTTCAACTTCAAACAGACTATGTATTATTTCAGAGAGTTTTAGTATTACAACTAGTGACCAACCAACCAACAACTTCTCATTTTCTTCAGAAGTATTTATAAAAGAATGAGGAGGTGGAAGAGTTCTAGGGTTGAGTATCATTAATTCCATTCTAAATGCAACTCCTAGCCTTGAAAACCATGCAAGGCATAAGGCAGGAAAGCATTCGATTTACAAATCTGTTTCATAACTCTGTTTTATGATTTTTAGACTTAGTGGGTGAAAAGATTGACTTTAAGGCTCTTTTTATTTTTTACAATAACTTCTACTGACAGTTTGAGATATTTTTCCTGTTTGTAATAATTGTTCAGCTGTCTTTGGCCTTAATTTTTTTGACTGAGATTTGATATGGGTATTCCTTTGAGGCGGAGAGGCTGTAGGTGGCAATTTTGGTAGCTGGGGATTCAATTATCCCCTGTGATGTGGCATTTGAGGCTTTTCTAGAGATCTTTCTTCATTTTGTGGATTAGGCCTTTGTTATTCAATTTGTGCCTTGATCCTTTAAGCTTTAATTAACATCTTTAATCCTTCAATTATACTATGATCTTCATCTTTGACAATGATACTCTTTCATTAATTGATGCTGACTGTGTTTGCTATTTGCAAGTGCGTAGAGGGTTTGCACAGGTGGAGGTTTTTGTTTTAATGAATCGATGATCATGACTCATCAATCCAAAATTGAGAAATCAAACCCCTTTAGATCCTGTCTGACTTGTATCTAAGGCCATGGGGATCGTCATCCTTGGCCTATGATACTGTAACTGGCTGCGGGAGGGTTTTACCCTTTAATTTTTAAAGCCTGCATAAAACAAACAATCGTTATTTAAATCCTACGGAAATAGGTTTAAAACTACTTAGGAGGGTTCATGAAGGTGGTCTGGAGCTGTGAGAAGGGAGAAATTTGCAGCGGAGGACGGGTTTCTATGATAAACATAGAAACAGGGTTTCAAATTTAAAATATGGCACGAATTGGGAAGAAGCGGTTTTGGGAAAACCATAAGTGGTTTTCGCGCAGCAATTGGGGGGTTGGCGGCATTAAATTTTGGAACGCGATTCCATTCATCAATTGACACGTGGATTTCCAAAACCACTTTTATCATGTGGAAGTAGCAAACTGTGGAATGGAGCCAAAAATTACACGATATAGATCGTCAACCGTTGGATTGGAGGCTCCAGATCCAACGGTGCGGGTTGAGCGCGATGGCTAAGAAGCTACAGGGTAAAAGTTTAAGCGGGGTCCATGGTGACGTAATTTTTTGTCGCGTAGTGGACTGGTGTTTGGATTTATCGGGTTAAGTCCCGATCGTCGGATATGGCGAAATGAACGACTAATATTTCATCACATCGGAGAGAAGAAAAGAGGCCAAAGCACCGAGATCTTTGAGTTTGTGATGTGCGATTAAGCGTTGGCCGTAGGATCGGTATGAAAGATCAACGGTCAGGATTAAATCGGTAGGTGTGATGACAGAGGGCCATGGGCGGAAGGAGGGGGCCCGATGGCTGTTGATCTACAGAGATCAACGATCTAGATTTGTTTAGACCATAATGTCGGGGACGAAGGAAAATAGAAGGAAATTTGGGTTGGGGAAAGTTTTTTAAGCCTTTTAGCACCCGATTGCAGGGCTTTAGGACGCATGGAGGAAGGGGCTAAAGGAAATAAGATCTTGGGGGCTTAATGCGTTAGGAGTGCAAAAGACTATTTTTAGGCCAAAACAAAGAGATTTTAAAGCCAAAACAGGGTTCTGATAGATGAGAGAAGGATTTTTAAGCCGGATAAAAGGGAGGTATAAGGCTTAAAAAGGTTTTTGAAATGATTTAGAAGTCAAATGAAGGTCTTTTTATTGGATGAAATTAGAGAGTGAAATGGAGGGGTGAAATGAGGGAAAATGGAGTTTCTTAAGCAGTTTTTTTCTTGGTAATCAGAAGGTACTTGAGGACTTACAGTGAAACAGAAATGAATATTAATTCAAAGAATAAAGAACATCATAAGACTTCAAAAAGATGATAGGTTTTCAAAGGAAACTATCTCTTGAAGGCTTAAAGACAAGACTAGCCACCACATGGTATAACCGGATTTATAGGTGGCTAACAGTGGCACCACTTGGGGAGGACAACTGGTTCTTTAGGTGTCTAGAACCTCAACTATTAATCTATGGCTTTTCAGTAAACCAGTGCCTTATCCATTGGGCAACAACTTTCTTTTCCTTTAGCTGAACTTCTTTAGATCTAAAAATCTTTGTAGCAATCTAAAACAATAGAATTCTATCAAAACAACATCTCTACCTACCCATTCCTAATGATCCTAACATTTTTCTTCTTTGAGAGTGCATTTGGACTAGCAAACTCTCCTCATTAACATTTCATTTTTTATTGAAAACATAAAACTATTCTAAGTCTACTCTTATTTCACCATGAAATCAGTTTGAACAGTTGAGTTCATAAATTCTCTACCTAACTACTATCTGTCAGGATTAGACTGTCTGACAGACCTTTATTCTCTAAATTCTAAAACAGGAAATTTAAAAGAAGTCAAGCCAGGAATAAGCAATTTGACTTGCTGCAGATCTATGGCATAAAAACAAGCTACACATAGACTTTTATTTGCATAAAATTAAAATAAAATTATGGAGGCTTAAGATCTGAAAATTAAAAACATCCTTCATTATCTCCTCAACTCTGTTTTGAATTTGTTTGAGCTGTGTTTTCTCTCTCATCTGGTTCAAGTTTTGAGCATATTAGAACCAATTTTTTTTCTATCTTTGGCTCAATATTTAATCTAATTAGAGCCATTCTTCTTTTGAGATTCATAGGTTCAGATATTGAATTTGTTTGAACCTTTGTTTCCTCTATCCTAATCTACCTCTACTGATAAGCCAAGATTGTATTGTTTGGCTAATCTAATTCACTAACCTATCAACAGTAAATTGAAAACTAATTAGTCATGATTAGGCTGTATGACTAATATAACAGTGTGTTTTTTTAGGAGTGGCATTTGAGCTTGCATACTTTCAGATTTTGTTTCTCTTTTTGGTATGGGGTTGTACCTTTCTTGTTTTACAATCTGCCCTCTTTTTCTCTTTTCTATTGTTTTTTGTATTTTTCTCATTTTTCTTCTTCAAAGAAATAAACAAAAAGACTAACTAGATGCTCAAGAGCTAAGCTTTATCGACATTCCTACCTACCCTAATCTAACTTGGAATATTTACATGTTTAGCTGATGAACTCTCTTTTCCAGTAAAACCAATCTAGTAGATGATTCCATGATTGGTCCTTCTTCATCTCTTTGGGCATGCAAGACAAATAGGGCCACTCCCATTTTCTTTGTTTCTCAGCAGTAGTTCTAAAAGATTTTTTTGTACTTGATGATATGCTGCTTTTTGCAACCTTTATCCCTTCTTCAGATGTCTTCAGGAAATCTACATAAGGATCTTGAAATAATGCCTGGTTGGGAGTATTTGGAAGACATGGTTCCACCAGGATCATCTCTTCTTTCTCCACTGGATCAAGGTAAATATTCTTTTGAGAAAGAAAAACTTTCTCATCTTCATTATTATCTGAACTGGAAGGCTCATCATATTTGGCAGTTATGTCCTCTTGAAGTCCCGAGATATTCTGATTTAGTGGGCTAAACCCTGTGAAGAGGTTATTATATTCTTGAGCAGGGGTATGTTCAATTGCTTCCTCTTTTTTAAGAGAAGGCTCCTTGGTTTCAACTTGCTCAAAAAATTCTTCATTGCTTTCCTCCTCAACCTTTGAGCTGAAAGGTTGTTGATTCCCAATCACATGGAAACTATTACTGATGGTTTGAGATGAAGTAGAGCAAAGATCCAATGAATCTTTACTTACTTTCAAGCTTTCATAAATTCCTTCATCAGTATCATAAATAGTCTGTACTTGCTCATTACTTCTTTGAAGGAACTGATCTTCCTCCCATAAATCTGCTAATGATGGTCCTGCAAGATTAACTTTTGTTTGGGGAACATCATCACTAGACAGATCAAAATTAGGAAAATCATAAATATAAGTAATACTACCAATCAAACATACTGGGTTATCAACAGGTCCTTCTTTATTCTAATCTACAAAATAACTTTCTAAATATGTACAACAAAGATCTCTATGTGAATGGGCAAGAGTATTTTTTTCGCAAAAAGTTTCAGAGACTGGCTGTTTATTAATAATCTAATCTATATCTTTTTCTTTCAAAGGGGAAGATGTTTCTATGTTCCTTTGAACAAGAGTACAACAGTTCTCTGTCTCTTGTGAAGACTGATTTTGAGGCTGGATGTTTTCTTGAGCCTCAGCTATAAGGGATGATGAATCATTGTTCATGATTGTAGGAATATCTTGAGGAATTTCTTCTGTTCCTTGATTGATTTATTCCTCAATTGAGTCATCTAGGTTTTTATGATAGTTGTCTTGGGTATTAAATTCATGAATGGATGCTACGAGATTCGCAGGCTACCAATTTCCTAAATCTTCATAAATTCCTACAAGGTATTCTATGAGGCCCTTAGATTGATTACAACAACTTCCCTCTAATAATAGATACGGGGATTTTTCCTTGTAATGATCATAAAATACTATGTGGAGGTCTCTTACAGAAAACAAACTACCAGTCCTTAACCATTCATACTACCATTCCCTTACTTCTCCTTCTAATGTCAACATAAACATTTTCATAAGGCAGTCTTCGTGCCATTCCACTTTCAACCTCCATACATGTATATGAAATTTGATGAGATGTAATAAAGGGTCATCAAACTTTTCACCTTGAAAAATAGGCAAGTTGTCATCCCAATTCACCTGGGGCATCTTATGTGGAAACCCAAGGATATGATCTCTACTCATTGGGGCATATCTTCGTTGTATCCTTGGAATCATGTTTGTAAATCAGGAAAGATGTCACTGTGTCTATTCAACCAGTTCAGATTCTTCTCCAGTGGATTCATTTGGTCTTCTGAGAGTTGTGGAGTCGCCAGGTGGATGATTCAAATTTTTTTGTCCACCAACAGTATGATTGGGATTGCTCAATGCATTCCCAAATGGAGTCTACAAAGACTGAAGGGGTAACAGGCCTATTGGAGGCCAGTGGAGTCACTAGGTGGAAAATTTTTAGCTTTTTGTGAAGGTAAAATTGTTTTATGGTTCCACCACCATGTTTATTATGAAGCCAATCTGAAATATTTTTGGGTTTTTTCTGAGTTTCTATGGTTTTTCGAAAGACTAATGAGTTTATAAGAGCTTGCTAGGAAACTATGAACTCAGTGGTCCCACCATGATCACCATTATGTTGGTGTGAACGGTGGGGTAACAAATTCCAAGTGTTCAGATAGTATAGTTTAAGAGCATGTGGGTCTTCTAAGGGATGCCTATGTGTGTTTAAGTTTATAAGGTCCCACCGTGATCGCCATTATGTTGGTGATGAGGTGGGATAACAATTCCCTAGGTATTCTTTGTCAAATTAAGGGCCTAAAGAGTTTTAAGAGGTAGTCAAGCAAATATATACTCAATAGGTCCCACCGTGAACGCCATTATGTTGGGGTTCTTGAGTTTTGATAGATTGGCTAACCAAAAGACAAGACAACATCAGAACCAATCTTTAGAGTTCCAGGATCTAGTCCTCATATTCTCAGAGAGGGATCTCTCAAATTTTTTGCAAAGATATATCTTGTTTGCTTTTAAGTATTGATTTTAGACTAGTTATTAAGTGCAAGTGTTTGTTTGGTTTGTTTGGTTGAATTGGTATAGCAGAACATGAAAGATCTAGGTAGTATAGATAGAAAGAAGAAGTGTCAGATTCATTGGGCAAGGGGGTCAAGAAAAGGTTTATGACAAGCTCATCAGTGGATATGGGATATCAAAGGGCAAATCTAACTTGGCCACAATATCCTTTAGTTTTGTGAATGAGATGGACATTAATGATTAGGAAAGAGAAATTGAATTCTCAACAAAGGGAACTTAAAAAACATAATTTGAACAATAAAGAGGTATTTGATAGACAGGGCTAACCATGAATTCTACAAACCACACTTTAAGAAAATAATGACTTCAAGACAACTTTTAAAATGAAATCTAAGATTCGGGGAACACCCTATTTCCTCAAAGACTTTATTTCAAAGGAATTAGAAAACATGAATGATTCACTAATAATTGCAGTCATAGAAGAGGGAACACCTAACGCATCTATGATCACAACTATAAAGACCTTTAAAACAATTGTTCAAGTAGGGACAAAGGGTATGATCAAAACATACCTCCTTGGCTAACTATAAACAATGGTACTTCAAAAACAGTTTTCAAGTGGTAGCAGACAAGCAGGGAAAACCATAAATCATGTTGGAACCAACTATTTGAACTATTAGAGAAATAAACAAGCATGAGTACTAAAGAGAAAGATTAAAAACTCTAAAATACCTCAGCAGAAGAAAACATAAAATAGTGAAGGATAAACAGGTCTAAGGTGCTTCCAGGAGTCATTTCTTAGCCTAAACTTTTCATCCTACTGTAGTAAGAATTTATGAAACATAATGGAAACAGGAAAAATAGCAGATAGTTTAGAATACATCACCAACAGCCAAGCTCAGGGATCCAATGATAGAGCCTTCTCAAGAACAAGCATGTTAAGACATCATCAAGCTTCCAAGACTTCAATTTATTCTTCAACTTCAAACAGACTATGTATTATTTCAGATAGTTTCAGTATTACAACTAGTGACCAACCAACCAACAACTTCTCATTTTCTTCAAAAGTATTTATAAAAGAAATGAGGAGGTGGAAGAGTTCTAGGGTTGAGTATCATTAATTCCATACTAAATGCAACTCCTAGCCTTGAAAACCATGCAAGGCATAACGCAGGAAAGCATTCGATTTACAACTCTGTTTCATAACTCCGTTTTCTGATTTTTAGGCTTAGTAGGTGAAAAGCTTAACTTTAAGGCTCTTTTTATTTTTTACAATAACTTCTACTGAAATTTTGAGATATTTGTCTTGTTTGTAATAACTGTTCAGCAGTCTTTGGCCTTAATGTTTCTGACTGAGATTTGATCTGGGTATTCCTTTGAGGCAGAGAGGCTGTAGGTGGAAATTTTGGTAGCTAGGGATTCAATTATCCCCTGTGATGTGGCATTCGAGGCTTTTTTGGAGATATTTCTTCATTCTATGGATTAGGCCTTTGTTATTCAATTTGTGCTTTAATCCTTTAAGCTTTAATTAACATCTTTAATCCTTCAATGATACTCTGATCTTCATCTTTGACACTGATACTCTTTCAATAATTGATGCTGACTATGTTTGATGTTTGCAGGTGCACAGAGGGTTTGCACAGGTGGAGGTTTTTGTTTTAATGAATCGATGATCATGACTCATCGATCCAAACTTGAGAAATCAAACCCCTTTAGATCCCATCTGACTTGTATCTAAGGCCATGGGGATTGTCATCCTTGGCCTATGACATTGTAACTGGTTGAGGGAGGGTTTTACCCTTTAATTTATAAAACCTACATAAAACAAACAATAGTTATTTAAATCCTGTGGAAATAGGTTTAAAACTACTTAGGAGGGTTCATGAAGGTGGTTTGGAGCTGTGAGAAGGGATAAATTTGCAGCGGAGGATGAGTTTCTATGGTAAACATAGAAACAGGGTTTCAAATTTAAAATATGGCGCGAATTGGGAAGAAGCGGTTTCGAGAAAACCATCAGTGGTAGGCGGTATTAAATTTTGGAACACGATTCCATTCATCAATTGACACGTGGATTTCGAAAACCACTTTTATCACGTGGGAGTAGCGCATTGTGGAATGGAGCCAAAAATTACGCGATATAGATCATCGACCGTTGGATTGGAGGCTCCAGATCCAACGGTGAGGGTTGAGCGCGATGGATGAGAAGCTGCAGGGTAAAATTTTAAGTGTGGTCCATGGTGACATAATGTTTTTTTGCGTAGTGGACTGGTGTTTGGATTTATCGAGTTAAGTCCCGATCATCGAATCTGGCGGAATGAACGGCTAGGATTTCATCACATCGGAGAGAAGAAAAGAGGCCAGAGGATCGGGATCTTTGAGTTTGCGATGTGAAATTAAGCGCTAGCTGTAGGATCGATATGAAAGATCAACGGTCAGGATTAAATCAGTGGGTGTGATGATAGAGGGCTATGGGAAAAAGGAGGGGGCCCGATGGCCATTGATCTGTAGAGATTAATGGTCTAGATTTGTTTAGACCATAACATCGGGGATGAAGGAAAATAGAAGGAAAGTTTGGTTGGGGAAAGGTTTTTAAGCCTTTTAGCGCCTAATTGCGGGGCTTTAGGATGCATGGAGGAAGGGGCTAAAGGAAATAAGCTCTCGGGGGCTTAATGCCTTAGGAGTGCAAAAGACTGTTTTTAGGCCAAAACAAAGAGATTTTAAAGGCAAAACAGGGTTCCGATAGATGAGAGAAGGATTTTTAAGCCATATAAAAGGGAGGCATAAGGATTAAAGGGGTTTTTGAAATGATTTAGAATTCAAATGAAAGTATTTTTTATTGGATGAAATTAGAGAGTGAAATGAGGGAAAATGGAGTTTCTTAAGCAAATTTTCTCTTGGTAATCAGTAGGTACTTGAGGACTTACAGTGAAACAGTAGTGAATATTAATTCAAAGGATAAAGAACATCATAATACTTCAAAAAGATGATAGGTTTTCAAAGGAAACTATCTCTTGAAGGCTTAAAGACAAGACTAGCCACCACATGGTATAACAGAATTTATAGGTGGCTAACAAGACACATGGAGCCACATTTAACAAAGATTAAATAACAGGACTATGCACCAATAGATTAACATAACTTCAATAGACAGACAAAGAGCCACATTTCACAGAGATTAATTAACAGGACTATTTACCACTCCAGTTTTTTTTTTATCCATAGGTTCGAGGGACGGGATCGATGAGCACATCTCCATCCCCTACCTCCTACGGTAATCATCATGGGACTGGAGATACCAGTATATAATTTATATATAGGTAAAAGGAAGGAAATTCAGATCCAATTAGAAATTGATTTAACCTGTAAAGAGTCAGTGAATGATCCCACAAAGTCAGAGCCAACAATAGAGGCAATTGAAGCTATTGATGCATAATAAGTAGCAGAAGTATCCTTAGCAGCATCTTGAATAGAACATCAACAATGGAAGCACCCCCACCTATAGGATATGGAATACAGTCATAAAAGCAATCATTTGAGGCAATGTCAGGATTATAAATATACAGGTAAAAGGATGGAAAGGCAGAGCGAATTTGAAAGTCAGTTAACCTGTAAAGAGTTAGTGAATGATCCCACAAAGTCAGAGCTAGAAACAGAGGCAGTTGAAGCTATTGATCCATAACAAGTAGTAGAATTATCCTTAGCAGCAGCTTGAATAGAACATCAGCAATGGAAGCACATGCCACTTACAGGATAGGGAATACAATCATCAAAGCAGGCATCTAGGTCAATGCCATGATTATAAGTGAAGGCAGAGGGTAAAGTAGGTAAGCAAAGGTAAATGACAAGAAAATTCAATAACCAAGGTAAGCCTATGGTTCTATATTGAGCTTATCCCTGTGACGGTCTAAGTGTTGGTGTGAAATCATCCTCCGGGCTATGTAAAAAGAGTGAAATGTATTCAGACAAAAGACTGGGGATAACTCATATAATAAAGGTAATGTCTCTGAGTAGGTAGCTGTAAAAGATCGGTGATCCTCTATAAGTGAAGGCAGAAGTAGTTGATCCACCACCATCAAAGGCAAGGTAAGTTGTTCGAGATCAGGAAGAGAAATAAATCCCTATTGGAAGAGGAGAGAGAGAATGAGAGGAGGGGAATTCCTCATCAATACTATGAATAAGAGAAACATTTCCAACCACAAAGTCATGGGAAAACTATGGAAAAATCCACTTATTCTAATAACTCGGTGTCCTACCAATTGGAGAAGTAGGATTTCTAGCACCCAGCTTTGGGTTGCGGTGTAGATATTCTGATACTGCTCAACCACTAATAATTTTGTAGGAACAATGGGACTAATGCTATATAAATTAATGAAAAATTGCTCAGTTCAATGATCAATGTGTCTTGCTTCAAGTGAGTAGGCGAGGAGTAGTTTATTAATTAGACTAAAGAGTATTAGTAGCACCAATAGGATCAGTAGCATACACCACTAACATTCATAACACGGGAAAATGTATAGTCACCGATAGAGGCTAAGGCATAGTCAACTAGAGCTACAAAGGAAGGAGCAGCACTCCCATTCAGGAAAGGCAGAGCTATTTGGTTAGGGGCATTGGGCTTGCTTGCTTCGCACCTTGGCCCTGGCCGAGATCAATTCAGAGGCTATGGAAACATGCCATAGATCGAACCGGAGGTGTTTCTGGTTGAATGTGGGTGGAGGGAAGGAGGAATTCTAGGCAGAAATCAAAGTTGTTTGGTAAAGGGCAGGCACCCGATTGGGGTTTTCTGGTCGATCCAAAAATATATCAGTGCATACTTTATAAATAAAACTATATAAGGAAAAATATATCAGTGCATACTTTATAAATAAAAATATATCAATGCATACTTTATAAAGAAAAATATATCAGTGTTGAAAAACCAAAATTTTCTTTCCATATTCAATAATTCAAAAAATAAATTACATTACCATCCTAAAAAATATTTCTCATAAACTTTGGAAATTATCTCTTTTAAAATCGCATTTAAAATTTCTTTATATATCTTAAATTTTTATATATTTAGAAATATGGGTGAAATTTAAACTGAGATGAGGAGATAGAGCACCTTCAACTCAGACGACGAGATAGAGCACATTGAGGAGGCTGAGTAGATGACAAGGATGCAGAACGAGCACGCCGAGGACGCAGATCAGACCCTACAAAAATCCTAAAAAACACAGAAAAACATGAAAATAAGATTAAAACAGGGAACAAAACCATAAACAAAAATAAGAAAAACAATATGAACTCATTTGCCTTCGCACCTTCACTTTCTCCCCTGCTGGTCCCCGTTGGTTCTAGCGCAACACACCTAAATAGAAAAATCGAAATGCTCTCAACGGTCGGAAAAATTTCAATGCTCCCAATCGTAACCCAACACAACACTCAAAGAAAACTTCTTGCAGTCTGGGGGCTGCTATAACAAAAAAATTTGGTCAAACTTTCATACAAAGTTCAGCCGAACTAATAGTTCAGCCAAACTTTCGTTGTCGATTTTCTTATCTCCGACCAAAAAATTGGTTACCCATAATGTTAATGTTAACGGAAGAAACAGTTCAGCCGAAGTGATTTCAAAACTTTGACCGAACTTCCTCCAAAGTTCTGTCGAACTGTTGGGACAATGAAATTTTCGGGCGTGTTTCTCATGAAAGTGTAACCCAACTTCGCATATCAAATATTAAACCTTTTTTTTTCCATGGAAGTGATGCCCTCCACCTAAGATTTATCCCTCCAAGGCTAAAATGAATCAATTTCCTCAAAGTGACCCTGTCATTGAATCAAATTAACCATCACTGAGCCTTTCTTGGTACCTTTCCCCTGATTTTGAGGGTAACATTCATTATTCTCACCATCGACACTTTCGTCAAAAAATTGGTGAGAAACCTGTAATTCTGCAATATGGATACACATTTGACCCAATCAAGCCCTAAAAACCATCAACTCTAACCTATAATCCTTTTAAACTCTACCAGATATCCTTCAATGGAATCTACTCTAGAAATTAGGGAGATTTATATTATTTATACCATTACTAATTTTGTTAAAAAAATGGTGGATAACCTGTAATTTTGGCCCAATTGAGAAGTGTTGTAACTTGGCTCTAATACCACTCTGTAATGTCCATGACTCCTTTTTGGGAAATACCACTCAATGAATACTGCTTAAACATAGTTAAATTAACTTTGGAAGCATATATACTCAAATCTGCCACAAATTTAATCCTATGGCTGATAAATATAATTATTAGGAAAAGTAGTACTATATGCCATGTAATAATTATACATCATGTATAAATGTAATTAAATAATACAACAATTTTTTTTTCATCAACATCAAATTAGTTAGAACCTTAATACTAGGGTTTTAACATTAAAAAAATTATCATTAAACATAACACATATAGGTATAGCCATACACATCCATATACCACTATACATAAGCATGATTAATGGAAATAATTAGTATAATTATACCAAACTGTAGCTAGGGTTTACATCCAAAAATCACACAATTATAATTTGTGGCACACAAAATAATGCAAATTCCAATTTGAGGGTTTGTTATAAAAAACCCATAAACATATACAAAATATGCACACAATATATCATGGAATAGGGAACACTTATTTTCATAAAAAATTTCAACTAGTTAAGGGAGCTCCACGTTCCTTTGAGCCATAGATCGTGTGGTTCCTAAACTTAACCATAGGTCACCCCCAAGCTTGGACTACAGCTCCATAGGAAATAGTTGTAAAAAAAAAGAAAATATCCTGGCCATGGAAACAAACCTAGTAGCCTTAGTCTCCAGCCACAATCTTACATCCCCCTGACTGACACTCGAGTGGCGCAACTTGATTCCCTCGATGATTCCCACCTTCTAGGGTGAGTTATCACTGGTCAAAATGATATCATCAAAGTGCAAAACAACAAAAACTATAATAACTCCACAACCAGTTCTCGAGCTCAACCTAGTATTCACCGACTATATTCAAAATGAGTTCCCCACTAGAACTCCATGGCCACCAAGTCATAATCGGATCGACCAAGCTCTTGGTGCGACTAAGGCTCACACAGCCTAAGCACCAAGATCTAATACTGAGATGCATCCAATTCGAATGGTTAACTAGATAACAACACCTCAGCCAGTTCTAGAGTCCAACCCTTAAGACTCCCTAGATACCAGGCACACAAACTGAATGACCAACTAGACAAATAAATGAATCATAACTCTCATAGGCCCCTACACTTATTTTTAACTACATGCCTTTACCTCACCATGTAGCACCCTCGAAGGCCACATGAGCCCTAGGTGAAATTTTTCACCACAACATCCCAACTATTTCTTTTTTCTTTGGAGTTGAAACCCCTATACTCTTTTTTGTAGAGTGGGTTCTATAACCAACCTTATTTTATTAATAATATGAAAAATCACATTTTATTTACAAATTCATCCCTTCGGCCACTTAGCCAAAACCGACATAAAATATCTGAGCATTGTTCCCCACAAAACATATCTGACATGTCTAATATGACTACATGGGCACACATGCATATTAATGTAATATTTTGCTGACCAACCTAATATCAAAGTTCTCATGCACTTTACATAGGCGTTGTGACCTTAACATATCATACCTAGGTACACTAACCTAATCATGTGGATACTTCCATAGACACTCCAACCTTAACATCCCTAGGAATATGTGTACAACATGGGGATTGGGCAGGGGTATTACTTTCCAATTCTCCTTTGCTTCTCTTTCATGGCCTTCGTTATCCACTTTTCTACTCTATTTGGTTCTCTAGTACCAATGCACTTTACTATAATGGTATACATGGTTCGACAAAAGAGCTCATTCTCAGTGAGGAGGGTGTGGTTGTGGATTGTGAGGGGTTCTCTAGCACATATGTAGGCAGAGACCTCAGACTTAATCTATAGAGAGAAAATTCCTTAAGAATATTTCGTAAAAACTATGTGAGGTGAAATTGGAATTTTACGGTGAGTGCAGTTGCCTATATAACCTTGAGGTTGTGGGTGCCATGGTTGCATGGGATATTTCATGTTGATTATTTACAAAACATATTAGTTGTTCAATTAGCATGATTAAGTCAATGGAGAGGAATTGATCCAGGTGGATATTGGTGGCCACCCACCAATTCCACTTGGAACCCCACCATTGTTTCTTTCAGTTTTTTAGTTTCCTTAATTAGAGCAAAATTTACTATTTTTGGCAGTTTTTTAGATCCTGAACTTCTGGAGCCGTTTTGAGGCCCTAAACGACATTTTTTGGGCATGAAAACTCCAACGAATATGAGTCTATTCTAGACTTGACATTCTCTATCATTAGTTGTATTCCTTAGATAGATCTTTCTAATGATGTATCATGTGTGTCAAACAGAGATAGTATGCCAAAGTTATGACCCCTGGAAATTGATGTAACAATCTACCCCGATGGGGCCCACCATCTGGCATTTCATCTCCTAGGGTTAGGTTTTTGGATGTTTATGGTTTTCCATTATTTATCAATAATATATAGGCCTTCAAGCCTCATTATAACATAGATTTTAGAGGCATGTATCCGCCATATCTCTTCTCAGAGATAAGCTACCAGTGTCCTAGCTAGTTTATTTCCATTATGTCTGTAAATAAATTTCAGTTCTTTAATATTAAGGAAATGAAGTGTTATTTCAGTTGCATCTCAGTATTTATGGTTATATGTGTATTATTTTTCATTCCTGCATAAATTCAGATCAGTGGTATCATAACAGTCTTCTCTTTTTCGATCCTACTTTGCATGTCCCCAATGAGCTCGAGGTATAAGGAGTTAGGGCTCGATCTGTTCGAACCTTTGCAAGATCATCCTGGCAAACCCCAAAAATTTCCCATGGGGGATGAAAAGAAATACAAGTGAGAAAGAGATCCTATCAAAAATTTTCTCGAGGAAGCCCTTGAAAAACAAAGGAACGTGATGATGGATAACTTTGCCTATATCCTTCAACGACTGCCCACTGGTGGCACATCTACATCCAACAACCACTCTTGAGGCACAACCCCTTTTAAGGTACATGTAAACTTTGACATTCCCATATTGTATGGCCAAATAGATGAAAATTTTGTAGGTAGATGGTTGAATATATTAGAAGGATATTTCTCCATCCATGACTTTTCTGACTCAGAGAATATTATTTTTACACTCCTCAAAGCTGCCCCCCATGTCAAGGACTGGTGGGAAACCTACTGTGAGAAAAAGGACCAGGGGGAACCCTCTATGTTCTCAGACGTACCCACTTGGAATTATTTTCGAGATGCCACCAAGGAACAATATTATCCTCTGGGGATCTATGAGGACAAGTACATACAATATTATCAAGATGTGCATGAGATGACGAATTTGTTCCATACCTTGTGCACAAAGTTGGGTATCAAATATTCAAAGAAACATTTGATGCTGAAGTACCGCAGTTGTCTGCATAGATACAATCAAGAGGAAACAAAGTTCCTCAACATCTCCTCGCTTGCTACGACATGTCGGTATGCTTCCAAGATTGAGCAGAAATTAAAATAAAAGAAGCAAGACTTTGGATCTGCGAATCAAAAGCAAGCGAATGGTTCCCCCAAACTATAGAATAGAGGACAAAGCCAAGGCATGGCAGCCCAAGACAACATGCCAAATCCGCAAGAAAATAAAAACACCGCGAAGCCAAAGAGGGACACAGGAAAGTGATGTGAGTTCCATAAGAGCTCCACTCACAACACAAGTGAGTGTCCAGCCAAGCAGTCATTGGTGGCCAAGATGAAGGCTTTTGAATCAGATGCATGCTCCAACTCTGAATCAGAACATGAGAAGGGGAATGAAAAAGGGAAGAAGATTATCTATGCAGAGCCTAAAGCCACCGTTGACACCACGAAAATCCAAAAGGAAGAACTAGAAGATTCATAGGAGGAGGAGTGGCTCTTCCACTCCCAAATGTGGGTAAAGGGTTCCCCGCTACAGTTCATTCTCGACAGTGGAATCGAAAAGAACCTCATTTCAATAGATTTCGTGAAGCGGTTGGGCTTGAGGACCACAACACACCCACAACCATAAACCATTGGGTGGCTTCACCAAGGATAAGATCTCCACGTCAATCAGCAATGACACCTTCCCTACAACATCAAGCCCTTCACCAATGAGGTATTATGTGACATTGCATCTCTTCCTGTTTGTGATGTATTATTAAGAAAACCATACTTGTAGATGTGACAAGCTCTATATGAGTCCTGGCCTTGTGCTGTTATTGTTACTTTGGGCATTAATTTGTATAAGATACGAGAGGTACCACCTCCTGTCGTTATCTCTTTGGTTACTTTAAAACAATACAGTAAGTTCATTTCCAAAAATGGGAAATTTTTTTTCCTAATGAGCTGCCCTCAAGGCAAGAAGAATATTGTGGCCACAACCTCCAAACAGGGTGTAATGTTCCAAATCTGAAAATTTTTGCTCCATCGGGAATATCTTAAGATATTCCAATTCCTTCTTCAGTGAGACATCACAAGTCCATTTCAAATATTGAATTTTGGGGAATTTACAGGATATGATTCCTTCCAAAGAAGGGATAAATCCTGAGGCTAGCTGGCCCTTCACAGACTCTACCTATGGATTTGCAATATTCCACTTCGGGAATTTTTGCTACAGGGTCCTTGTGGACACTGTATAAGGAAGCTACTGCAAAAATAATACATACCAACGCTGAGATGCCCTAGATAACATCTCATACGACTCCTATGCAGACTATAAGCTCAAATAAACAACTCTAGAAGGGTTATTCAGATCTCCCCAATCTAGGTCTCTAAAACAATGCTCAATGAGAGAGCTTACAGCAACATAAGAACATGAATCTGAAACTCTGCAAATCTGAATACATCATAAGAGGGAAATGCTATAGCCATCAATATATTATGATATATTAGAAAAAATATACAAATAATAGTTGAGGGACAAGCCACTCAAACTTTAAGAACCAACCCTCAATGAATAAGCAATGTAATGCAAGAATTGTTGAAACTCCATAAAATGCCGGAGTAGCTGCAACTGCGCTGATTAAATGAAGTTATAAGATTTTGAATAGATATAAATTTACATATGGCTGAAGGAATACAAGAAATAAGCCCAATAACAAGAAATGGGCTGAAATACAAGATTTATAGCCAATCTATGAAGATTGCTAGAAATGCCAGAGAAAATACAAAATGTGACAACAGAGTTGTCACTGCAATTGAACCCAAAAATGAATGAGGTTGTGGCTGATATGAAATATGATTTCCCTCCTCTGATAATTTCTTCAATACAAATCCCTTTGTCTCAAAAACATCCTCCTTGAAACTCTAGAAACCCCTCTCACTGCCTCCTCCAAAATAACGCAATTTCTCTCATGGATTGCGCAGTGGGAGATGATGGAAGTGTGGCCTCATGCCACTGATCTGAAATATAGCCCGAGAATCCTCCTTGCAGCTCCTCCAATGAATATATCCCTCCACCACTAAAGAAAACAAGCTAAGAATATTCCATGAGTTCTTCTCTAGCTGCACCCAGCTACACAACGTCCTCTCTGCTGCAGAGCTAACACTGTAGGAGATGAATGAAGCTGTGGCTGATGCTGAATTGAGGAAATGTAGCTCAATCATCATCCTTCCTTGTGGAAGAGGTAGGGATTCCCAACCGGGAACACCCTAGTGCCCGAGGGCACCATCACCCTGCTAAACAGCCCGGGGATGCAAGCTTTGCAGACCCAAGTCTGAAACTCTAAAACATAGCATAATGAAAATGGGCTGCTATCTCCTCCATATAAAGTGAGAGAACTCTTCTCCACCATGGTACCACCAATTAGGGTTTCCACCCTCACATGAATAGCTTCCCTCCAAAACTGCACAGCTTCTCTAGGAAGCTTCTCCTCTATAGGCAGCGCTGTTGAATTTAGTCAAAGATGACTAATCCAAGTGAGCTGGGTTCCATTCACACCCTTGGTGTTTATCTCAGCTGTTTTATTCACTCCATTTTCGCATTAGGAGTGTTATTTCTTCATCTGAAAGGGGCTAAGGTGTCTCCTTCCCCATTTTATTAAACAAAAATAAAATGTGCAACTATAAGGTTCCATTTTAGCTTGAGTCTAAAATTGGGAACATTACAGTACTCTCCTCCCACATGTTGCTTACCCTCAAGCAACTGCATAGAGAGAAAAAAAAATTCTCCCCCTTCTTCTCTTGTGGCCTCCTCATCAATGGTCCCACCACTGCTCAAATATGTTGCAATGAATCTTTCCTCCAATGCTCTCTCCCAAGTATGCAAGCTGAAAACAATGCTCCTCCTGGAAAGATAGAAGGTGTAGAGGAATCCTTCGTGTTGTGATGTGGCCTCCCTAAGGTAGGAGTAATGATATGCATTGGGATAATTCTGCTCCCAATGATGATCCTCTCATCCATGCTATCATCCAAGTGAAAATCTCACCCCTGATTTCTGCAATGTGTTGGGGCTGAATGGAGAGTGTGCTTGTGTTCTCATGATGACCCTCTCTCCAATTGAAGTGTGCATGGGGCTGCCTCTGTATTTGGGCTGGAAATTATGGCCTCCAAGAATGGCCCAAGCTACCCCATCAAGAAAATCAGCCATGAGTTACCTCCTCAAATCCTCCAAGTGGTTCCTCCCACAAGAAGAGACAAGTAGTAATGTGGCAATCATGGTTTGCCCATGGTATCTCCTGCAAAATGAAGCATGTATAATAGGGATAATAATGCTCCCAATGGGTTGTACATATAATTCTCTCCAAATAATTCTCCTCAACAAAGTAAAACATAAGAAATATACAAGGAGCAATATGCAATAAAAACAAGTTGTCAAATGACAACCGGAGAGTGTTTCAAAGTTCCACTTCATGGAACCTGCGCAGTTCCTCTTGGCCTGCCTCAACATCATAAATAACAAGTGTTGAACTAGCCACTTGTTTTCTGCCACAACATCTCCTCATAAGATGAAACATGAAGATACAAGTTGGTGCCAATGGTGCACACCAAGAGCATGTGGCTTCCCCCACAACCATCACAAAATTAGCCAAAATCAAGGCTACAAGTAGCTACAAGTACATCCTCATGCTCCTCAATCAATGAAAAGAAGTACAATACCAAATATGAAATTATACCTCCTCCATCATGCACTAGAGCTCTTGAGCTGAAATGGCTCAACTGAATGCTCTCCCTCTCCTCCAATGAGTAAGGGAATGGTTGTGCCAACCTCACCAAAATACATCCAGGCTCTACATCTATCCATATGCTGATGTAGATCATGCTGAATGCCCTCCAAGTGAACTCCCCTATCAAGGCAAAGTATGCATCCAAGTGCATAGCTAGGAAGTCCGTATGTGCTGCATGCAAAAGTTTCTCCTTGAGACTAGAAGCTCTAGCCAAGAAGAGTCTGCCATGATGATAGATGCTCATATCATCCACTAAGTGTCCTCCATCTCTATCAAGGATATCCAAGAATCATGCATGCACCAAGATCCTGGGACCTCTCAACCAGAAGCCGAGTCCTCCAACATGGATCAATCCTCCACATAAACAGCGTTGGTGTTTTGCAATGTGGTGCTCCATCACGCTGCTGCCTGCTACCTTGACATCCCCTCATGTCAAAGTCATCCTCCAAGTTGTTGCCATGCCCGTCATGCAGCTGCTCATGCTCAAAGAAATGATGATCTCTAAAAATAAGCCTCCCATGAGAGACTATCATCTCCAAAGAATCTCCCAATCCTGGGCAATATAAGCATGAGTGGCCTCCCTCTACTCTAAAGCATGAAAGAGTTCCTCCTCAAAGGGAGTAACCTCTCTCTCACCAAATCCATGGAGCAGTCATCCTGCATCATGAAGATGCTATCCTCCATCCATATAGCAACTCTATCTGTGCAATAAAGCTGATGAGAATGGGTGGTACTGAAAATGAGAGTGTATCCCTCCTCCTTGTGCTCAATCCCAAACTCACTGTGTTGTGTTGGACTCCTCCAATGTATCCACCCCTCCGGAATCCAAGAGTGGTGAACCAAAAAGCATGATGCCTCTCATCAGCTCTAGATCATGTGGCCTCCCAAGTGGAAAGCCTTTAAAAGTGAGACATCAAGATATGAAGTGGACTGAATATATGAGAGGAAGGAAAGGTCCCCTCTCTCTCTACTGCACAGTGCAGTCCTTCTCCCATATGAAGAGAATCTCTGAAAGTAGATAGGGGTGAATGTCCATCATCCCTTCATGCTGATCCTTCTGCTCCTCTTCTTCCTTCATTCCTCTTTCCATGTCTCCTTTTTAAATCTCCTCTCCTTGGATATAATCTCCTCTTACTGATGGCAATAGATCTTGGGCACAGGCTGAGCCAAGATCATGCTCTGATACCACTGTAATGTTCCAAATCTGGAAATTTCTGCTCCATCGGGAATATCTTAAGATATTCCAATTCCTTCTTCAGTGAGACATCACAAGTCCATTTTAGAGATTGACTGTTGGGGAATTTACATGATATGACTCCTTCCAAAGAAGGGAGAAATTCTGAAGCTAGCTGGCCCTTCACAGACTCTACCTATGGATATGCAATATTCCACTTCGGGAATTTCTACTACAGGGTCCTTGAGGATGTTGTATAAGGAAGCTGCTGCAAAAATAAGACATACCAACATTGGGATGCCATAGATAAAATCTCATACAACTCCTATGCAGAATATGATCTCAAAGAAACAACTCTAGAAGGGTTATTCAGATCTCCCCAATCTAGGTCTCTAAAACAATGCTCAATGAGAGAGCTTACAGCAACATAAGAACATGAATCTGAAACTCTGAAAATCTAAATACATCATAAGAGGGAAATGCTATAGCCATAAATATATTATGATATATCAGCAGAAATATACAAAGAATAGTTGAGGGACAAGCCACTCAAGCTTTAAGAACCAACCCTCAATGAATAAGCAACATAATACAAGAATTGGTGAAACTCCATAAAATGTCAGAGTAGCTAAAACTGCGTTGAGTACATGAAGGTATAAGATGTTGAATAGGAATAAATGTACATATGGCTGAAATAATACAAGAAATAAGCCCAATAACAAGAAATGGGCTGAAATACAAGATTTCTAGCCAATCTATGAAGATTGCTAGAAATGCCGGAGAAAATACAAAATGTGACAACAGAGTTGTCACTGCAACTGAACCCAAAAATGAATGAGGTTGTGGCTGATATGAAATCTGATTTCCCTCCTCTAATAATGTCTTCAATACAAAGGGTTGATCCCTTTGTCTCAAAAACATCCTCCTTGAAGCTCCAGAAACCCCTCTCTCACTGCCTCCTCTAAAATAACGCAGTTTCTCTCATGGACTATGCAGTGGGAGATGATGGAAGTGTGGCCTCATGCCACTGATCTAAAATATAGCCCAGGAATCCTCCTTGCAGCTCCTCCAATGAATAGATCCCTCCACCACTGAAAAAAACAAGCTAAGAAGACTCCATGAGTTCCTCTCTAGCTGCACCCAGCTACACAACGTCCTCTCTGCTGCAGAGCTAACAATGTAGGAGATGAATGAAGCTGTGGCTAATGCCAGATTGAGGAAATGTAGCTCAATCCTCATCCTACCTTGAGGAAGAGGTATGGATTCCCAACTGGGAACACCCTAGTGCCCGAGGGCACCATCACCCTGCTAAACAACCCGGGGATGCAAGCTTTTCAGATCCAAGTCTGAAACTCTGAAACATAGCATAATGAAAATGGGCTGCTATCTCCTCCATATAAAGTGAGAGAACTCTTCTCCACCATGGTCCCACCAATTAGGGTTTCCACCTTCACATGAATAGCTTCCCTCCAAAACTGCGCAACTTCTCTAGGAAGCTTCTCCTCTATAGGCAGCACTGTCGACTTTAGTCAAAGATGACTAATCCAAGTAAGCTGGGTTCCATTCACACCCTTGGTGTTTATCTTGGCTACTTTATTCACTCCCTTTTCACATTAGGAGTGTTATTTATTCATCTAAAAGGAGCTAAGGTGTCTCCTTCCCCATTTTATTAAACAAAAATAAAATGTGCAACTATAATGTTCCATTTTAGCTTGAGGCTAAAATTGGGAACATTACACAGGGCTCCTCATCATGACAACAACAAATGGACAAGGTGGTGGATGAGTACAGGGACATTGTCACCTCACTCGCATGGGTGCCGCTGCACTCTCAGGTCAAGAACCCCATTGATATGACCCCAGGTGAGGTGCTACCCAATGGTCCAATCTATCAGTGCTATTTTTTGGAGAACGATGAAATCAAGAGGCATATTTAGGAGCTACTGTAGAAAGGTCACATCTCGCCAAGTTCACCAGGTACCAGTTGAATCATCTGATGTGTGGAAGACTACAATCAAAGCCAAGGAGGGCCTTTTCGAATGGTTGGTCATGCCTTTTAGGTTGAAGAATGCTCCTGCAACCTTCATGAGGCTGATGGACGACATCTTATGGCCATTCACCAACTCATTTGTAGTAGTTTACTTGGATGACATTCTGATATTCAGCCAGACTTGGGAAGAGCACATCCACCACATTTGACAGGTCCCCCAAACAATGCGGCAATACAAGTTGTGTGCCAATTTGGAGAAGTGCACTTTTGGCATTACCCAGGTTCAGTATCTGGGATACATTATTGATGAGTGGGGGGGGGGGGCGGTGCATGTGGATCCAACCAAGATCCAAGTCATTCGGGATTGGCCAACCCCAACCACTCTAACACAGCTTTGGAGCTTTCTGGGTCTTGATAATTTCTACTGTAGGTTCATGTTGGGATTCTCTCATATCACTTAGCCGTTGAATAAAGTCACCAAGGGAGAAGCGAAAGAAAAATTATTTTGGTCGGAATATTAATAGAAGGCGTTCTTATAATTGAAACATCACCTCTACTCTGCCCCAGTGCTCACATTACCAAACTTGTAATAACCATTTGAGATCAAGATAGATGCCTCTGACTATGCTATTGGGGAATTTCGTACACAATGGGGGCATCCATTAGCATATCACTGTGAGACATTGTTCGACACTATTTGAAAGTATCCCACTTATCACAAAGAGATGTATTCCATTATGCAGGCTTGCTGAAAATGGAAGCATTACATTTTGGGGAAGGAAACAATCATCCACACAGACCACCAACCCCTACAATTCATATAGACATAAGGGAAGTTGCAGAACGATCCCCATCAAAATTGGTCCACATATCTGCAACGATTTCATTTGAACATCAAGTGCAAGAAGGGAAGCACCAATAATGTTGCAGATTGCCTCAGCAGACCCTCAATAATGGCATTAACCACTGTGCTCAACTCTTGTGGGCATGAGACTTCTGATTGGCCTCTTATCTACAAGACTGATCTAGAATCCATCCACACATACATAGTTGGGAAGCGCACTATAGTTGGGTCACTAGGAATTTCAAGGTCAAGAAAATAGTGGAAGTACTACATAAGTACTTCTATTGGCCAAACCTTCAACATGATGTTGGGAAGTATATCATATCTTGCAATGCCTGTGCGATTGCCAAACCGACCATCAAGAATCTAGGCCTCTATACTCTACTGCCTACCCCTAATCGACCTTGGGAATCCATCTTCATGGATTACATGTCAGGCCTTCCTTATACTAAGTATGGAAATGACTGTGTATTTATGGTCATCAACAGATTCTCGAAGATGGCCATTATGACAGCCTGTAAGAAGAATATCACAGCAGAAGCCACTGCTAAACTCTTCTTTGAACGAGTTTGGGTACACTTTGGGATCCCATAGTATATCATATCAGATCGGGATAGCATTTTCCTCAGTACATTTTGGTCCAGCCTCTGGTCAATGCTAGACACCAAGCTCACCAAGTCCACAGTTTTCCATCCCCAAATTGATGGTTAGAGAGAGGTCATCAACAAGATGATCGTACACATTCTGCGCATGTGCAAATCAAAGCATCCACACACATGGGATGAGAGCCTCCCCTTTGTATAACATAGGTATAATCGGTCCCTCCACAACTCAACCGACCATAGCCCCTTTCAGGTGGGATTTCAATTCCAACCACTATGTCTCATTTATGTAGTCATGCCATTTGCAGCTACTCAAGCTGATTCAGATAATGTCCAGTCTGAAGCTGCTAAAATGAACAACTTCATTGAGTGCATTCATCACATCCACCAATAGGTTCATGACATATTGGACAGAGCCAATGCTAAGTACGAGGAGAAACATGATCAACATCGGGTGCAACACAACTTCCAGGTGGGCAACAAAGTGTGGCTACATTTGCAGAAGGAGTGCCTCGATGGACCGCACTGCAAGCTGCGCCCGCTCCGACATGGGCCATACACCATCACCAAGGTTATAGGGGAAAATGACTTCGAGCTTAGTATTCCACCATTCCTTGATTTGCACCCAGTATTCAATGCAGACGACCTTCGGCCCTACTTTCCACCTCTACTGGACACATCCAACATGGCAGAACAACTCACACCAACAAAGTTAGACCCAGATTTCATGGAACAAACCAAAATTGATTGGATTATGGACACACAAATCAATAACACTCTCCAGTAGAGGATCCAGCTATATCGAGTTGTCAAAGCAAGCCAACTCCTCCACTAGGGAAAGTGGCTCACCAGGGACCAAGTTCAACAAAAGTTTCCTCATCTCATTGAGGAACTCAATGCAATGAGGACCATTGCTTCCCAAGGGAGGAGGAATGATCCAGGTGGATATTGGTGGCCACCCACCTATTCCACTTAGACCCCCACCATTGTTTCTTCAGTTTTTCAGTTTACTTAATTGTAGAAAAATTTATTGTTTTTGGTAGTTTTTCGGGTCCTGAACTTCCGGATCCATTTTGAGGCCTTAAACAACGTTTTTTGGGCATGAAACCTCCGTCTAAAATGAATCTATTCGAGACTCAACATTCCTTGTCAATATTTTTAGTCCTCGGATAGATTTTTCTAACGATGTATCATGTGCATTAAGCTGAGATAATATGCCAAATTTATGACCCCGGGAAATTGATGGGCCAACTTACCGAGATGGGGCCCATAGTTTGGCATTTCATAGGGTTAGGTTTTTGGATGTTTATGGTTTTCCATTATTTCTCAATAAAATATAGGCCTTCGAGCCTCATTGTAACACAAAGTTTAGAGGCCTGTAGCCACCACATCTCTTCTCAGAGATAAGATACCAATGCCCTAGCTAGTTTATTTCCATTCTATCCGTAAACAAATTTAAGTTCTTTGATATTAATGAAAGTAAGTGTTATTTTTGCTCCATCTTGGTATTTATGGTTATATGTGTGTTTTGTTGCATTCCTACATAAATTCGAATCAGGAATTGAGACAAAAGTTGTCAAAACTACATGATTTGTTGTAGTATCTCAAATTATATTATTTAAATTTCACTCATTAGATTATTTTGCTTTTTTGCAACATTATATAAAATTGTTTCCCTTCCAACATAGAGAAGTTCCCTAAATGCAATGAGTTTAGTTTAGTTCTTGCAGTTATTATTATGAGTGTAGTTTGAATTCTCCATTATTATTATTATTATTGATAAAAGGAATCAACATATAATTTAAACATACATGCATTTAGAAAAACTAGTCACAATATTATTAACCATATAGATTCAAACTTTATCATGGAGATTATTAATTTATAAATAGACTTTTTTACAATACCATGCCAATACCATAGCTTATCAATATCACATTCTCCAAAAAACTTAACTCCATTTATATAAAACTTGTTTATATGATATGTTTTTATATTATTAGTTTAATTAAAACAACAAAAAATCATAACTAGTTTGGAGATAAATGTCAACCTTTGATTTGTGAATACTACTAACAATATTTTGATTTTTTTGTGAAGGTTAAATCCCTACTATCAACCTAATAAGCATTGATAATTAAATTAAAATTCTAAAAAAATTATTCCAAAATAAACATGCATATCATCGTAAATATATTTGATATTTGTAACTTACCTTATTATGGTGAAAAACATGTTTATTTTGGGATAAGACTTCTAGAATTTTAATTTAATTATGGATAATTACTGAGTTAATAGTTGTTAAGTGGATTTTTAGAATACTCTTTGTAGTATACACAAATCAAACGCTGAGATTTATTTCCAAATTAGCTATGCATTTTTCGTTAAATTTATTAGTTTAAAAAAAAAAATTAAGCAAGTTTCATGTTAAAGGAGTTATGATTTTTTGGTATGTGATATTAATAAGTTATGGTATTGGGCCATAGTATTATAACAAAGCCTCTTTACAAATTAAAAATCACCATGATAAAGTCTTCATGGTTAGAATCGTGGTACATGTTTTTAATAAAGTTATAATTTAATTAATTTTTGTGATTATTTAAATTTTAAAAAATTGAAATTTATAATCTTGATTCATCTTAACTATAGATCTAATAGGTGCCAAGAGGAATCAAATTTGTTAAGATGAAAAAAATTGTATCTAGATTGGTTTAATTACCCCTCTAAATAAGTTATATTCAATATGAATACCATGGGTTTTTATAAATCTGAAGCTAAAATACCATGCATAACTTGACCAAGTCAAATTACATTGACTACCCAATAAAAATAATAAAGTATTTTTTTTTAACATAAAATTACTTTTATTTTTATTTTATTTTTGAAAGTTAAATGTTTACCACATTAACTACCCAATAAATATAATAAAATAATTTGATAATTTTTTTCAAGTCATTAGGAGGAGCATCATATTTTGTAACATTACTACATAACACATCTAGAAAGGTTTGGACCTACCCTATGAAAATAAAAAGTGAAGTTTTTGAAATATTTCAACAAAATCCATGTTGTTGTTGAAAGAGAGACTAAGAAATTGCTCAAATTCCTAACAATAGATAATGGTGGGGATTCGAGAATATTGTTCAAATGAATTCAAGAAATATTGTAACAGGTTTGGCATAAAGCATGAGAAGACCGTGTCTGGTATTCCTCAACATAATGGTGTTGCAGAAAGGATGAATCACACCATTATGGAGAAATTGAGGAGTATGTTGTAGAATTTTGGTTTGGAAAAACACATTTGGGTAGAAGCAGTCAAGACGTTTTGCTACCTTATAAATAAATCTCCAACTACAACCTTGGATGTCGACATCCTTGAAGAATTTTGGACTGGTAAGAGGTTGAATTATTATCATTGGAAAATCTTTGGATGTGAAACATTTGTACATATTCCAAAAGAAAATGTAAATAAGCTAGATTATAAATCTATGAGATGAATTTTCCGGGGATATGCGAATGAAAAATTTGGTTATCGTCTATGGGATCCATTCAAATATAAAATTATTAGAAGCAGGGAAGTTATATTTAATGAGTCAGAAATTTTTAAGAGGATTGTAGGTGAGTTGGAGGTCAAGAAACTTATTGATAGGTTTAAAGAGAAACATGAAAATATCCCACCAATGCAAGAAAATGGACAACAAATTCAAGAGTAGGAAGGGCAACAAGTGGAAAGTGATGAACACCAAGAAGAAGGAATCTTGCAAGAACCTTTACATGAGATTCAATCTGATAATGCATCACCACAGTTGGTTTGCATATCTTCTAGGCCTCATAAGCCTTCACAAAGGTATCCTCCTTCAAAATGTATCATATTGACTAATGAAGGTGAGCCTAATTTTTTTCAAGAGGCTTCTAAAGTTGAGCACAATAAAGAATGGAATAACGCAATGGAGGAAGAAATGAACTCTTTGTTGGAAAATAAAACTTAGGAGTTGGTAAAGCTCCCAAAAGGTAGAAAGGTTGTACAAACCAAATGGGTATATAGGATTAAACATGAAGGTGACTAAAAGAAGGAGAGGTATAAAGCAAGGCTGGTGGTGAAATGATTTGACCATAAAGAAGGTATTGAATTCAATGAAATTTTTTCACATGTTCCCAAAATGTCATCCATCATAGTTGTTCTGGGTCTTGTTGTTGCTTTAGATTTAGAATGTGAACAGTTAGATGTAAAGACTACTTTCCTTCTTTGTGAATTGAAGGAAGAAATTTATATGGAGCAACCATGAGGCTTCATAGAAAAAGGCAAAGAAGGCTTAGTTTGCAGGTTGAAGAAGAGCTTATATAGGTTGAAATAGACACCTCAGCAATAGTATAAGAAATTTGATTCATTCATGTTGGAACATGGTTTTCACAAGTTGGAAGCTAACCATTGTGTATAGATCAAGATGTATGATCAAGGAGAGTATCTCATATTATTGTTATATGTGGATGACATGTTGATTGTTAGACATGATAAGAATATGATCAATAGGTTGAAGAAATAATTGGGTAACCAAATTTTGATGAAGGATTTAGGTCCAACGCAACAGATATTGGGCATGAGAATCATGCGTGACAGGAAAAACAAAAGTTTGTGGTTGTCACAAGAAAAATATATAAAGAAGGTGCTTAAAAATTTTAATATGAAGGATGCCAAATGAGTTGGTACACCCCATGCAACCAACTTCAAGTTGAGTACTGAGTTATGTCCTAGTGATAACAAGGATAGGGAAGAAATGAGCAAGATTCCTTATGCTTCAGCAGTTGGAAACTTGATGTATGTTATGGTATGCACATGACTATACATTGCATATTCAATGGGAGTGGTGAGTAGGTTCCTTGTCAATCTACGAAAACAACATTGGCTAGCAGTAAAATTGATTTTGAGGTATCGCAAGGGTACTAGTCATTTCTTTTTCTGTTGCAGTCATAATGAGATTGTGCTTGAAAGGATTTATAGATGCAGATATGGCTAGGGATATCGACACTCGAAACTCTACTACAGGGTATTTATATACATTTGCAGGGGCAATGATATCTTGGATGTCAAAGCTACAAAGAATAATATCTCTCTCTACGATAGAGGCATTGTACATAATTGTAACATAGGCTTTTAAAGAGATGTTTTGGATGTAGTGATTCCTAGCAGATATAGGAATAAAACATAACAATTATGTGCTATATTGTGAGAGTGAGAGTGTTATTCAATTCGCAAAAAACCCAACATTTCATTCAAAAATCAAGACATTGACCTAAAGTGGGAGAATATTACATGTGAAACAGAATTGAAGATTTCGGTGCCGACCAACGGCCAACCACAACCGACTACCACCCACCGTCATTTGACTTTTAACTTCACTGTGTCCATGAATTTCACATGCAAAATTCTAGATCTTCCTTCTTTAGCTATAAATTTGCATTTGTGTCTACGTGAGCAAGTAAGCAAGCAAGGCCTTCCATGAATAATAGAAGTCTGTGTATCCATTCTTGTCTTTGTCTTGTGTTCTCCATTTGTGCTACAATCCTCTATTTACATCTTTGTTGTGTGTGCTATGTCCCACTGAACCCATCAATAGTAGGATCACATTACACTGGTGTGACGTACCTTTTGGAGTTGGATTGAGCCATGTTGTAAGCAAAAGCTCTCAATCAGAGGATTTGAGGGTCAAGCTTCAGTGTTTTGGCACCACTTGGGTGCCTTAGTAGTTTTGACACTGAATCCATTTCAGCCATAAAAATGATTTAAACACTTCTACATTTAGAGTAGAAATTTCGAAGAATTTTTTTGACAAATTCTAGAGAAAAAATTTCTAGAATTGTAGCCTTCGTGGTCAAAGCCGATTGACACTAAACCCATCAGACCCACCCACCCGGTAGCCATCATGGTATTAAATTGTCTTGCCACAGCAGATAGTATGCCACAATCAAACTTGAAACAGAAAAAAATTGTTAAAAGAACAAAAATGCACTTGAGCTCCCACAAGAACCTGTTATGTTACTCTTATCCATCACTTTAAATTCTGCC